>QLNU02015360.1:104731608-104747281 GCA_006491805.2 Dysdera silvatica
GACATTGTTATTTTTTCAACGAACCCATTAGAACTCCAAGACATGGTACAGGAGCTCTCAACTAGAAGTAAAGAAGTTGGACTCAAGATGAACCTACAAAAAACTAAGATCATGTTCAATAATTTCGTAGAGGAAACAAAAATACAAGTTGACAACATTGAGCTAGAAATTGCTGATTCATATATTTACCTTGGCCAGCTGATTTCAATGGATGGCAACATTATGAAAGAACTCAACAGACGTATTAAACTTGGCTGGAGTGCATTTGGAAGAAACAGTTTTATCCTGAAGGGGAAATTGCCTTTGTGTCTAAAAAGAAAGGTCTTCAACCAGTGTGTATTGCCAGTCCTCTCTTATGGATCAGAGACATGGAGTCTAACAGTTGGAGCAATACGAAAGTTACAGACAACGCAAAGGAGCATGGAGAGGTGCATGCTTGGAATAACTAGGAGAGATCGAAAAAGAAACACTTGGGTGAGAGAGCAAACTAGAGTAGAGGACATCATTGTTAAAGTAAAAGGGCTGAAATGGCGATGGGCTGGGCATATTGCAAGAAGAACTGATCAACGATGGACAACAGAAATTCTGAACTGGATTCCAAGAGACCACCGAAGACCTAGAAAACGTCCTCAAACTAGATGGGTGGATGAAATAAGAAAACAGGTTGGGGTGACGTGGAAGCGAATTGCTCAGGATAGACTTGTGTGGAAAGCATTTGGAGAGACCTTCATCCAGCAGTGGATAGATAATGGTTGAATATGATGATATATATATATATATTATGACACCTTACTCTGAGTTAAATATACATGTACATAATTTTGAATAATTTGTATATTTTAAAAAGTGTTAGCGATTCACCAATAGGTCAAAATTCACACTTTGTGAACCACTTCTTTAAAGGCTTTAGCTATAATTAATTTATTTAAAAGCATTATTTCGATAGAATTAAGGATAGTAAATTTCCTTGAGCAATAAAAACACAGAAAATGTCCTAAATTATGTTTATAATAATTTATGTTTTCAGTGACAATATTTCCTAATAAAAAACGTGATAAGTATATGTAAAAAATATTCTCTTTCTTAATTAAATTTTTATATAATATCCTTTCAGATGAGTGAAGCACAGGCGGTGCTGTACTTACTTGTAGATTTTTTCCACGAGAGGTTTGTAGAATCAGTTGGGAGGAGTTAAATTTTAAAATACGAACAAATACTTCATGTCAAAAAAATAAATGATTTTAATCAGTCTTATGAATAATTATTTAAAATAGACATTTTCTTACAAATGCGAATAAGTTATAATATACTACAACTGATAAAGATGAGGTTTACGTAAATTCCCTACCATTAAGTTTAACTTCTATGAAATAATCAATGTTTTCAATACAGTTTTGCATTATACAAATGTGGAAGAGAGTACATATATAAATAATGAATCTAAAATCCTTCATTTGATTACAGTTAAATACAGAAGATTATATAGTTTTTGACAGTTGACAAAAAGATTATCATTACGGAGGTAGTGAGCAAAGAAAATTTGCATACGTTGAAGGATAGAATGCCACACATGTGCCTGTTATTACCAAGCATTTAATCAGCTCAGAATATTTAAGTTCAGTTAAATCACAGCCAATATGAAGCTGGATAGTCTAACCGACGAATTGTAGTGCATTTGGGACGTGATGGGCGAACGATTGGTCGATGCTAAAAGCATTGGAGATGAGGTATTTGAAATAAAGGTTTTAATTTAAAAGTAGGTTTAGAAAAGAATCCTAAAAGAATATGATATTTGTATATTTGTATCAGATGGCAACATGGGAATTATAAGTTATGAGATAAAATTTTAAATTTGGAAGAGAAATTTGTCTGAAAATAAACCTCATTGAAAGTAGAGTATTTTGTATTAAAAATTATGGCACTTAAAAATTTTAAGCACTCCCATTTCTTTAATTATTTGAATGGTTAGGCAATGTAATTTAATAACTATTCAAATTTTGAAAGTACGCATAGCTTCACAAAGTCATAACGAAGGGCAAGAGTTTTTTCTTTTTGTAGTAAACAAAATAGCAATGGACAAAAAATAAAAATACTCGCATGTTATTTCGATACAAGAATTAACATTTTTTCTATAACAGAAAATATCTCATATAGCTAAAATTCTTCTGTACAAAAAATTGTAGAGTTTTATAACCAAAAGTTGTTGAACCAATTTGAATACACACTAAATTTTGTGAGTAAACGATTATTAATCCGCGCAGTTAGAAGAGCAAGTAAAAAATTCTTAGAAAAATAAGTAAGCTCAATGTAGTTGATAATATTAAACATTATATATAATTTATGGATAATAATCTTTGAATTATAATGTGTATGAAATTTTACATTAATATTAAAAAACAATTGCGTGCTATTTACTTACCTTGTTCTGCAGTTTTCATATACTACTTTTTTAAGGTTTAAGTTTAAAAGTATGTATGATTTTTCAATTTATTTAAGGTTAAGATCTTTATATGGCGATTATTAAAAAAATATAAACAAAGCATAACACTTATAAAAAAACGAATTGGATTAGGTTATTTTGAGAATTTTTTTATTCTGTATTTATTTATTCTAGTATTTAAAATTAAGCGAGTTATTTAACTAATACTTTAAACACTATTTATGTTTTCTCAATAACACATATATGAGTTGACAGGATTTTGCACATTTGCTTTAATTCTAAAAATATAAGAATATTATACAATATAACTTGTTTTAATTATAATTACTGCTATGTAAAGCGATAAAATAATGCAAGTGACATATTAAATATATATCGATTTGTGTTGGGAAATCTTTTAATTATTTCAAGCATCTTTAGAAGTATATTTTTATCGAAGAGTGAGCGGAAGAAAATATCCTTTAGTCAAGTAAGAACAGCAAAATACTATTCACAGTCTAGCGCATTCTGCAAACGATGATGACTAGTGTCGCCCAATCAAGAGATTTAGAAATCCGGATTCTGAGCTATAAAGCTTTCACATAAGCCATGAGATTTTCTTGTTTCTCATGACGACTTAAAAAGTCTGAGAACGACAGCAGCCATCTCTGAAAGTATCTGCAATTGTCACGTTACATCTTCTTTGGATTTTTTTTTTATCTTTGAGGTATGGTAGCTTTGAAACAGTGAGTAGAAAAATGTTCTAAACTCCATTGAAGCTAATAAAACGCAAAAAAGGAATAAACGCAACTGCAGAAAAATTTTACATCTTGTAATAGCTTAAATACCATTGTATAATAATTTAATGTATGCAACATTTTCATTTTTCAAGTGTGGAAATTTTTAAGTATTTTATGTTATTAATAAATGATCGACGACAATACGAAATGTATTGATTAATTTCTTTCACGGAGTTTTATTCGATTTCCAATCTTTACCAATATACTTCACTAGATTGCACAGGTGAGTGAGCTATTCTTGGGAAAGAATTTATTCTTTTTATTTCGTGATAAAAGAAACGGAAGATGAAATGAAGAGAGTTCTTCAAAGTAGACAGAGCTGTTCACTGTTCTTTATGTGTGTTTTGCTGGAAGAATATACTTGGGCCATTGAAACTATTGATACCGAAAATCGTTTGGACGCAGCTTCTTGTTCAACTAAAAGTTTTTTTGGAGGTTCTTCAAGGATCGAATAAATATGTAGTTATCCTTTATGACCAAAATGTAAAATTAAATAATGAGGATGATTTAGTATTTTTATTCATTGTAGTAAGAGTGATATTGACGATATATTTGCTATCTAATAAATAACAATTTATAGTTTTAGAAACATTTTATAAAATTATTGAGAAACAATACTAAAAAACATTCTAAACTATACTGCGACAAATGAGGATAATTTTAGTTGACTTCGATGTTGAAGAACATGATATTATTAAAAGAACAACCTTTGAAACTCCCCTTACCCGGGAAGTAGTATAAGAATAGCAAAGTGTCAGAGTAAAGTGCGAGAATTTTATGTGTGTTTGCAAATTTTACTCATAAAAGGATAGAGTATGTTCCATCAAAGGATATGGCAATTAGAAGACTAAGTATCAGACTTTAATAGAGGGATAATTGTGGGACTGTGGGATGGCGGATTATCCTTCTGAGACATCGGTACTCGTGTTGGATGGAATGAGGCTACAGTGATGAGAATGTGGTGTCAGTGAGTAGAGAAGGAACTAACACACATACATACCGAGGGACGGCAAAAAACCCAGGAAGAAGCGCGATTCTTTTTTAATTAAATAAAAAATATGTTAACTTTTTATGGGGTGTTTTTCTCAAATACAGTTAGCATGATTCTCAAATAAGTGATACCACAAATTATTTTGTTATACAATCAAAATTTAGTTACGTTAAAAATAAAATTTCCATGTTGCATAGTAATTCGATATATCAGATTTAACCAAGATAAATGTTGTGACTAATTTAATGTAAAAATTGGATGTAGTTACGTCGACAATTATAGGAATGTTAAAAAAAGTTAATAAAACTACATTAAAGAAGGAAGGACAGGTGATAGTTTTAAAAGTATGCTAGATGAAAAAAAAAATGCTAAGGTAGATTGTAAAACTATATTCCCAGCTATTAGTGTGGTGAGATCCAGTAAAAAAAAATTTACGCATAAAAATACAGACGAAAGCATGGATTTGCCATAAAAAATTTAATTACTTTAATATTCTGGATATAGCAATATCCAAACTAGAAGAACGATTCAAACTTATGAGCATGCATAATAACACGCGTTTGAATATTTAAATAATATTTATTCTTTATCTACAATGCGTTAAAAGACACACATACACAAAAAGGTATATTTTATGGTATTTACGAAATATATTATCGGATAGTGGAAAAAGGAATCTAGTATACACGCCTAGGTTATGAAAATAAAACTCTTTTAACATGCATTAAGCCCAATATGTGAACACTTCATCTGTATTATAATATGTATCTTTTCAAATGATATATCACTGAAATGTTGCTAAATGTTACAATTGCTTCGAGAATATTTTTGATTGTACCTGCAACAGAGGCAACTGGATAGAGAGAGTTTTCGAAAGTTAAGATAATAAAACATCATTTATGATCAAGCATATCGCAAGAAAGATTATCAAATTTAAATAGAATTAGCATCGAAAACAAAACTGCAGCAGAAATTTCTGATCTACTTAACGAATTCACAACAAAAAAGGCAAAAAAATGTTAATTTTACGTGAATCGATTCCTAATAACTTCATATTTTTAAGATTTATGTTTAAATTTTTAATTTGCCTCAACTAATATTGTATATAATATATATTCGTTTGTAATGCAGTAGAGAACCAATTATTGGAAATTCTTGGAACCAAGAACGTTTCGGATTTTGAGATTTCTGAACTATTGCTTAAAGTCCATAAAATAGGGTGAAGTATGTCAATCTTTACTCTCTCGTTGTATCTTTGACAAGCACCGGTGCTTTTCAAAGTTTAATGTTTAGTCTCACAGATAACTTTGTACGTTCCTTTACTATTTAGGGCTACCAGTGAGAAAGGGGTGGGAAGTCTGTGGACCTTCCCCGGCAGAAAATTAAAAAAAAAAGTACTTTCTGAAACTAAAATTGCAAACCCAAGTTAATAATATTAGGCCCTACAGATCAATATTAGTTACAAGTTAAATAACTTGGCTCTGAGCATTAATATTAAAATACCGAAAGCATCTGATTCCAGGTTTTCATATTCAAATATAAAATATTTAAATTACTGAATATTTGTTTCCACTACTAGCTTTGAACTAAAATCTATGCAACGATAAGCGCTTTAAGGTGTGTAAATTTTGTAACATGTTAATAATTTTTAGTTATGTCCGTATGAATTTAATTAAAATTTTAAATAATTTCGGTGCCATAAATGTGATATGCGAAACTACTCCTGTGTGTGTTTTAATTTCAAAGTTGAAACATCGAATAGAAGCGTTATTTTTTCATATCTTTTGTGTAACAAGTATTCAATAATTTTAACCAGCTGTGACGGGCATGTAAAAAGGCGCATTGTGATATAAAAGGCTTTGCAATTTGTGCCAAAATACTGTGGTCTTTACTGTGGAAATTTTCACTATGGAAATTTTCGCTTTTGTTATTCTTGTTCCAACTGCCTCGGGGAACAGGGTTATAGGTTTTTCTTACTGTTGCCAGTAATCATTTTGACAGGAGTCATCGAAAGTGTAAAAGATGTTTTATTTACATGATTGATATTAGTTCAACTGAAAAATATTTATTAGATTCATAAAAATATATTTTAAGCAAACTACTAGGTTTGTTCAACGGTGTTTGTTAAATATGGTGAAAAAAAAAAGATTTACCTTTTCTCAAACTTTCAGTAAGATTTCCCGTCGGAGTGTCTGTTACATCAAACATTGAAAGCTTCATATCTGATGCAATCACCACGCTTCTATCTGGATTCCATTTGTACTGAATATCTCTTTCGGAATATCCAACTAAAAGAAAAAGATCCTAGTTAATATTCTTATTTATTTCGTAGCAGAGATAGAGAAGCATTTATATATTCAGCTCCATTTATTCCAGACGTCGATGTCTCTTGCCATTAACTATTCATCGACAAATAAGGAAGTTATGAAGTTCAAAAAAGAGGTTTATTTTTTCCCCTGATACTTCCTAAACTTGGTTTTCATGTTCCTGTACTTTAAAAATTAACCACGTCAAATTTTCTTTATTCTTAGAATTTAAACATATATAGTTTATCATAAGGTTAAATATTTTAGGGAACATTTTTGTTTAATGTTTTAATAAGATTTTTTTTATCTTTTAAAACTTAGGTTATTGTTATTGAAGTTTTAAACTCAATATCAGTGACGTAGGTATTAAAAATGATTTTTAATCCCCTGCAATAAATTTTTGTAAGTTGTTTACAACTTATGTAAAAAATTTGTATTGTACTGGCTGTATAAAAGTAGGAAATACTGGTTATTATGCTTGTAATAGGGCTTTTTAAATTGGGCTATTTTAAATTCGAGGAAGTTTATTTGTTTTTAAATAATTTTTTTACTCGTTTTTAAAGTTTTCTCTTTTTTTGCTCTTAGTAAACCGAGTGTAAATATACAGTAAATGAACATTCAAAAAAAGAGCAAAATGTTGAATGAAACGTTTTCAAGTGTTACATCAAATGAATGCAAAAAAGATTATTTGGGGAGGAATCGATCATTCAGTGCAAGCTCCGAACACTGTGCAGTCGAATTTTCTCCGAGTCAATCTCAATTCTGTGATCTCAAAGTTGCGGTTGTGATAACTGAGTTATTGATAGCAGACTGGATAAGAAAGGAGTTTGTTTTGTATGAAATTAAATTTGAGCCATGTTTTGGTCCCCAAATTAGAGCTGTTGAGCTACAAGTACGTGGGTAAAATAAGATTACAAAATTATTTTACCCACTGACAATTAATTGTTTTTAACAAAATTATGTATTCAATTTCTTCGACTGAAACAGTTGTATTTTTGAAAAAAGTTTAGCACTTGATATAAATATACAGTGAAACTCCTCTTAACGGACACCTTTCAGCTGAGATCACCCCACTTTTACGGTCGGATAAAAATTCCCCGGCAGAAACTGATTTACAGTAATATATTTCAAACCCCCGCTTAGCGGTCACCCTCAGATAGGGATACGGATACAGTTTTCATGATTCATTCCATTAGACCAGAACCTCTGTACGGAAAAAATACGAACTTCCACGGACAAAATACGAACAAAACTGAACTTCGATCTTGACGGCGTTTTTCACAAGAAACTAAGGATAAACAGGATAACAGCTAAGGTGAATTTTGCTTCCTATTCACAAAGAGTGATAATCGACTCGGATTCGCGGATTCAAATGAAAAATGCTTAACAAGGACTTTGATAATAAATAAATCATATAGTGATATACCGCACGAAACTAAGAAACAATTATCGACACCAAAACTACCGTAGTTCAAATTTATTATTACAATTTACTCGACTAGCATACAGGTCCTGTAGGTAAAGTTCCGATAATAAGGGGTTTCACTGTACTCTTATTTAGAGTGTTATATTTTACGATAAAATACTTAAAACGTGATTTTTCTTCTAGCAATAGACGTAAGGTATTAACCATCTAGCCTCCAGCCATTTCCGCCCATTTCTCCTAAAATAACTAAGAAAAGGTCTCTTACTATTTCATGGAAACAGCCATTTACAACCGATGAAATAAACTCTACTCACAAATTTAATGCATAACAAAATTTCGAGTGTTCAATTGGGTTGAAAAGAATTAGGTTGTTCTGCGTATGAACAACATTTAATACAAAAACTGGATTTGATGTGTGTAAGGGGCGTAACGTTTACCAAGCTTAAATCAGTAAAAATTACGCAATCAGAGTTTAGATTGGCCAAGGATAAATTGTCACGCATGCGTGTTTGCTTTCGAAGTTATATTATCCAACAAATTCACAAATATATTATAATTGGCTTTAAATTGAGCAAAAGAAGACGTTTACGAATGAAACCTGTATAACAATTGGTTAACTTCAAAAACAAGAAAAAGTAATATACCAAAACGTATTCGTACGTCTCCGTAGGCTAGTTGGTTAAGTGCCATATTTGAAATTAATAATTATTCAGAAGTAACGAACGTATTTCAAATGATATTATTTCGGAATCGTCCAAAAAAGTAATACATTTAAACAGAAAAAAATACAATGGTTCAATAATCTCAAATATCCAGTAACGTTGTTAAATATCGTGTTTTCGTTTTAGTTGTATTTTGGCATGAGCTGGTTTTTCATTAGAAAACAGTTTCATGGCTGGTTTTTCATTGACGCATTCATGTCTTCTCAGGCGTTTCTGCGACAGCACAAATGTATTGCAATAAAAGTCTCCATCTCGTCAGATTTTATACAGTTGCAGTCAACTCAGATTTTCTTTTAATGAAAAACAATGCTAGTCCATATTTTTACATTATTTATTACATGCTTTTACATTATTTTTTCCCCATTTGTATTCCTTAATTATATTATCTGCTGTATGTTCGATTCGCTCCATATACATCTGATGAAGGCTGCCCTTTAGCGCAGCCGAAAGCCGGCTCATGTACCAATAATCTAACAAACCGCTCAAAGTTGTCTGATTGCTTTTATTATATTATTATATTTATTATATTATATAATGCTAGTCCATACAGTAGGTCTACTGGAAGACTACTCGTAGACCAAATATATTGAAAGAATGCAGTGGCAAGCATGTATTCTCCAGATATTTGAGATGTTCTTGAGAGAGCTGTAGCATCCCACATTCCCTTTCCAACCATCCTCCAGGAATCGAAACATTTCTGTATACGAGCAAAGTGCTCTTATATAAGAATGATAATTAGGGCCCTCTGATGCAGTGAATTACTTGACTGAGGGCATAAATCGTCGATATGCCTTTGTATTAGAGTCGGAGGGTGCCATATTTCATATTAAATATATAAAGTGGCTTCTCTGTGCGTCATTCAGGATATTTATTCCTCTCAATGTATTATTATACAGTAACAATTACTTGTTGAAAAACTTCTGAATGTGTATGTTTTTTATTATTAAAGTTTGTATGACTAAATAATGCATTAAGATATTTTTCTGCGAAACTAAAAGTTGGTGGGTATGAAACTTAGTGAGTTATGCTTATTTCGTGCTTGAGCTTACGAGGCCTTTGGATCTCTCTCTCTCTCTCTAACACACACGTACATAATATGTAATACTATATACATTTGTAAGCAAATTATAAAATACACTCCACCATTTTATATTCCTTAAAGTGAGGTGTTGTTTTAAAACGTTTGGAAACTACCAGCAAAAATAAAGACTTGTTAAGGAAACAAATACGAGATACTAGTGACCGATTCTCAAACCAAATTTTAGTATCATACACCAAATATCAAGCCAATATCAGTCATAACCAATTTTTATAAAACGTAGTTACTTGTTTTATCTAGACGTCACAGTTTAAAATGATTTATATTTCACAAGCTAGAGGGCGCAGACCTGGTTGGTCGCGATATTTTCTGCTCCCGCTGTTAACGCTAATTAACATGGGTGCGTTCACGTTTTTTTCAATGTTCATCGTTACTAAGCCACAATTTTTATATTGATAAACGATACGCATATTTTAATCTAGAATTACCGTAGCACAGCCTGAATGTTTTTTATCACTGACACGGTTTTCTAAATTTCACTATGGTCAAAGGAGATAAGCATCCACCTGTCAAATCGTCACCGGATCTGGGATCACAGGTTCGTTCGGTCTCTGACGAAATGTCTAATCTACATCAACAGTGGGCCTGTGAATTGAAGTAAAGAATTCAATCTATGAAAAGTTTAAAAAAGATGAGCAATCTGCTGACTGTGCTACCAGTAATGTGGGCCTTACTGGTTCAACTAACGACGAATTCATGACCAGAGTGGAGGCTAAATTCACCGATTACGAAGGTAAGTGGTCTGCTCATTTTTAAGAACTGGATAGACGTATGGTCCATGTTGAGCCGTCTCTTGAGTGCGAAGTTGAGGAACGACATCAATATGGAAGACTGTCCTGCTTGGTCGTCCGTGGGTTAAAGGAATAAGAGAATGAAAATCCATATATCACTGTAACTGATATTATGAATGATAAGTTAAAATCCAGAGTTTTATTGACTGATTTCATGAATGTCCGCCGTTTGAGTGGTTCCGAGAAATCAACTTCTGATCGTCGTCCCAGACCTATGATTTTAAAATTTGTACGTATGTCCCAAAGAGATTTCGTATATAAAAATAAACGTATATTAAAAGGAACGGGTTTGGTAATTTCCGAGAGTCTGACGCATATCAGAAAACAGACTTGTAATTACTTAAGGGCTAGAGGCCTACAGTGCTGGACTCAATTAGGTAAAATCTTTTATATTGCGGAAAACGGTACCTGAAAGGTTTTAAAGAATATCACGGATATAAGAAAATGTTGGGCCGATGATTACAACTAATCCATATTCTTATTGTATATCAACATATTTTTACTCATATAATCGTTTTATATTATCTACACTATTTCAAATCTTACGATTTCTATGTATTTTACCCTATCATTTTTATTTTTTGGTTTGATATCGATGTTGTTGGTATTGATTTCTTTATTCCAATTTAGAATAACTTTTATACATAGTCTATTTTGTACCGTATACCAAATGCATGTTCCTTTGAGATCTCGGGGATTGGTAATTCTGGAGGTCCTTATCTCACAATCCTTGACCTCAAGTGCTTACAGAGCTGCTATATTCAGGGCATGATTATCCAGTTGGAGTTGGTTAATTTATTACTCGACTTTGTTGTAAAGTATCATATGGTCAAATGGATATAGCTAATCTATATTTTTACTGTTTACAAACATTTTTATATATACATATACATGTGATTTTATACATACACATGCGATTTTAATATCTAATGTTTTTAAATTTCTAGCAAATTCCATTAAGATCTATATGTTTTTAAATTTCTAATGAATTCTGGTTATTTTAACTTTTCATTTTTCCGTGTTAACATGTTGGTATTATTTTTTTTATCTATTTTAAAAACAGCTTTACATGTTCTGTCTTTTTAACATATACCGTACGATTAATCGTATTCTCTGAAGTTTGTGACTCTGAGAGTCCTTGCCCCTTTGTCCTTGAGCCATAAATGTTTAGCGAATTGTTCTTTCTAAGGCGGATCAATCAACGTTCTTATATATCAACCTTTTTTTATATATGCTTTTTTTTAATCTACATTATTTTACGTACCTCGTGATTTCTAGTTACTTTAATATTTTTGATAACGATGTGTTAAATTTTTTTATCCATTTTTCAATTTTATATTTCATTTTTTACTACATACTAAATGCATATTCCTTCACGATCTTAGGGTTATGAGACTCCGGAGATCCTTATATAATAATCATTGCACCATAAGTGCTTACATAGCTGCTATATTCCGGGTATGACTATCTAATTGAAGTAGACTTGTCGATTATTTGATTTTATTGTAAAGTATTATTAGGCAAATGGATATAGCTAATTTATTTCTTTACTGTTAACAAACCTTTTTATACTTGTATATTCACATGTGATTTTAAGATTTTTGTTCTTAAATTTCTAACGAATTTTGGTTTTGTTTATTTGTTTTGTTTTAACATGCTGGCATTATTATTATTCTTAGCTATTTTAAAAACTATTTTATGTGTTCTGCTTTTTTAACATATATCGTATGATTTTTCACGTTCTCTAGAATTCGTGACTCTGCGAGTCCTTGCGTCTTTGTTCTTGCGCCATAAATGTTTAGCGAATTGTTCTTTTCGGGGTGGAATAATCAATGCTCTTATATATCAACCTTTTTATACATTCGCTTTATATAATCTACATTGTTTTTAATCTCTTATGATTTCTAGTTTTCTTAATACTTTTATTTTTATTTGCTATCAATGTGTTAATATTGCTTTTTTATTCAATTTACAATTACTTTTTATATTTCACTTTCGACTACACACCTACTGCTTGTTCTTTCTCGATCTTAGGGATTTGTAATTCCTGAGATCCATGTATCGTAATCCTTGAACCTTAAGCGCAACAGAGCTGCTACATTCCGGGTACGATTTCATAATTGAGGCTGTTTAATCGAGTACCCGACTTTACAATATCTGCAGGTGTAAACAGCTAATCCGTATTTTGACTGAGTTACTTTATATATACATATAGGTTTTAACATTTATATTTCCAATTTCTTATAAACTCTATGTATTTTAATTGTTCATATTCTTATGTAGATATTAAATTTTATCTATTTAAAACTGTCTTACATACGCTGCTTCATTACCATAGACTAAATTACTCTTCATGTTCTCTGGAATCAGTAGCTGTGGGGGTCCTTGCGCCAGAAGGGTCTAGCAAACTATTTTATGTCCAGGATGAGATTGCCTGGAGTGTGTCTGCTTAGTCTAATACCAGACGTAGCTGTTTTCGTTCTTGAGACATTCATGTAACTTTATTTCTTGGCACTGTTTTTTCTCATGCTTTATCAGTTTTATTTTGAATGTTCTAATACCGATGATTCGACTTTTATTTCCCTACAACCCTGTTGCTATATATTACGGAATCTTATTGCTATAGCACCTTGTTGCTATATATCATGATCTAATCATATATAGTCACATGATATCTAGTCACATAATATCTAGTCACGTAATATCTAGTCTATCTAGCATGAGATATTTAAATAGGTGTATATAGCGATCTATTCATATGGTGTCTTGTCAATTGATATATGGATTTATATACCGTGATCTTGTCATTTATTCTGATAAATGGTGATTTCAATATTTCCCTTATATAGTAATCGATTGTGACATTTTAATACTAATACCACTTGTTATATTATTATTGAAAATATGTATGCAAAATTCAAACATTTGTTTATTAAATAATTACTGGTATACAAACCTCTACATTGAAAAATAGTATTACTTATATTATAATCTATTGAGATCTGAGCGCGCCCAACTAAGAATTTGTATTTAAACAGTTTTTTTTCTTTGACTGTTATCAAACACCTGGTTGTTAAACGAAACACACGAATTATTAGTTTCCCATCAGATTGTGAACTATGTTTCCAGTGACCTTCAACACAGACACGCGGATACCTACGCCCTTCGCCCCGTACTTCTCTCCCCAATATACTCCAAAACATTAATTACTATGGAGGCAGGCTTTTAATACTTCAAATAAATGCCCGCAGTTTGTATAATAAATTGGAATTACTGCAAATCCTACTAGAATCATTAGACGAAATTGTATACCATGTCTGTATCTCTGAGACATGGTTCACAGATGGAATTTCTCCGGGCCTAGCAGGATACAATGTTTGTTCTGAATCTCGACGTTCAGGTCATAGAGGCGGGGTAGCGATTTACACACATGAGAGCCTGGCAAGTGATGCAATCTTAAGATGGTCGGGAAATTTTCCTTCCTTTGAAATTATTACAATCAGATCTGCTCAGTACTACATTTTATCAATGTATAGAATTCCTAATAAATAACCTGATCATGGATTTTTCAATTTTCTTCAAAGCTTTTTTTTTTTGCCTTTGTGAACGACGAAAGGGGAAAGCTAATTTTAATGGGTGACTTAAACATTAATTTACAATCACTTCAAAGTCCCCATGCACAACAACTAACCGAATTCTATTAACAAACGGCTTTGACAATTATATTAAAACCCCAACGCGCATCGCTACAACCTCCAAAACACTTCTTAATTTGGCTATAACTAACTTAGATGCACTTGGAGCAGGTACCCTTGAGTTTAATATAAGTGACCATTTGCCAGTTCTTCTTGCTGTCAGAAAGAATTTTCCTAAAATCTCCTCTACCACCAGATTCTATTATTCTGTAGATCTCTCTTCACATAATATTGATTGTTTTAGATCATCTCTTTTCTCGACTTCATGGGATCAGGTCTACAATAGTGATACACCTGAACAATCTTTCAAAAACTTTATAAAAATTTTGTCACCAATCTATAACAGATTTTTCAACCTCAATTTCATCTGAGGCATAAAATAATAAGGAAGCCATGGATCACTAACTCAGTTTTATTGAATATTAGGAAAAAGACACTTTTTTCTTTATTTCTTCAACACAAATCCAACAAAAATCTTACGGCACTTCGTAAATTTCGAAATTCCTTGAACAAACAGATCAAAAGTGCCAAATTAAAATATTTTCATCTATTTTTTCAACGTAATGACCAGAAAAAAATTTGGCTAAAAATTAACGAGCTTTTGGGGAAACCCAAGGCGTCGGTAAATAATGTGGATAAAATTAATAGCAATGGTCGTGTCCTCACAGATCGCCGTGAAATCGCTTGTGCTTTCGCGAACTTCTTCACAGACTTCCCACTGACACTCTCTAGTTCCCCTATCAACAACGATCAAACATTAGGGAACTGCTGGAATTACGGTGTGAATGACTTTTTCCGTCAGCCCCACTGCAAATATAGAAATTACGAAAATTATCAAGAAAATTGACAAAAATAAGGGACCCGGGTTTGATGGATTTAGACCAGCAGTGATATTTGAGGTGGCGGAGAGTCTTTCATATCCTCTTGCACATATTTTCAACCTCGTTTTTCTTACTGGAAATATTCCATTTCTATTTAAAACTTCAATAATAACACCAATTTTAAAAAAAGGTGACGGGATGGAAATTTCTAACTATCGCCCAATTTCCATTCTTTCTACATTTTCAAAAACCCTGGAGCGAATAATATATACACATTGGACTTCCTTTCTACAATCGCACAACATTATAAGCATCAATTTGGATTCTTAAAAGGTCGATCGACAGAATTGGATCTATTAACAACAACTGACTACACCTATTCTTCCATTAACAATTCTAAATCAGTCATTGGTTTAGTTTTTAACCTAACAAAGGCTTTTGACACTATTAACCATGACCGTTTAATTTACAAACTAACTCTTGTTGGTTTCCGTTGATTGGTATTAGCTCTGTTCCAAAACTATCTGTCCCATAGAGATCAAATGGTTAAACTTAATGAACAAATATCACATACCAGACAGAAGAAATGTTGTGTTCCACAGG
>QLNU02015360.1:104749624-104765887 GCA_006491805.2 Dysdera silvatica
TATATATTAATTGTCAGCCACTTAAAGCACCAGCTGGTTGATAAGAATTAATTAACTAGAAGGCAATCATTATGTTCGGCATGTTTCTTGCATCACGTTTAATCCCTTTTCTTCGTAATGAAATCGAAACATAAAACAAAGTGAAAACTTCAATATATTTTTATTCCTTAAATTTTACACTACGAGGTTATTGGTTAGACCCATTTGTTTTAATTTGCTTAAATCTATAATTTCGTTTAATAAAATCAAATAGTTTTCTAGATTGTAATAGAAAAGCTTTAGTCATAAAATCATGTTTAAAGTTTCAATACGTTTCATATTTAATTTTGCATGTGCTGTTTCCCGTTAAGATGTAAATGCTTAGTTTCAACAACGCGATCTTTAATTTTGATAAAATTTAATGGATTATTTTCAGGGGTGTAGTCGATGTCGAGCTCATCCTAGAGGTGCTAGGGCACTTTTTTTTGGAGGCCTAGCGGCGCTAGGGCAAAATTTTAGGAAATCATACATTTTGCAAAAAAAAAATTCCGTTCGAGTTATAAATAAAAAAAATATGTGGCTCTACAATTCTATTAAGAAAAAATTTTTAGAGCAACGACCCTAAATTTTTGAATAAATCAACTAAGAATTGTGGGAATTTAAACGAAATTACAGCTTGGAACATGTACCATGCACTGTGTTCCGAAAATATAAAAAACCACAATGTGTTGGTTAACATAACGGAGGCGACAAGGGCGAAAAGGAGGACTTTTGGCTATTTTTTCAATTGTTTTCTTTATTTTATTAGCTCACTTCAGAGGTCATTCCTGGTTTAGTTCTGCTGGGCACATGGGTCTGTATCACATTATTATTTTATGCTTATATGCTCCGAAACTATATGCTGTAGGCAATGTTGATCCAGACGGTATTTGGAGGGTTGTCTTGCAATACCAGCTCACCAACCCATGTATAATGAATAATTTCGCCCTTACCAGATTAATGGGTTATTGATCGTCAGGTGCTCGATTTGTAGAAGAGCGCTAGGGTATTTGTTTTTAGGACCACACCACTGATTATTTCATTATATATATATTAAAGTTTTTCACGGGGATTTCCTTAGCATAATTTATCTCAACAAAATTAGTGGGTTCCAACTGCTTTCCTCTTCCGAACATCCTAGCATATTTCAGTTAACCTTGATTCAATCATACAGGCTCTTAACAATACAAAACTCACTATCATATTTCACGAAAGAAACGTACGTAATACTACTTCCAATCTAGTTTTTCAAAAGGATTTTTCTGTGACAGCATCCTCCGGGGTAATTAAGGGAAGTCGCCATCGCATGACGAATTTCGTTTCGTTCTGATGTGATATTAAAACACGCTCGCGAGCTCAGATGTCAGCACTTTTTCCCGCCGAGGGCTACGCTGATAATTAACGAAGGCATGCAAACAAAACATTTAACACCTTTGCATTTATTTGTAAACACGTACAGTCAGTTCTGATAAATTTAGCGTAGCTTCAATTAGTACGATATGAAATATATGTTAACTATAAGTCATTTTACAGCAAAATAGTTTTAAAACTTTGATGTGAAAAAGTAGAAAAGTAAGTAAGGTCTTACTTTTCAATATATGTTTTACCTGTGGACGTGTTATAAGGGGATTACGTATGATTACCTTCGGCCATTTCTCCAATAATTCTAGAAATATTCGGTAAATACTTTGAGCATGTAGTCTGCATTAATCAATCAATATTTATTTATTTCACCAAGATGAACAATCATGCACTATTAAATACAGTGGACCAACATCATCGTAGTAGCTTGGCATGAGACCGAAAAAAGGTCGATAAAAAAACGGCTTCATAATTTTCGGCTCCCTTTATCTTCCTTCAAGAGTTTTGGCCCCTATTATCTACCTCATATTTTTCATTTTTAGATTGGCATTTTTCGCAAATTTTCGCCAAATTATGGTACTTTCTTTCCAAATGAAGCCAAATATGATAAGTCACCTCTTCTAACCCAATTTATATTATCTTGCAAGGTTCTATGAAATTTTGAATAAGAATTTTGTAAGAAATTTATTATGAAATTTTGCCTTAAAAAAGTGTGCGGCAATGCCTTTTTTAATAAATGGGGATAATTTTAATAAGCAGTTTATAAACAAAAACCTATAGTTCTTTTTGAGATTCTTATTAAATTTACCATAATATGCATATAGTACATATATATTAGCAATAAAAACAAAGCCATATAATTCTTTATCCTTTATATACGGATTGACGAAAAATGTCTGGAATATTACATACCCCATTACTCTTACAAATTTTGTATAATAATCAATAAAACTCCTCAGCAATATTTAATGTCTTTTTTAAAAACATTGCTTGAAGTGTGAATCGCGATTTACGCGATGTAAGTTTTGGGCGCCAAAATTTATAATTATTATTACTATTTATAAATTATTATTATTTATAAAAAATTTATAGTTTCACTACAGTATGTTTTACTACGGATTGATTGCAGATTAGTTTTAGTTGCATTATTGTTAATAACAATTTTCCCTATCCAAACATAGTTTTGTAAACTGTACTTAAAAAAATCTAACTGCTTAAAATAATGTTTCCGTAGTCATATTCCATGGACTGTTACTTTCGTCAAAGTTGGGTGGATCGAAGGCTTGCATTTACAAGCACAATGCCAGCTCTTGCTTTATCTATTTCAATGTTGGAGCGAATTTGGCGGCCCGATACGTACTTCTATAACGGAAAACACTCTTATCTTCACACCATCACCACACCCAATAAATTTGTACGCCTGTACAAAGACGGTAGAGTTCTGTACTCATCCAGGTAACAACAAAGTACTCGAATAAGTGTAAAAATACATTTATATAATAAAAGTAATATAATTGCTAATCTATAAATTATAAAATATGTGTTTAATGAAAATATTTAAGAAAATATCAGTCTTCCACTATGGTTGGAAATCTTTTTTAATAAACAATTTTTCGTAAAGCAAAATATGCCTCTGTAATATAAACTTGATCACTATAGACATAAATACTGTTTATGAATTTTCTAGATTAACAGTACGAGCCAGTTGTCCCATGAAATTAGAAAACTTCCCTATGGATGTTCAACGCTGCCCTCTTCAAATTGGAAGTTGTGAGTTAAGCATGTTGATTAATATTTTATGTATTTTTTATGTATTTCAACAACAAATTCGGCTCGATAGTATAATAAATTCAAAATCAACTTACAGTATTAGAGGGTATCTCGCCAGGGCAGCACCGGGAAAAAAGTGAATTTGACAAGGCCGGTGCCGCCCCTGTGAGATGATAGTGTTACATTCTTGAATTACATAAAACCACAGTACATAAACAAAAAATACAATTGTAGGCATAGCCAAATCAAATTCTTTCTATAAAAACTTACCACGGTAATAAAAAGAGTGAAGGACATAATATTAATGGCTTATGTTTTAATTTCTGACCCACATAGGACAACACAGACACGACACGCTAAGAAACATGTTTTCTTTGAATATCTATTGTATAATGTGAGTGATATAATATTGGAAGCAAGGTCGGTTATGGCGCGAGTGTTTAGGAACAACACATTACCAGAGCGCACGTTGAAAAACTCGGACATTTCTCTTGGAAAAAAAATTCTGCTGGGAGAGCATTCCACAAGGTTAGAGCAAAGTATCCCGGTCGTCGTTTCGAAAGTTCAATACGGGCCCTAATCGGGATGAAGTTGAAGCGTCTAGAGGTAGGAAATCTATGTGTAGAAGTTTTTAATGGAATGAGTTCCGTGAATAGGTTGGAGTTTATTCTGTTAAACATAATTAAAGAATTTTTGACATGTATATTTCATTGATATTTAGCAGTTTATGATTTCGCCGAATATCTATATTGCTGCAAAACGGTATAGAATTGTAAATGAAATTTAAATATTTGCTTTGCAATTTTACAAGGCGATTTTGTTGAGAAAATGAATCAGATGCCCAAATAGGTGTACAGTAGTGTAGGTGAGATCCAATTAAGGTATGGTATAAGTGGATAAGTATTTTTGATGGTAGTATATATTTAATTTTGTTTATTACCCCGATATTTCTGCTAATCCGAAGACAAATGTTTTTTATATGCCCCTCCTAGCTTAAGTTGGATTGAAGTTTTACACCCAGAAAATCTACTTCGTCAGCGAGTGAGATCCGTTCGTTGTTTACCGCAAATGTTACGTTACCGGGAATATTCCTTTTTTTTTGTAAAGAGAACAATTTTGGTTTTGTTAGTATTTAATGTTAGGAAGCTTTTGGCAAAGAACTGTGTAATGATAAGGATATTACATGCTACTTACTTATTAAAGATTCAATATTGGTATGATGAAAGAAGATCGAAGTGTCATCAGCATAGTAGATAATCTTGGCGTCAATGTCAAGGTGAGAGATATCGTTAATATAAAAAATGAAAAGCAATGGTCCCAAAATTGATCCCTGTGGAACATCACATTTCTGCTGTCTGGTGTGTGATATCTGTTCATTGAGTTTAACCATTTGATCTCTGTGGGACGGATAGTTTTGGAGCAGAGCCAATCCCAATCCGCGAAAACCAGCAAGAGTTAGTTTGTAAATTAAACGGTCATGGTTAATAGTGTCAAAAGCCTTAGTTAGGTAAAAAAATAAGCCGATGACTGAATCATAAACGTTAATGGAAGAGTAGATGTAGTCAGTTGCTGTTAAAAGAGCCAATTCCGTCGATCGACCTTTTAAGAATCCAAATTGATGCTTATGGATAATGTTGTGCGATTGTAGAAAGGAAATCAAACGTGGATTCGCTCCAAGGTTTTTGAAAATGTAGAAAGAATGGAAATTAGACGGTAGTTGGAGATTTCCATCCCGTCACCTTTTTGGAAAATTGGTGTTATTATTGAAGTTTTAAGTGGAGATGGGATATTTCCAGTAAGAAAAACGAGGTTGAAAATATGTGCAAGCGGATATGAAAGACTCTCCGCCACCATAAATATCACTGCTGGTCTAAATCCATCAAACCCGGGTTCCTTATTTTTGCCAATTTTCTTGATACTTTTCGTAATTTCTATATTTGTAGTGGGGCTGACGAAAAAAGAGTCATCCACACTGTAATTCCAGCAGTTCCCTAATGTTTGATTGCTGTTGATAGGGGAACTAGAGAGTATCAGTGGAAAGTCTGTGAAGAAGTCCGCGAAATCACAAGCGATTTCACGGCGATCTCTGAGGACACGACCATTGCTATTAATGTTACCCACATTATTTACCGACGCCTTAGGTTTTCCAAAAAGATCGTTAATTTTTAGCCAAATATTTTTTCTGGTCATTAGTTTCAAAGAAAAGATGAAAATACTTTAATTTGGCATTTTTGATTTGTTTTTCAAGGAATTTCCGAATTTACGAAATGCCGTAAAATTTATGTTGGATCTATGTTGAAGAAATAAAGAAAAAGTTTTTTTTCCTAATATTCAATAAAATTGAGTTAATGATCCATGGCTTCCTTATTGTTTTATGTCTTAGATGAAGTTGAGGTTGAAAAAATCTGTTACAGATTGGTGACAGAATTTTTATAAAGTTTTGAAGGATTGTTCAGGTGTATCACTAATGTAGACCTGATCCCATGAAGTCGAGAGAAGAGATATTCTAAAACTATCAATGTTATGTGAAGAGAGATCTACAGAATAATAGGATCTGGTGGTAGAGGAGATTTTAGGAAAATTCTTTCTGACATCAAGAAAACCTGGCAAATGGTCACTTACATTAAACTGAAGGGTACCTGCTCCAAGCGAATCTTAGTGAGTTATAGCCAAATCAAGGAGTGTTTGAGAGGTTGTAGCGATGCGCGTTGGGGTTTTCATATAATTGTCAAAGCTGTTTGTTAATAGAATGTCTGTTAGTAGTTGTGCATGATGACTTCGAAGTGATTGTAAATCAATGTTCAAATTACCCATTAGAATTAGCTTTCCCTTTCGTCGTTAACAAAGGCAAAAAAGTTTTGAAGGAAATTGAAAAATTCATGATCAGATTGTTTGTTTGGAATTCTATACATTGATGAAATGTAGTAGTGTGCA
Organism: Dysdera silvatica; assembly: GCA_006491805.2. Taxonomy (NCBI): domain Eukaryota; kingdom Metazoa; phylum Arthropoda; class Arachnida; order Araneae; family Dysderidae; genus Dysdera; species Dysdera silvatica. Next base: position 104,755,709 of record QLNU02015360.1, read on the forward strand.
GATCTGATAGTAATAATATCAAAGGAAGGAAAAATTCTCGACCATCTTAAAATTACATCACTTGCGAGGCTATAATGTATGGAAATCGCTACCCTGCCTCCATGACCTGAACGTCGAGATTCAGAACAAATATTGTATCCTACTAGGCCCGGAGAAAATCCATCTGTGAACCATGTCTCAGAGATACAGATATGGTGTACAGTTTCGTTCAATGATTCTAGTAGGATTTGCAGTAATTCCAATTTATTATTCAAACTGCGAGCATTTATATGAAGTATTAAAAGCTTGCCTCCATAGTAATTAATGTTTTGGAGTATATTGGGGAGAGAAGTACCGAGCGAAGGAAGGAGGGGAGTAGATGTCTGCGTGCCTGTGTCGGAGGTCACTGGAAACATAGTTCATAATCTGAGGGAAACCCAATAATTCGTGTGTTTCATTTAACAACAGGTGTTTGATAACAGTAAATAAAAACCCCTTTAAATACAAATTCTCAGTTGGGCGCGCTCAGGTCTTAATATATCATAATATAAGTAGTATTATTTTTCAATGTAGAGGTTTGTGTACCAGTAATTATTTAACAAACAAATGTTTGAATTTTGCATATGTATTTTAAATACTAATATAACAAATAATATTAGTATTAAAATGTTATAATAGATTACTATATAGGGTAAATATTGAAATCACGATTTATCAGACTAAATGACAAGATCACGGTATATAAATTCATATATCAATTGACAAGACACCATATGAACAGATCGCTATATACACCTATTTAAATATCTCACACTAGATAGGCTAGATATTACGCGACTAAATATTATATGACTAGATATTATGTGACTAGATATCATGTGACTATGATTAGACCATGATATATGGCAACAAGGTGATATACAAATAAGATGGGTTATAGGGAAATAGAAGTCGAATTATCGGTGTTGGAACATTCAAAATAGAACGGTTAAAGCATGAGAAAAAACAGTGCCAGGAAATAAAGTTACATTAATGTCTCAAGAACGAAAACTGCCACGTCAGGCATTAGACTAAGACATACTCAGGCAATCTCATCCTGGACATAAAATAGTTTGCTAGACCCTTTTGGTGCAAGGACCCCCAGAGTTACAGATTTCAGAGAACATGAAGAGTAATTTGATATATGGTAATGAAGCAGCGTATATAAGACAGTTCTAAATAGATAAAAATTAATATCTATATACATACATAAAAATATGACCAATTAAAACATATAAAGTTTATAAGAAATTTGAAATATAAATATTAAAACGTATATTTATGAAGAAATCAAACAGCTACATACCAAGGGGAAACAACACATCAAGCTCATCATGGGAGATTTTAATGCAAGAATTGGACAACAGGAACAAGGAGAGACATCGGTTGGTAAATACGGATACGGGGAAAGGAATGAACGTGGCGATCAACTCATAGAATTTGCCGAAGCTGAAAATCTTAGCATCATGAATTCATTTTTTAAGAAGAAACTACAAAGAAAATGGACATGGAAACACCCCAATGGAGGAACCAGCGAAATTGACTATATACTGGCAAACAAGAAATCAATTATTGAAGATTGCAGCATACTGAACAGATTTAATACTGGAAGTGATCATCGAATGGTGAGATGTAAAATGCACTTAAATACTAAACTAGAAAGGCAGAAGCTCATTAGGAAACAAGTATGTAAGAGGGTGGATTTAAAGAAATTAAAAGAAAATACTGAGGCATTCAAGTTGGAATTAAAAAATCGCTTTTCTGCACTGGAAGGACTTATTGAAGAAGTTGACATCTCAGAAGCAAATGAAAACATTGTTAAGACAATAATTGAAACTGCTGGGGAAATTGGTGGTGTAATATGTAAAAAGCAGAATAGCAAATTATCTGAGAAGACGAAACAACTCATGAAAAGGCGAAGACTTATGAAGGTGGACAATCAAAATACCAGTCGCAAGATCGAGTATGTAGAACTTTGCAAAACTTTGCGCAAAAACATGAAAGAAGATATAAGAAAATTCAATTGTGAGTTAGTAAGGAAGGCCATTGAAAGCAACAAGAGCCTTAGGGTTGTTAAAGGGAGTTTGTCTATTGGGAAGAAACACATCATTGCATTAAAAGGAGAGGATGGCACTGTAACAAGAAATAGGGAAGAAATACTTAGAAGAGTTGAAGAATTCTACAGAAAGCTATATGAGGGAAACAGTGGATTAAACCAAGACTTTGAGATAGTCGAAGGAACAACTCCTAAAATCTTAAAAGAGGAATTAGCATTTGCAATAAAAAGTATGAAGAAAGGAAGATCCCCTGGCGATGATGGCATTACATTAGATATCTTAAAAGAAGTTGGAGAACATGTAGAATCCATACTCGCAAAATTCTTTACCAAATGCCTCAACAGTGGTAACATACCAAACCAATGGGATTCGGCAACAGTAATTCTTTTGCATAAAAAAGGTGATAAAGAGGATTTAAAAAATTACCGACCAATTAGCTTGTTACCTGCTATTTATAAAATCTTCACAAAAGTGCTAACACATCGCCTGCAGAAAAAATTAGATGCAGCTCAACCAAGAGAACAAGCTGGATTTCGAAGTGGATTCAGTACAGTGGACCATATTCAAGTATTAAGAGAATTAATTGAAAGAACACATGAATATGAACTTCCATTGTGTGTGGCATTTATTGACTATGAGAAGGCCTTTGACTCTATTAAAACATCAGCAGTCATCAACTCTTTAAGATCAGCAGACATCGAGGATGTGTACATTGACATGGTGAAATGTGTGTATAAAAATGCAAGTGCAAAATTTCGGTTACATAAAGATACCAAAACTATCAAAATTGGTAAAGGTGTGAGTCAGGAAGACACAATTTCTCCAAAACTTTTTACTTCAGCTTTACAGATGATTTTTCAGCAGATAAATTGGAATAACAAGGGAATAAAAATAAATGGTGAATATTTAAATCATTTGCGGTTTGCTGATGACATTGTTATTTTTTCAACGAACCCATCAGAACTCCAAGACATGGTACAGGAGCTCTCAACTAGAAGTAAAGAAGTTGGACTCAAGATGAACCTACAAAAAACTAAGATCATGTTCAATAATTTCGTAGAGGAAACAAAAATACAAGTTGACAACATTGAGCTAGAAATTGCTGATTCATATATTTACCTTGGCCAGCTGATTTCAATGGATGGCAACATTATGAAAGAACTCAACAGACGTATTAAACTTGGCTGGAGTGCATTTGGAAGAAACAGTTTTATCCTGAAGGGGAAATTGCCTTTGTGTCTAAAAAGAAAGGTCTTCAACCAGTGTGTATTGCCAGTCCTCTCTTATGGATCAGAGACATGGAGTCTAACAGTTGGAGCAATACGAAAGTTACAGACAACGCAAAGGAGCATGGAGAGGTGCATGCTTGGAATAACTAGGAGAGATCGAAAAAGAAACACTTGGGTGAGAGAGCAAACTAGAGTAGAGGACATCATTGTTAAAGTAAAAGGGCTGAAATGGCGATGGGCTGGGCATATTGCAAGAAGAACTGATCAACGATGGACAACAGAAATTCTGAACTGGATTCCAAGAGACCACCGAAGACCTAGAAAACGTCCTCAAACTAGATGGGTGGATGAAATAAGAAAACAGGTTGGGGTGACGTGGAAGCGAATTGCTCAGGATAGACTTGTGTGGAAAGCATTTGGAGAGACCTTCATCCAGCGGTGGAAAGATAATTGTTGAATATTATAGTGATGATATGTATATATATAAAGTAAGTCATAAGCAGTTAAAATATGGATTAGCTGTGCACACCTGCAGATACTGTAAAGTCAGGTATTCGATTAAACAGTCTCAATTATGAAATCGTACCCGGAATGTAGCAGCTCAGTACACTTAAGGTGCAAGGATTATGACATATGGATCTCCGAAATTACAAAACCCTAAGTTTGTTTGTTTGTTTTTTGGTTTTACGGCTCAAAGACTACAGTGGTCATGCTGCGCCGGGACCTACTGTTTTCCGAGGAATCCGAACCTCTTAAGGCCTGGGGAACCAAACCCCGGACTACAGTGAGCAGTGCGATCTTTATGAGATCTCTGAGTAAGCGTTCTTTTTGCACTGCTGGGAGTCGAACCCGGATTAGCCGCGCAATAGGAGAACGCGTTACCACACTGCGCCACCGCAGGGCCAAAACCCTAAGATTGAGAAAGAGCAAGCAGTAGCTGTGTGGTTGAAAGTGGAATATAAAAAGTAATTGTAAATTGGATAAAAAAGCAATATTAACACATTGATAATAAATAAAAATAAAAGCATTAAGAAAACTAGAAATCATAAGAGATTAAATACAATTTAGATTGTATAAAGCCAATGTATAAAAAGTTTGATACATAAGAATATCGTTTATTCCACTCCGAAAAGAACAATTCACTAAATATTTATGGCGCAAGGGCTTGCAGAGTCGGAAATTCTAGAGAACATGAATAGTCATACGGTATACGTTAAAAAAACAGAACACAGTACTCAAAATAGATAATAATAATAATAACAATGCCAACATGTTAAAACAAAAAAACGAACAAATAAAACTAAAATTCGTTATAAATTTAAAAAGATAAAGATCTTAAAATCACATGTGAATATATAAAAGGGTTTGTTAACAGTAAAGAAATAAATTAGATATATCCATTTGCCTAATAATACTTTACAATAAAATCAAGCAATCGACAAATCTACTTCAATTTGATAGTCATACCCGGAATATAGCAGCTCTGTAAGCACTTAAGGTGCATTGATTATCATATAAGGATCTCCGGAGTCGCTAATAATTATTGGCATAGTCCAGGCTGCCGTTTATTACTGCCTTTGATTACGCATAATGGACAATTGCCCCTGAAGCAAGACATTGATTTGGAAGGACTTGAGAAAATCAAATGGGACATCATAGGACTAAGTGAAATCAGAAGAAAAGATAAAGAATTAGTAAAATTTAAAAACTGACGTTTGCTTTATCACAGAGGAGTAAAAACTGAAAGGACAAGTGGTTTCAGCTTCTTAATTAACCAAAGGATTAAAATCTCCCTTCTAGAAGTTGAAGGTACATCAGATAAAGCAGAGAAACCTATTATTCAACCAGCACAAAGATATCAACTTCAGACAGTACAATCATGAGCACCAACATGTACATCATGTGCAAAGCTATAGCTATACTGACGAAGAGGTTGAAGAATTTTGTGAAGAAACCAAACAGTTACACGCCAAAAATAAACAATATATCAAACTCATCATGGGGATTCAATGCAGGAATTGGACAACAGGAACAAGCAGAATATCGGTTGGTAAATAGGAATAAGAGGAAAGGAATGAACGCGATGATTAACGCATTGAATTTGCAGAAGCTGAAAATCTTAGTAACACGAATTCGCTTTTTAAGAAACACCCAAGAAGAAAATGGACATGATAATACCCCAATACAGGAATCAGCGAAACTCATTGCATTTTTGACAAACAAGAAATCGGTTATTGAAGATTGCAGGGTATCGAATAGATTTAATATCAGAAGTGATCATGGTGAGATGTAAAAGACATTTAAATACGAAATTATAAAGACTGAAGCTCATCATAAAACAAGTACGTAAGAGGATGGATTTAAAGAAGTTGAAAAAATATCGAATCATCGAAACTGTAATTAAAAATCGCTTTTCTGCACTGAAAAAACTTATTGAAGAAGTTGATACCTAAGAAGAAAAATGAAAATACTGTTAAAACAATCATTGAAAATTCTGGGGAATTTGGTGGTTTAACATACAAAAAGCATAATAGCAAATTATCTGAGAAGATGAAAAAAAAAATTATTACCCACTTCAACGTTTTTCTAAATTTGATTTAATAGTGAATATTTTAATCATCTGCAGTTTGTTGGTCATGTTATTGTTCTTTCAATGGACACATCAGAATTTCAAGTCACTGTACAGGAGTTTTCAACTAAACTAGAAGTTACATAATAAGGTTAAACACTGGTAAAATAACAATGAAAAAGTGTGAGAGTGATATAGAGAGTGAATAGAGTGATCTTTTTCATTGCTATTTTACCAGTGTTTAACCTTTTTATGTAATTTCCTCCCTGGTACCCTGTATTTTATTTCTATTAAACTAGAAGTTGGACCCATGAAGAACCCACAAAACATTAAAATCATGTTCAATAATTTCGTAAAGAAACAAAAACTCTAGTTGACGACAATGAGCTAAAAATTGAAGATTCGTATATTTACCTGGTCAACTGATTTCTGTGGAAGACAACATTATGAAGAAACTGCACAGGCGTATTAAACTCGGCTGAAGTGCATTTGGAAGAAACAGTTTATCCTAAAGGGAAAATATCCTTTTTGTCTGAAAAGAAAGACCTTTAACCATTATCTATTGCCCATTCGCCCTTATGAGTCTGAGTTATGGAGTTTAACAAATACAATAATAAGGAAATTGCAGATAACTCAAAGGATCACGGAGATGTGCATGCATGGAATAACTACGAAGGATCAAGGAACACTTGGGTGAGAGTGTAAATAAGAGTAGAAGACATCATTGTTAAAGTGAAAAGGCTGAAATGGTGGAGGAATTGTCATATCGCAAGAAGAACTGATCAACAGTGGACAACAGAAATTCTCAACTGGATTCCAAGAGACAGCCGAAGACCTAGAAACATCCTTGAAATAGATGGGTGGATGAAATGAAAAAAAAGAGGTTGGGTTGACATGGAAGGATTCCTCAAAATAGACTTGTGTGGAAAGCATTTGGAGAGACTTTCATCCAGCAGTGGATAGATAATGAAAGAATATGATGATATATATGTGTGTGTGTGTATGATTTATCATATAGTATTTTATGTTTTTAGTATATTCGTGTGAAGGTCAACACCATCGACATCGAAGCTAGTATAGCCTGCAGGAATGATTTTCTGACATTTATAGGCTTTGCAAAAGATAATTCTCAAGTACTGAAAGGGCAATTTTGTGGGGACAACCCTGTTGCTGACATAGTATCTGACTCTCAATATCTGACCTTGGTTTTTCAAAGCAACCATATAAAAACAGGCAGGGGATTTAATGTTTCGTATGAATTTAGCCGAACTAAAAGTAAGTAAATGGAGTTTGCTGCATCTGATTACTTTTAAACATATGATATCAAATTTATAACGTTTCTTAAACTGGAAGGATGGGGTTGATAATAAATAAAAAGAAATAATTTCAGCATTTTACGAATGGTGTGGTTATATATAAAAGAATTCCTATTAGTGACTGTTGTTAACTCCAAAATATGGGCTTATTAACACAAATGGTTTCCCAGCTATAAATTTTTGCTTTCAGAGAATGTTAGCGTGAGTCTCACCCTGCATTTATTAGCCTATTGTTTTTTTATACATTTTTGTATTACCGAAATTTATCCATATCTCTATGAGCTGTTCAGATGATATACGGTTAAGTTGCAACGGGTAGTTGTATTTACTGTTTTACTCCCTACGGCAAAACCTTTGGAATGACACCACTTTTGTCAACATTGGCAATTCACTCTTCCTGCACTTCCCATGTTACTAATTTTTTTAGCGAACAGAACTTCTTTTATTTTCATTAAAAATCATTTATCCTAGTAGTTATCCCCTTTTTATAACATGTCTACTTCACAGATATGTATGATTTTTTAATATACGAGTATATGCAGGACCGCCTTAACCGCAGAAGTTATGGGTGCCTATATTTATAACGATCTTTTATATTTTTACGACTTAAATATCCGTTCATTCATATTTATAAAACCTCGATTTTATGATGATATACACATCATAACGACCTAAGCAAAATTTTCTCATTAATAAGGTTTGATGCTGTTTATACTTCATCTCTGTTCCTTTCCGGTCACCGAAAATCCCAAGTGATTAAATGTGTTAAATTCACGAAATTGATAGGTTGCTCTCAACGCATATTCTATGGGAAAAGTCGATCTCAAAAACAAATAAGTTGCCCATCCCTGCTTTATATTATAACGTTCTTTCTCAATGAAGATTCATATTTCTTTCTTTAATCGCCTTCAATTTTTATTTGTTTTTTATTTTATTCCTTTAATTTTCATTAACGAAATTAAGGCTTCGTAGGAAAATTGTAGATCTTGCCACAGGATTATCAAATCTGTCCTTGCGCCATGAAACAAAAATAGGCTTTTTCCTAAGTAATTGAGTAATTTTAAAATTGCAAATTTAAAAAAAATGAGGAAAACATACGTGTGCTTATAATCTAATGACATAATCTTTTGCTCGTTTTTGTATTTTTCGATTCGAGGGTGTTGCAAATTTTCATAAAAATCCTTGCAGTTTTATTGTACAGCGCTTTTTATCCTCTATAAATGCATTTCATGCTTTTTGACTTTTGAAATGCCACTTTTATTACTTTCGATTTTAGACACTTTTCGAGTTTTTTGAGAAATACTAAACGAATTATTCTTCAACTTCAGTTACGTAAAGAACATACTTTGACTCACACATTCTAGTAAAGATTTAGTCAAGAATTTATTTAGGGGACCAACAACAAATCGAAGCACAAAATATATTTGTAATTATCCTGTATTACGAAAAAGCGGAAATAATTCCCAACTTTCAAAACAGATTTTGCTTTCTATGTGCAATAATTCTTTCCATTTTCGTAATGATAGTACATATATCCACGAAGATATGAAAGTTTATTTGAAAAATTAAATTTTTTGATTATTTGCTTATAGGATGAAGAGTTTTCAACCAAATTTCACGAAACTTACATAAATACATAAAACCTGGCCACGTAAAAGAAAAATATTATACTGAAATTTGAAATAAATAGATTGAATATTCGAAGAGATACGAGTATTTATAGGTAATGATTTTTAACTGCGTATGCTCAAAAGATAAAAAAAATTTCTTTTATAATTCGGTAGCCAATTATATAGGGTAACTTATATAAAATTTTTAGTTGAATATCATAAAAATTTAGAAAGTTATCGGCCATACAGTAAGCGTGATTTCAGTTACTTTCGAAAAGTAGCTGGATGATAAGGTATTTTCCGTAAATTGTCAATTCCTAATTTATCGGACACCCCTGTGCTCCAAATGAACTTGTCCAATATTATGCAAATAAGCAAAAACACATGTCTGATGCTATATAAGAGAAGGAAAAAACTGCTCGGGCACGAAATACTTGTTAGCTGTCAAAATGAACAAACGTAAAGAATTGAGTGACTGTGGAAGGGTTGAAATTGTCGGTGCCATAAATTTGGGCATTTCGTCAGCGAAATTTCTCTGAAATTAAATGTAACCAAGTCTACTGTCAGTGATGTTATTAGCCAATGAAAACGATGTATGATAAACTAATAAGTGAAATGTTTGTAAAGGTAGACCGAAACAATTGAGTGATAGGGACCGCAGGACACTTACGCATGTTGTTAGAAGCAACCTCCAAGCATCTCTGCCAGCAATCGCAGATGACTTTCGATGCCAAAGACGTCAGAAGTCAGTGACAAAATGAATCGTCGTGAGATAATATAACTTGGGTTTCATGGACGTGCGCCTTCCCACGAGCCTCTGATAACTGAGTAATAACTCTGGAGTAATTTTCGATTCAAATTTAACCTGGAAAGAACACATTAACGATCTCACCAATTCTCTTAGCAGTCTCCTGGGAATATTTTCGAAACTCAGACATGTCGTTCCTCACTATATCCTAATGATTCTTTACCACTCTTTATTTTATTCAAAACTTACCTACTGTCTTGAGGTCTGGGGAATCACATATTTTACCACCCTTAGGCAATTGATAGGAACGCAAAAAAAAAAGCTTATGCGAATAGTTAACTTTGCAGGCTTCCATGAACACGCTGGCCAACTTTTTAAATTATGGCGCATTCTTCCTTTCACTCTCTTAGTAAAATATAAACTTGCGCTCCTTATGTACAAAGTCACTAAAGGTGATCTAGTTTTACCTTTCTCTATCTCACAGACGACACATGAATATAATACACGTCACCAGGACGATATCAGAATACCGCGGACTCGCACAAACTATAAAATCCATAGCGTTTCCGTTACGGGTTCTAAAATCTGCATTTCGATCCCACAAGAATTTACAGCTTTGTCTTTTTATGACT
>QLNU02015360.1:104769979-104783193 GCA_006491805.2 Dysdera silvatica
AACACGAAAATCTCTAATCGGTCGACATTTCGCGCTGAATCTGTATGTAGCCGTGGTTGTGACGTAACGAGGATTCTCGCGGGAAAAAAGGTTAAGAAGCGTCGGAGCTTTCAGGGAGGCCAGACGTCAAAATGGCCAACCTCTAAATTAATATTCCTCTTATTATTACGTTACCATTGTAACCAAGATTCGTATCAAGTTAGCAGTACGCTAATATTGAAGCAAAGTGCTTTAAATAAACATATTAAATAAGATGAGAAGTAATTATTTCTATACGAATAATTTCCATTGGCGACATACTGGCAAGCCGCCATTCGAAGTCTTTAACTGCCTAATATATAATATAACAGCCAAGCAAGCCCGCAGATCCTTGCCGCCGTACAACATCCATGAAAGAAAGAAATACTTTTTTCGACATTACCGAAATCTAATGCAGCGTTTCAAGGAAGAAGTTTTCGAGCTTCGCCTCCTCCCACCGTTTTCAGCGCCCTTGACCAGGCACGACATCTCACATCGTTCTTTCATTCTACCTTATCTGTTCCTTTGACACGCCTGTATTAAACTATTATTAGACGTGTAAATTCAAAATGAAAAAATACAACAGTAAATTCGACAAGCAATAAAGTAAAATACACGAGACTTCCATTTCAATTGAACTAGAGCATGAGGGTATGAAAACAGTCCGGAACTTAAGACAGGAGTTAAAATAAAAGCAGGCAGAGAAATAAAAGGAAAGAAACCAATAATTTCTCGATGGAAGAAAACGGAAAAAAAATATATATTCCCACAGACCTTAAGAATGAATAAGAATATCGGGCGTTTTATATTAGCAAAAAAATTTGCTTCGGTAATATTGTGACATGTGGGTGATTGTAATTAATAGTAATCGTATTTTTCCGAGAAGAAAAAAAGCAAATTACACGTGTGTACAATCAAGAGAAAAATCACAAAAATCATTAATTATCAACAATTATTGAAATTTCATCTAAAGAAAAGTACTGATCACTCAATTACGTTGTACGGTACCTGTTATATTATGAAGTACTTTCATATATCGAAGTCGAAAGTTCCATAAAAAAACTTGAATGAAAGAGAACTTCAAATCACAGGGTTCGCCAAAACTTTGACATATAGAGAATTTCATTTTTTGGACTAAGTTAGGAATACGTCTCAACAGATTAATTGAATCGTTTGGTCCACTATTTTGTGAGACACAATTTGATGTCTTTTAAGCTACCTACCTAGATGAGAAAGATGTCTTAATAACCACCAAACCACGACATATTTTCATCGTAATTTAAACTCTAGACCAGTTAGCATGTGATAATTAATTTCAACATTGCCCAATTCGAACAACATATCTTGGACAACAACATACAATGTTTATGAGTAATGGGAATTCCCAAGTATTAATCGAATCTGATGCTTCTCTAATTTGAGGGCAAAATAAAAGCCAGTATTTTCAAAATAGTAATGATTAAGAGACAAACGGAAGCCTGCTGTATCTTAAGATATTGCAACTTAATCTTATATTTGCATAACTGGCAATGTAATTTTAAGCAATATAAAGGTAATTTTCAGTGAAGAAAAAAAAAATATTTAGATAAATTTAATTACCACAACACAGATTTATCTAAAAAATAATTTAATCTAGTAGAACCTCAAGACATAACAAGAAATTCTGATATTATTCATATACACTACATGTACACTATATACATATATACTATGTGACAGTGAAAATGCAACACCAAGAATGAGTGGACAGCAAGTAATGAAAATCGGTAAACAAAAAGAGGCAGCAACGAACGATGTGATGTTTATTGCAACATGATACATCTACTCATTAAGCGACAACACCATCTGATCAGTAGGTTGTAGGATCACCGCGGGTGGCGATACAGGCAACAACACGTCTAGGTACAGGCTCAATGCGCATGCGAATAGTATCCTGAGAGACGGCTGCCCATTCCGTGTCAACCATTTGCCAGAGTTCGTCTTCTGAACGCGGCTGTAGGAACGCATGCAAGCGATGTCCAATCACGTCCTATATGAGTTCGATTGATGAGAGATCCGGGGAGATTGGTAGCCAGGGAAGCGCGTGGGTATTTTGCAAAACATATTGGCTGATGCGTGCCGTGTGCAGTCGGGCGTTATCCTGCTAGTAAATGGCATTGGGCACCCCCTGAAGGAAGGGTAGTGTCACCAGCCGCAGCATGTTTGTTATCCATGTATTGTCGGGCCGTCATCGTTCCCTCCATACGGATCAGAGAAGACCTGCTGTCGTATGCGATTGCGCCCCAAAATATGATGCCACGTCTCGCGGTGTGCCGTTCCACAGATGCGGCCGGATTGGACCTGTCGCCACATTGGCTTCAGACTCGTATACGGCGACTGTCATTGCTCAGACAGAAGCGCGACTGAGAGAATACAACTCTGTGCTATTCCACCGTCCACGCGGCTCTATCCCGACACCATGGCAAATGGAAGCGTCTAGGCTGTTGGGTTAAAGGCAGCTTTCTTAACGGGTGCCATGGGTGCAAGCCGTCGGCGACCAATCGGTGGCTAATGGTCCTGGTTGATATGGGAGCATCAAGGGTATCCAGCACATGCTAAAAAAGTGCGATGGAAGGCATGCGGAGCCGCCAATGCTTGCCGGCGGATGCGTCGGTCCACGCGTGCTGACATTGCTCTGGCTGCACCAGCACCCCTGAAACGTGCCACATTCCCTTGTTCCAACTATCTTCGCCATAGCCAGTGCACCGTGGACACGTGTAGGTGGTTGTCCGCTGCGATCTGACGTATGGATAAACTATGCCCTTGTAAGTCCGGTCACCATTCCCTTCGTGAAATCGTCTGTTCGCTGGAACTGCCTCGGTTGGCGGCCGGCATTCTGTGCTACTACACGTTTTCTCTAAGCAAAAAAAATGCAAAATGATTTCCCTTAACAGACAGAGTGGTGCAAGTATTAACGATTCTGCAGGCTCCTTCCCTTATATCCCGACGTACGCAGGACATTTGCGCATTTCTCATCATTTACATAACTCTGAGCTGCGTTTACGCTGCAATTTGCATAATTTTCTGCCCACTCCTTCTTGCTGTTGCATTTTCACTGCCACGTAGTGTATATATTAGAACCTCTATATATCAAAGTGGATATTTCCATGCATAGATATGTCAATGCGCAGAAACAATCTTTCTTATGCATACGTATTGTTTAGTATACTGTATTTTTATTTAGTTTTATGTTAGTAATATGCGTCACATGTTCTATAATCGGTGCATTCTGCTTTATAAAGAACTGAAGATGAATCATAGTATATACAAGTTATGTTCATATAAATAACTGAAAGCAATAATTAACGAGGAAACAAATGCGCTGAACGTACATTGAAAACCATTATCGTTAGGAGTACCCCTGTATATATATACCCTGTGAATATTTCACACACACATATGTGTGTGTGAAATAATAATCTATTTCTTAGAACTTACTATTATAAGTTTGTTCTTTTAATCACATAATATGAATGCTGTAAATATCGTTCCCGAAAAAGAGAAATTAAGTTATGGTATGTAGTAATACGCAGCTATACACATGCCAAGTAAGTAAAATGCCACGCAATTTAACATTAGCTGTTCCGAAAATCTTCGAAAGGAATTCCTTCTAGATAAATTATAATTAATTGCATACTAAATATGCAAATTTTTGCTTACGAAATAAATACCGTTAGTTATTGGTTTTAGGGCTCGTTAAAATTAGATGTTGATTTTCATGATTATAATAATAAATGAACCCGCAGTTGGAGACAAAATTCTATGTTATCCAAAGTTTATATTTTTCATTTGTAAATCGTTCTCTTTTATTATTTTGATGGAAAGGATGTTCTGATGGAAGTTTAAAAGACTCTTTTTAACGAACTTGAGAACTTTGAAGTGTTTTATAGAAATTAAGTAATTGATTAAAAGAATCGGCCACGGTGCTCATAAACATCGAAAACTTTTCAGGAAGGGAGGGAGAGAGAGAGTAATCTCTATACTTCGCTTGTAGTAATTACTTTCCTTAAAGTATATTTGTACCCAAGTACTAACCGTGCCTTTAAAAGATTAATTCCTTCTAATAATTAAAGAAAATCCAAGACGGTAGTTGATAATCGTCGTTGCAGTTATCGATTGGAATTCCGTGAAATTGCTAAAGGCCTAATTCTCTTACTCTTAAGATTAAGCTCTAAAATTCAGGCTCGAGAGAAAGAGAGCGCGAAAGCTTGTTTCTCCTTCTAAATATATTCAACAGATGTTTCTGAAATTATTAATTTTGACCACAGCGCACAGACTGAGAAACAGAACAATTATAGAATCAGCTTACATTTAACTACGTACAAACAACTCCAAGCTATGTTTTCAACCATTTCTAGCAGTTAAGTTTTACTGATAAAATATAACTCGCACCTCTTAAAAAATAAACGAAAACTTAAAGTGTATCTTTTGAAAGAGTCTTAAAAAATTAACCCTTTGCACTCGATTTTTTTATCATGAAGCAATCATAACTGGTTCGTATTGTTGGAATAAAGATTCCAACAATACGAACCAGTTATGATTGCTTTATTTTCATGGATTGTAAGATACTATGTTTTATTGACATTTATTGGAGTCATAATATAACGGGGTTCTGCCTAAATAAATGTGTATTGTATTTTTTGAAAATGGTGTGTTTTGCGAAGTTGGATTTAGTTAGTTAAACAATAAGGATCTTAGGAACCGAATAAAACAAATATCTTAAATTATCAGTAATCAATAAAATCAAATTTCGTTACTAGGTTTGCATAAAGTGTTAATGTTAACGATGACTAGTGACAAAAAATTGTTTAAAAAATGTCACATTTTAAAAATTACTTTTTAAAACTTGGGAGCAAAGTTTTGGTTTTTCTATATGAATATTTTCGTTTATCAATTCTTTTGTCAAAAAATTTTTTGGAGAAATTAAGTCGCTGTGTTTTATTTTATTGAAGGTCGTTTTAAGTTCCCCTGAGTTTAATATTGGCAAATATATATATATATTACATATATATATGAAAAATTGCTCAACACAAAGCACAACGGCATCTGTCTAGTTCAACTTGAAAATTAAAAGATCTCAGAAAACGAAAGAGAAATAAAAAGCAATAATGCACTGCTGGCTCTATCTAGTGATCGGAAAAGGTACTAATAATGAATAAAAATACCATTGGGCCATTAAAACCGGATTTGTAGCCTGCTGACGACATGCCAGCATCCGGAACGCCGTTGGGATAACTATCGGTAACCCAGCGACGTGAAAAAGGCTATCTCAGACTCTGATGATATGAACCATAATGAAAATATGAATGGAGCATCGGTTGTCTCGCTCTTAAATCAGAACCGCGTTCGGACTTTAAGCAGAGGGGCCAGTTCGAAAAATATGCAACAGTCTCTCCTTGGAGGTGTCGGCGGTTGTAGCGGCGCCTCCAACTGTACGGCTACTAGAACCAACACAGCCCAAAGTGCTTTGCAGCCTAGTATAGGTGCAACCACTAGGGCTGAAAGACCACGCCAGCGCATGTCATGGACAATAGATATGAACACCTACATCATGCGCACCTACTATACGATTACAAAGCTAGAAACAGACATGACAAATTACAGACCCACACTTCACGCCAAATTCGCACAACAGTACCCACACCTGGACATCAGTATAGAAAGGATAACAACCCAGCGCAGGAACATAATAATCAGAAACCTCTTAGCTGAGCCCATACTACAAAGGTTAACAGATGACGTCGCCAATAATCTAGCAAACACGTCAACCAGTGAGGTCAACGCAGAAGCACCAACTAGCGTAAGAGAGCTGCCCCAACCGAGCATGGAAGATGAAGAGAGGAGGGACGTGGAGAAAATGGAAGAAGGTTTCCAATGTGCCCTGGCGGAATATGAAGGCTCGGATGCCGCAACAAGGCCAAGAATACCACGCCAACCGGCATCTTGGAAACTCTGCAAAGCAACCAAGATCCTCAATGAACATACTCTACCACTACACCTACAGAACCACAACTCCCTACAGGAAATACACACCGCCATATACTGTGCAGCAGTAGCGGCATCACGCGCCAATGGGTACGAAGTAAGGAACGAAGGCCGAAGTAACAGAGGAAACAAAGCCCAACCACCATGGCAAGTGAGACTGGAGAAAAGAATAGAAGAGCTCCGCAGCAGCATAGGGCGAATAACCCAGTACATGCAGGGAAATAGGAGTAAGAAATTAGTGAGGAAAGTGAAGATGGCCCTTAAGAGAAATAGGATTCATACAAGACACGAAGAGCCCAATAAACATATCAGCGAATATCTGGATACCCTCAAACAAAAACTGGGTGTATACGCCAGAAGACTCCGAAGATACAAAGACTATACCAACAAAAAACAACAGAACATGCAATTCCAAGCAAACCAGAAGGCCTTCTACAGGAAGCTTCGAGAGACCCCAGCGAACAAAGACAAGTACGAAGCCCCAAAGCCAGCAGAAATAGAGACCTTCTGGAAGACACTATGGTCCAATGAAGTACAGCACAAAAGCGCCCCCTGGATTCAGCAAGAAATGGAGGCTACGAGAGGAATAGAGGAGATGGAGTACACGGGCATCACGATAGAGGAACTCCAGCAGGTAATCCAACGTACGCACAACTGGAAAGCACCCGGTATTGACGGCATACACAACTTCTGGTACAAGAAATTTACCAGCGCCCATGGCCCATTAGCCAAGGAACTTACGGCGATAATTGAAGACCCCAGCAAAATGCCTGAATTCCTCTGCAAGGGAATAACTTACCTCCTACCGAAGGACCAGGATACCAGTAACCCAGCGAAATACCGACCCATTACGTGCCTTAACACCCTGTACAAGATACTCACGGGGTGCATCTCTGAAAAAATAAGCCGGCACAGCGAAAGCAACAACTTAATGACGGAAGAACAAAAGGGATGCCAGAAAGGGACTCTGGGATGTAAAGAGCAGCTTACCATCGACTCAGTTATCCTGGAACAAGCAAGAAAACAAAAGCGAAAACTCAACACCGCATACATAGACTACAAGAAGGCTTTCGACTCTGTTCCGCACTCGTGGCTCCTTGAAATACTCAGCATATACAAAGTGCATCCCTCAATCATCCGATTCCTACAGAGCAGCATGAAACAATGGAGAACCCGGTTACAGCTAAACACGCCAGACAGTAAAATAGAAACGGCCGAGATCCCCATCCGCCGCGGAATCTTTCAAGGAGACGCACTAAGCCCCCAGTGGTTCTGCTTGGCGTTAAACCCCTTGTCAAGGATGCTGAACACAAGTAAATACGGATACATGCTGAAGAAAGACAAGAGAAACCTACATAAAGTCTCCCACCTCATGTACGTAGATGACATCAAGCTATACGCGCCAACAATCACCCAACTCCGACAACTCATCAGTATAACAGAGACATTCTCCAAGGACATAGGAATGGAATTCGGCCTCGATAAGTGCAAAATACAGAAGAATAGCAAAGAAGATTTACCAGGCATCGAACTCGAAGACGGGAGACTACTGAAGACCTTGGACGAGGGCGAAACCTACAAATACCTAGGGATAATGCAAAAACGGCAGCAGGAGCACAAGAAAGTCAAAGTCCAGCTCACGCAAGCATTCCAAGAAAGACTTAGAAGCATTGTGAAGACGAAACTGAGCGGGAAGAACACCACGCAAGCAATTAACGCATATGCGGTACCAGTGCTCACCTACTCCTTCGGGATCATCAAATGGTCCAACACTGAACTAGAACAACTCCAGCGGAAAATGAGAACCATCCAGAGAAGAGCCGGACAACTACACCCTGCAACGGCAATTGAACGGCAAACACTACCCCGGGAAGAAGGAGGACGCGGACAAGCGGACCTCAAAGACTTACATGACAAGCAGATCCAGAGCATGAGGCAATACTTCCAGTTGAAGAGTCCCCGATCACCACTCATCCAAGCCATAATACTAGCAGATGCAAATTACACGCCACTAAACCTGTGTAGTACCGAAGAGCGTGTCCTGGAAACAGCCAACGAACAGAAACTGAGAACTTGGGCCGGAAAACCATTACATGGCAGGCACTACAATGACCTGCAACAACCACACGTTGACAAAAAGGCATCAAATTCTTGGCTGGCCAAAGGCACTCTCCAGCCAGAGACAGAAGGATTCATGCTAGCCATCCAAGACCAAGTGATCGCAACAAGGAACAATCAGAAATTCATCCAGAAAGAGACACCGAAAGCGATAAATGCAGACACTGTCATGCGGCATCGGAATCAATCTAACACGTCATGACAGGATGCAAAATCGTCGCGCAGTCAGACTACACACATAGACAACACCCAGTGGCAAAAATAGTCCACCAGAAATTGGCAACGAATGTTGGCTTTCTGACAGAGAAATGCCCATACTAAAAATATGAGTCAGAGACGGTGCTTGAGAACAAAACACCGAAGCTTTACTGGGATAGAGCAATCATAAAAGACAAGACAGGGCCACATAACCGTTCTGACATAACCCTTGTCGATAAATCGGATAAGACCACATACCTAATCGACATAGCAGTACCCTATACCAATAACACACAGGCAACCTACACGACGAAAATCACCAACTACCAAGACCTCAGAGATGAATTACGTGACATATGGTGTATGCAAAAGGTCTTTGTCTCATCCTGTTAGTTATCCCAGTAACAGGGACAAAACCATAGGCGCGTGCGACAAATTTGGAAATACTCAACATTGACCCAAACACCTACATTGAAATACAAAAATCCACAATTCTAATCACGTGTCACATTAAGAAGTGATGTGAGAGGCTTGGGAACATGGCTCTCTGCCCGTCCCAAAGCCTGTTTCCTCAAAAAATGGGTGAGAAAATTTATATATATAATCATTTCAGCCGTTGTCAATCCACTGCAGGATGAAGGCCTCCTCCGCATGTTTCCAACGAAGTCAACGGGCTTTTTCATTAGCTCTGTACTGTCCAGTGGGATCCATTCTAGGATATTTTTGGTCCATCTGTTGTCAGTTCTTCTAGCAATATGGGCTGCCCACTTCCATTTCAAACTTTTTACCTTCGCAATGATATCACAAACTTTTGTTTGATCTCTTATCCAACTGAAGGTCTTTCGATCTCGTCGCGTGATACCAAGCATCTGCCGTTCCATGTTCCTTTGTACCACTCGTAACTTTTGGATACCTTTGGCAGTCAATGTCCATGTCTCACAACCATAAGTCAGAACAGGTAGGATGCATTGATCGAAAACTTTCCTCTGTAAAGAAATAGGGAGCTTTTTTTTAAAAATTATTTGTAGCCGGTAGAATGCTTGCCAGCTAAGCTTGATACGACGTTCGATCTCTTGATTTATGTCGCCTTTCATCGTAATTTGTTGACCAAGGTAAATATAATTTTCAGCTTGCTGTATTTCTTCTCCCAAAACAACGATTTTCTTAGTTTGTATAAACTTATTAAACATGATCATGCTTTTCTTCAAGTTGATTTTTAAGCCAGATGTTTCTTCTTTCGTTCTTAGATCTTCAATGAGTCTTTGGAGCTCTTCTGGATCTTTTGCGAAAAATACGATGTCGTCGGCGAATCTTAGATTGGTGTAAATAAGCTCCGTTGATTTTTAAGCCTTTTTGATCCAAGTCTAATTTACGAAAAACTTCCTTAAGGCAAGCTGAAAATATCATATGCGAGATTGTATTTCCCTGTCGTACACATTTCCTAAGGTTAATTTCAACTTTGTGTCTGTTTATAGATGTAGTCGCTTTTGCTTTATCATATATGGACTGGAGTAAGCTAACATAAGCTGGGTTCACACCTTGGTTACCTAGTGCATTATATATATATATATATATAATCATATTCAACCATTATCTATCCACTGCTGGATGAAAGTCTCTCCAAATGCTTTTCACACAAGTCTATCCTGAGCAATTCGCTTTCACGTCTCCCCAACCTGTTTCCTTCTTTCATCCACCCATCTAGTTTAAGGAAGTTTTCTAGGTCTTTGGTGGTATTTTGGAATCTAGTTGAGATTTTGCGTTGTCTATCGTTGATCAGTTCTTCTTGCAATATGGTTTGGTATGTTACAACTGTTAAGACATTTGGTAAAGAATTTTGCAAGTATTTCTTCTACATGTTCTCCATATTCTTTTAGAATATCTGATATAATGCCATCATCACCAGTGGCTCTTATTTTCTTCATACTTTTTATTGCAAATGCTACTTACTCTTTTAAGATTTTAGTAACCGTTCTTTCGACTATTTAATTGTATACGTTTAATCCACTGTTTCCTTCATATAGCTTTCTGTAGAATTCTTCAACTGTTCGTATTTCCTAACTATTTCTTGTTACGGTGCACTCTCTCCTTTTTTAATGCAATGATGTGTTTCTTCCCTACAGATAAACTTCCTTTAACAACACTAAAGCTCTTGCTGTGTTTTCAATAGCTTTTCTGTACTGTCTGACAGTTGAATTTTCTTGTGCCGCCTTTCATGTTATATATGTCATAATATATTGTACATATATTATAAATTCCATAAAATTAATTTATCAGGTCAACGTAAAATAGCAGTTTACAACTGAAAGTTAAATACTTTTGAATTGAAAATTTAAAGGTTATCTTAAATAAAACTCGAAATATATATTTATATCTGATATTTATTTTAATAATTTCAGTGCGTATTTCGCATCGGCTTCACTATTAAACATAAGGGGGTTTAAATATAAATCGGAATTTTGTCCCCAAATTTATTTGGAAAGAAAATTTACAAAAGAAAATTAACTTTTCAATATTGACTATTAACCTTGGAATATAACCTCCAATGTAACTTTGAAATTTTATTCAACTGTACTAGATAGTTTTCATGTACCAGTTTTATAGAAGTTCTAACTTTGAAATTTCAGCTAGTTTCGTACGAAAGGTCATTCATCAGAAGACGAGGTTCATTAGTTGCATTAACTTCACGAAATTTCAGTTGATTTTGAAAGACTGATTCAATATTACCCATACTAATTTCAAGTTCTGCAGCAATCTCACGAACTTACTAGTTATACTTGGCGATTCTGCGAATAACCTCGTCAACACGTTTCCCGGTGTTTGTTAGTTGCTTGCTGACGTGAATGGCTAATGTTTTCAATTTGTCTACACATTTCCCGTTTGTAAACGATTACGCCATATATTTGTGTTTTAGGGATGAATTTTTGTTTAGGATATAGAGTGGAACTCGATTATAACGAATATGCAGGATATAAAGAATACACGACTATAACGATCAAATCATTTCGGTTGGCTTAATTTAGTTCTGAATATATATATGGAAAACCAGGGATAAAATGATTTTTTTTGTCTCTAATTTTACTCTTGTCCATATATTCAAAGACTTTAGGATTTCTATTTAGTTTAGTTTGTTTGAACTCTTATGGCGCAAGAGCATCTGGGCTATACTGCCCCAAAGGATTTCTGTTTAATTTAAAAATAAGATGTTTACCATGAAATACAGATTAAATTTCAGGTTTTAGTGGCATTCATATTATTCTCGCAGTTGAAATGGAACGACTTCCTGTTGCTAATCTCTTGTTCTGAGGAATTGAAAATTTTCATGACGGACAAGCTAAACTGCATCACGACAACACATTGGGTGATATATACAACGCAGATGAAATATGAATCCCTTTTAATATAATGACAGATTGGACTTTAAAACTTAAAAAAAATTGCACATTAGTGGGAAAATAGAAAAAAGGCCAACTGTTTTGTAGTGCACAAACATGATTGGCATTTTTTTAATATAAAAAAGCTTTCTGTAGATTATATTGTGAATCAAAATATTTGAACGATTTCAGAGATTTTTAAACAGTATCTAATGAAATGGAATAATTTTATGGAAAAAGGCACATTATACGCATGGTAGACAATCACCCAGCGCACCCACATATGCAGAACTTGCCCTGTACTAAATTAGTGTTTTTATCATCCAACGCAACTTGGTGTTTTTCATGTGGATATGGGTGTCATTAATAACTTTAAGGGTTATTTTCGAGACTTTTAGTTCGCTAGTTAATAGAATGAAGGAAATAAAGATTGTTCGATACTATAAATATCGTAAACTCTATAATATTGATGGAAGATACGTAGGATAAAATTATTCTTCAGGCAACAAAAAACTGCTTAAGGAAATTTGAATTAATTTTGCAAGAGATTTCGCATTTAACTGACAACAATTCGGATGGGGAGGATGGATTACTTTCGGGATGACACACTTTAACGTTACGAAATTATACATTTTGATAATTTAACTAATATTGATGAATTTCATCAATTTAATGATCAACTAATTGATAACGTGTGAAATTCCTAGAGATAGTGGTATTAAATGCTATGTTAACAGAAACTGATGAAAGTGCAGCAAATATTTCATAAAATAGACCAAAATCTACGTACTCTAATGCTCGAGACATAGTTGACATATTTATGCATTTTTTTTGTGAGAACAATGATACGTTATTTTCAATGCTTTAAGCAGTATTGAATATAATCATAGAGATATGAAGCTGAATTCGCTTTTAAGCAAACATGTATTACTAAATACTAACCACATACATAGATAAATCGGAATACAAAATGTACGTTTTTATTCACGCGCGCGCACACACACTCACACACAGATATATATATATATATATATATATACCGGGAGGTTGGGGGACAAATCAACTGGAACTAATTCCTCTGGTAAATGCCAGTACATGCTTCTCAACCCAAACAAATACGGAGTTTCACCAGGAGATTCCATAACAAACAGTTATTTCGACACTGGCGTAAGGTTTAAAAACACGACGTTTCGGGAGCCAACTGCTCCCTTTGTCAAGTGAAGGCAGAATGAAGAGTTCGTGAAAGTCCTAAGCTTATATACCCGCATGTTGGGAATCCCCATCTGACGCCATTTGGTGCGGAGCAGTTCCAGCTGGGGAAACCCCAATCGGGGAAACCCTCGCCGGGAAAGCCCCCGCACCCGACGATGTCAGATGAACACCCCCAACTCGAGGTTTTGCAAAAATCCTGTAAGGTTCTGGTAGAGGTTTTGCGATGTTTATTGCACGACTCCTCAAACCGTAGGTTTCCCATGATTCCAG
>QLNU02015360.1:104793347-104810692 GCA_006491805.2 Dysdera silvatica
CACCTCTTCCAGAAAAATACGATAACATCTGCCATCGAGTCGCGCTGGTAGTAGATATGGCCCAATCAGAAAGTCGTTCACAATATCCGCCCATACGTTCACAGAGAATCAATCTTGGAACGCATGTGGACGTGTAGCTTTTGGGTTTGAAGTTATCCACACATGAGCATGCTGCGTATTGAAAATGCCTTCGTATGTAAAAATCGCCTCATCTGTGAACAGCATATGAGTTGGGAAGTCCGGCTGAAATGCATGCTGCTGCAAAAACCACTGGCAGAAGTTCACGCGCATTGGGTAATCTTTCGTTTTCAAAGCTTGAATTCTCTGAAAATGGAATGGGCGTAATCATTCTTCGTTTAACACTCTACAAACAGTGTGTTTATTCACACCTATGCGATGCATTCACCCATATCTGGACGTCGTACAGCTCTCGGTCGACCCGTTTCTTGCCTGCTGACGTGGAAGGCAGCAGTTTCACAAAGTTTACCGTGTAACCACTTCTATAGTCTGGCATTCGTCTATTCGGAAAGCTTTGTTGGTACATCCGTAGCGCTGCTCTGCCATCATCATTTGCAGTCCCGTACATTAGATGTATGTTTGCCTTCTCGGCATTCGTAAAATCTTCCATTATGGGCAATAATACAGTCACAAATGGCATGTTACCGTAGATGCATAATGTTGACGGCCTACAAGCCACCTACTGCCCTCTACTGACAACAGTACACGCCAATCACTCTGCCCGATGTCTGTTGGCATAAAATAATTGTAAAAATTCTTGAAATGGCGCATTGTAGCCATATGTGGAAACCTTGAATGCGCTGGATGCGAACACTAAATTCACTGTAGTGCCCGAACGGCTAATTTTAGACAAAAAGGCACTGAACAAAAATTGTTTATTTTGATGTCCTTCACCTGCTGCACATACTTAGCAGTTCACAACTCTTTTCCAGTGTGATAAAATTGCAGTTTTATGCTTATTTTCACTAAATCGCAACACAAATCAGGATCAGAAAAGGGAATTCTTGATTTGTTTGTCTCTGCTGTATTATTAGGTGAATCACTTAATTTATGCATTAAATATTTCATTACCATAATCTCCTACGTAGCAACGACATGGACTTACGTCCATGTCGTTGTACAGTACTGTTGTCACAGTCGTTTCACCCCACAGCCAAAATGGCTCGTTTGCAAACATGGAGATTTCTCCAAATATGGCTTATTTGATGTTCTTACCAACCCTTTCAGTTTGTTCCATTAGTTCTGAATCACCCTGTATATAAAAATATTAATTACAAAATTCTAAAGAACATTTTGAGTTGCTAATAAAGTAATGACGTTTTCGAGTGAAATAAATTGCGCCATTTAGAGATAGAACATAACTCAGTATGGCATGCTAGTAGTCAATTATATGGCTTTCGTTTGATAACTAAACAGTTAAAATTAGAAAAAACACATGAGTGATCCAAATTCCCTCTTGAAAAAATAACTACACATCGTAAACCATATATACAGCTCGAGCTTTTCTGCTACCAAGAATTCTATTTTTCGCATGAACTATAAGAAATAAAACTACACTAGTTCCTCGAGATCTACTCATCATGTCGTATATTATACGTAATATTTAGAAAAAAGGAAGTCAGCATTTTTATGATAAGGTTACATTTTAAGTGGCGGAAAGAAAAGACGTCCTGAACTATTGCTAAAAAATCCACGTTACGCCATGAAAGGATATTTAAGTTAATCTAAACGATTTTAATTAATAGAAGTTCTATTGAAAGTAAACTTTGCAAAGATCTGGGTCTATATTTAAAACGCTAGAAAAATGATAATAAAAGAAGATCAGCGTTGGTGCCAATTGATATGACAAGACATTAATCGTAGTATTCAATAACTAGTAGTATGATGTTACTAAGAGCGCAGGAATTTACCATTAAAACTATGACACACCACGCATGCTGCACTACATTGAAATGTCATTGAATTAGAAATACTTTCCTAGCCATCTCTAATTTCTGCTATCCCTAATTTAATAGCACTTCGGTGTGAATCTTCATGTGTTAATGGCAGAAATAAGACTGACATTTTAGAAAATTACATTCTAATTTTGATTGATCAAGTAAAATTGTCTGATTTAAATTGAAAAAGAAAGAGGGACACTGTGTTTACATGAGAAAGAAGGGCTCGGATGGCAAAAATAGAACTTAAATTACATGCATTTAAAACACAAACAGCATGGTATCTTTAACGACATGGTAAGAAGTTGTAGGGATGTCGACATAAGTCCCGGTTATGGTTATTAGAAATTAAATTAAGGCGCTGCAGCGGTAACGCGTTCGTCTAGCATGCAGTTAAACCATGTTCGTCGACTTCCAACGGTAGGAAAAAGAAAAGCAAAACTAACTTCGTCCACTATAGTGTTTGGAAGTTGATTCCCTAGGTCTTAAGAGGTCCGGATTCTTCGGGAAATTATAGGTCTTGTCTCAGAATGTTTTTTATTGTCTTTGTATCGTAAAACACAAACGAATCAGAATAATTCATTGTCCGTCAGAATTTACAAATTTTTTGTCAAAATAAGACTTTTCTATCGATCTCTACTCAAGTCAATTGTCAATGTCAATTCTATCCAACACTGAACATTCATGAAAATGAGCTAGAATGCCATTTTCGCTCTCGTCCTGGAAGACCTTCCTTTTTAGAAAAAGATTTCCGCGAAAAATGGAGAGATAATCCAGTATAGCACTACTGGAATATCGTAGGAAATACACTTAGAAGGGCTATTTAATCAATGTTGAATCGACGGTGTACCAATTACGTGTTATACCTATTATAATTTCTTTCTAGGTGACGCATGTTTTCTCGAATACTTTTTCCACATAGTGTATATGTAAGATTTTTTAGAGCAGAAAATATATTTATTATAAAAGTTTATTGGCGACAGGGACGGTCATAATTACACTCTTACAGAAGAATTACACTATTACGGAAGAATTACACTATTACAGAATAATTACACTATTATGGAAGAATTACACTCTTATAGAAGAATTACACTATTACGGAAGAATTACACGCTTACAGTCATAATTACTTTTTTAGACGTCACTTTCATTTTTTTGCCAATATCTTCGTACGTATTAGTTACACGAATGAAGTAATGCTACTGCCTTTATTTTTATTACATTTGTTGAACGCATGTAATAAAACGTATCTTTCGAATACGAAATTGATTAATAGGGAGTCGATTTCATGTAGTTTTCAAATTCATAGAACGCCTATACATATAACAAAAATGAACACATCATTTTATCACGCATTCAATTTTTAGAGATATATGAAGTTTTAATTTTAATAAAAAACGAAAAGAATATAAGCGGTTTCAGGTATGTGTTTCATCGACATCTATGTCATCAATCTTTAAGCGCACTGGTTATATTAAAATCAGTTAAATGTCACTTAGTTTTAATTTGATAATAAGTAAATTATTAAATTTGAAGTCTAACCTAAGTCTTATAATTTATTCGTCTGAGACGGAATCAAAAGATCGCATAACGTGTTTTAAAAATAGAACAGTCCATTTGGAAACGACAAAGCATATTTATATTCATATTTACAGCAAAGTGAAGTTGAGCTTGAACGTTAGTACTGCAGTCGTAATTATCATACCATAAAGGGTCTCCAAAGAATCAACAGAAAAGAAGGAAAAATTACCTACTGGGAATTAATAAAAAAAAAATTAAATCTTTATAGTTGACCTGTTTCGTCATCATCCGTAACCAGAAGATTTATTTTCGTTAATGATTGACAAAAGTAAAATAATTTTTCGAATTTATATCTTTCGTTTTTCATAAATATTTATTAAAACTGAATCTGGATAAATTTCAATAATCGGCATTCTTTATTGTACTACTATCTTCTGACTTACCGAAAACCTGTGGTGGTTGATAAAGCATTATTAGTCACTACACTTCTTTGCTTTGTTTTTTATTAATCAATACTTTGACTGCAATCTTGTGTAATTTATTTTTTAATTTGTGATGTCAATATCGTACCTCACAACATGATAATGATATATAATACTTATCTGTTTTTGCTATATGTAGGGGAAAGTTGACCAAAAGGGTTACCTAATATTTGACGGTTTATATAGAGTTATTGGATTGATTGAAATTGATCGTTGTCAGGTTTGGAGGTTCAGCATATAGTGCACTATAACAGACAATATGCGTACTGAATTTAGAAAGGCAAAGTATCCTCTTTTGTCGAACCGGTAGGATAAAGGGGGATAGTCATAAAAATCGATGCGAACTTTCTTATTTGTCGCATACTGTTACTGAAAAGCGACGAAATGATGCATAGAATTAAAGTAGCAAAAGAAGACCAGGAGAAGAAAGTAGACCACTAGATAGAATGAATGCAGTTTATTTGTAATTTTTGTCAAAATTTCAAAAGAAATGGGTGTTCGGAAGAAACAAGAAGATCAAATAAAGCCCCCTTTTTGATGGCATTGGCCTCATACGGACCCAAAACCATTTTTTCATTGGTTCATATGAACTAAATAACGCTAAAGGAAAGAAAATGTTGGAAAAATGCATTTAAGTGCAAAAGGCAGAAATGAAAGAATGTGAGTCCTCTTCGATTCCTGTGCTCTCATGAGATGTGCTCTCCATATGAGCCCATTTTTTACAGCTCACGCATTAAAGCCATTTATCGTACGGCGTAGAATCTTCGTACAGGCTATCACAATTATTTCGTGTCCTCAGTTGTCCACTATGACGAAGAGCTATCCGATCTCTTGCCTTTTTTGCTGATCTTTTCCTTACTTGGAGTTTTATTTGACTTCACATAGAAGTTTTTTTTCTTTTCAAACTCTGTGTGCCCAAAGCCCGCAGCTTGTCCTATACGGCGAGGTGACTATGTAGAACTTCGGCTTTTCATGACCTCGAGCTCTTAGTGGATCTTTGTCCGTGGGGTAACGTTACAATATTCTATCAAAACTTAACTGGGCTCTGGTTGATTGATAGTTGCTGAGGTAGGGCATGGGTGGTTGAACGCTATTGAGCTGGAGCCGGGGTCTTTGGTTGTTGTTGTTGGGCCTGGGTCGTTATTTGCTGTTGAGCTGTGGCACGGTTAGTTGATAGCTGCTGAATTGGGACCACGTTTGGTGGTAACAATACTATCTTTTGGGGGACTAACGGTTATTCAGGGGGGCAGGACCGTCCAATCCCCCTGATTACGGTACCACAGCATGCATTGCATACTGTGCACGACCAACTAAGTTGCAACGCCTGTTTCGTAAAATCGGAAAAATCGGGATATCCCATTTTGTCGGACTTCGCATATTTTAAAACACTGTGTGCTATACAAAAACAAACAACGTTAACATAAAACTACACACGGGATTAAACACGGAAATAAATGCCAATTAACGTGGTATACTCGCAATTCTGTTTTTATCCGTACATTCGAAGATCTATTTAATCGAACGTCCAAGAAAATTGAAAGCCTCTTTCTTACTACTACTACTCTCTACTTTCTTACTGTAATCAGTCAGTTTAAATGACCTTCCCACGCCATCTGTCAGTTGTATATAAAATTCTATTCGTAGCATTATCCTATACATTGCTTGAACTGCAAGCGCTGGAGGACTAACTTGTAAGTATCCCGTTTTATTCGACTGTCCCGTTTTGTCCAACTTTCCCCTATAATAACGTTAATAATTATATACAAATGTGCTATTGCTGTGTAATAAATGTCTATCCAAAGATTTTTATCAATTTGATCGACGTCCCCATAGAAATCAACTACTAATATTTAATAAAACAACTATTAAAGGTCTAGCAAAATGCTCTCAAATGGAAACAGTTGAACGAAGCATTTACCTTCACGTAATGGCAAGGCTGGCTGTTAAAACAACAGAATTACTTAACCGTATGCAGATATTTTATTACTTAAATCCAAATACACACAATGCTTTACGAATCGCGGGGAACAGTACTAGCCAGACAAGAACGTTATTCGCCCTCCTTGTTATTAAAAAAAAAAAAATACAATTCTTGGAACCTATTAGGGAAAGATTTCCCGCTCGGTAACAGACAAAATTTTAATTGCCAATGAAAATCAGATTTGCCAAACCTCGCAAATGCGTAAGCGTATCCACATGAAACATTTATCAACAAACTTAATGAAACTGACATTAACAAATAATAGCTAAATGTCTATCAAATACCCTTACAAGCAAGGTAAACTGCCTAACCCTTAGTGAAACGAAACAGAACGTAATGTAAACAAAAATTAGCCCCCCTTTTTCTGATTCCTGCCATCTGCACTAATTAAACCTGCTTTATAACTGTTTAGTGCTATTCTTGGTTATGTGGTTGACGAAGGAAAGCAAGATTAAGCTACAGTCCAAACACCTCTATGGCGTCATCTATCCAACGTTGTCAGTTACCAAACCTATTAAATAAAAAGAATGACACTATAAAGGTTATTAGATCCTCTATATTTATTTAACGTAGTATAATATAGTTTCACGCGTTTTCAGAGTATTGAACCTTAAGGGGACGTAGGGGTTTCAAAATGGGAAAAACCGGCGATTTATATATATTTTTTTAAAACTGGTCATTTTAAAACAAATAATTAAGATATTATTGTAAAATTTTACATGTTAGTGAAACATACATATTTTTAAAGGTCTGGCAAAAAAAATAAAAAACACTGAACCATCTTTTTTTAAATTAAACAACTAAATGGCCCTTGTACGTACAGCACGAACCAATATATGTTCCTTCGGTGCACGATTCTGAATTTTTATATAAAACTAAAAGGGTAAATTTGATATCCATGATTAACTAATAACACAAGGTAGATGCCAAACCAGAAATTAGACTAAAATGTAAGTAATTTGTTTTTTAACATTTCTTTATTTAAATGTGCATAAAACCAAGTAATTATTGTTGCTTGTATCACCACAAATACTAAAATTTTCAACTCATTTACATAATTTATGGTTCAGCATTTGCTCCTTGGTAGTTCAAATATACTTGCCCAATTTTGTTAAATTTAGATGAATACTTTTTTAGTGATCATGCAACAAACACTAAAATTTCACGTTTTGGGAAAAACGACAAAGATAAAAGCCTCAAAATCTGTAAAACTATCTCTTACTTTATTGAAACTCTCCAGCTTTATACAATAAACCACCTTTTTTTTCTTATCGGCTATACTTTTGTAAAGTTTTAACCGTTTCTTCGCCTTTGGGGTCACAAAATTCTGTTGCGAAACTTGGTAATCTGCATTTTCAATGTACCGCAAATCATTGGTGACCACAGCTCGACATGCATAATGCCCGGGAGTACATTCTAACAGTCGTATTGTTTTTAGTCTTACCCTGCTGCCTTTATTAAAGGAAATTGTGGCTTCATATCCATCTATGTGAGCTATCCTGAGCCCTGCGCCAGACGACTTAGGGCAATGCCGCTATATGATAGAATTCAATGTTCAGGGCGAAAAAAATTCTAACCACGTTTGCAAATGTAAGCAAATAGTGAATTGCAGTTAAGTAAAACTGTTTTCTCCTTTTCTATTCTTAATAGTAGCTTGTGTGTGATCCCTAGATGAATATTTTTTAAATACACAGAAATGCCCTTCAATCGTAGAATATAAATCAAAACGATTACAAAACAGCTGTTTAAATGTATTTTAAAGTGATTTGTTTATTCTTTTCTATTGGACGTTTTGTGGAATATTTTCAGTTCTATTTAACGTAGGTTAATAAATTTGGTATCAAAATGTTCCCAAAAGTAAAAGCTTTTAAATAAAATAATAAAAATTTTTTTTGATGATTTGAAACCATTACGTCGCCTTAAGCGTAACTATCAGTATACTTTGATGTGACCATCAAATAAGTTTTACAATGTTAATATAAAATTGTTCATTTGTTCATATCATATTTGACATCATCAACAGAAAACTGAACAGGCTGATGAGAACTTCATAATGTTCTACTAAATAGTTATGTAGTATTTATTACCTATGCTATAGGTATAGCATAGGTATAGCATTCTGTTTTAAGTTTTGTTTCTTCTTTTTAGAACAGAAATATAAGGGATAAAATATATTATCTTACTTGTATTTGATGATCCTTTGACAAGATTTTAGTATCAGCTTTACAACCTTGCTTATAAGCATCACAACGAATTATTCGCTGTCCTATATGCAATTATATAAAAATGCGAATTTTGAAAGACATGGTTCTAAAATTATAATGATAAATGCCTTGAGTAAAAAAATCAAAATCAAATTGATATTCCAGTAAAGGATTTTAAATTTATTTTGTAAACGTCGAAGAACCATTTGTTTTATACAAATATCAGCTAGATTACGAAACTTTGAATAATAAAGGTAAATCACAAAAAGTTGTTACCGTATCCTTAAAAATGAAGTTAAAAAAAAAAGATGAAAGAGAACGTAACAAAACCAGTCAGCGCGTTAAACGTTATATACTTATATATATTGTAAGCTTCTGACCCTAAATAATGTCTAATGGCAAAGCATTCGTAAATTTATTGCTGAAAAGGGTTATGATGGATGAGTTTTTGATGAGATATAAGTCTTCTTAACCGAAATAAACTTTTCAGTAGAAAACTTGACGAAGTTTGTGTTGCGGCAATTACTTTTCAACGAAATTCCGAAGAACGAGCCCCCATCACTAGTCCAATGAGTGATTGTCATAGCCAACATAAAAATTTTATTCCTTCCGAAACCTACCCATGAAAGCTAAACTCTGAGATATATAACAGACCATTTGAGTCGAAAGGAATAAATGGCGCGGTTTTTAAAATTTAACTTTACTGAATCATGATGAGATAGAAAATACCTTTTGGGTAAATGGGAGTTCCTTATTATGTGAAATGTATTGTGGAGGTTTATGCATTTTAAACTTTTTCGCTTTCTCGTCTCGAAAAAACTAGCAAAGCATGGCACCAGGATTGGATGTGATGGAATATATTACAAAATAATTGTTTTAAAACCATAATTAACATAAACACTGGATAACGTTAGAACAATGGTTAGAAATTAATGATCGAAAAATCAAAAGTGAATAGCAAAACAATAAATCTTTCCATGACTAGAAAATACATAATAAAAATATCGTATGATATTTGCGTTTATAGCTATTTGGGACGATTGGTTTGCCAAAAGGCTGGAGATTGGTAAAGATAAAAGCTAGTAAAAAACGAAATATTTTTAATAAAGTTGCTTCTCAATGTTCTTTTTAATAATATTTCTTTTGAATGATTTATAAAACAAATATATAAGAATTTAGTTTAAATTTCTTGGTAAAATTTTTTGCTAACGATGTATGAAACTATCTGTTTTTGCCCTTAAAATTATTCTTTTTACAGTATTCCTAAACTTTTGCCATACTTGGAATGAAGAAAAATATGTTGGAACCTGCTTTTAGAATATCTGTAGTGTATAAAACATCAAACAATTCTATTTAAATAGTAACGTAGGACAAGTTCTTAAAAGAAAGCAAACAAGCAAGCAAGCGAACAGTAAGCAAGCAAGCAAGCGAGCAGTAAGCAAGCAAGCAAGCTCTGTCCTTTTATTTTTAGAAATGTGGGTAAACGACACTCAAAAATCCGATTAAGCAAAACACTATTAGAAAGAGATAGAAAAGACATTTACATGCAAAGAAATAAAATTTAATGTTTCATATGCAGAAATATTTGTTTAATCGACTGAAGAGCGAACTTAGAAAAGTCCAGAAAGAAACTTGACAAGTTTCTGTTTACGGGGACTTCTGCCATCGTTAAACAAGTGATTAAAAAATCAAAGTACTTTCCATAAACTTGACATTTATTGGTTTCTACGTGCCTTGCATTTAAAGGAATGCAGCAACCAATTGATTCTCCCAACTTAGATTTGGTGAATGTTGCAGCAATCTGACGTCCGAAAACGTCATTCTTATTGAAAAGTCTGAGCGAGATATCTTATTAAAATGGACAGTTATTTCGGGAATAACCAGCCATTTTAATAGATAGTTGCTTCCAAAATAGCTGTTTTAGTAGACAGTTACTTCTGGAAATACATCGTAGTTTTTCCCCAAGTAAATTTCTTCTTATTAAGAGATTTACTTAAATTTAAATATCATTTTTTGAATATTTATTTTTGCTTTTAATCTTAATCGAGAAGTTTCTTTGAAATTTATGGCATTTCAATCTTTAAATTATTTTTTATTTATTTACTTCAAGTACATTAAATGTGTATGTTCTATTTAACATTACCTTTCTTAATGCAGATATTTTCTAAAGTTAGAGATTTGAATAATTTTAGTTTTTAAAGTAAAGCGTGTTGTATTTAATAGCTGATAGCGTTTTTTAAAAACTTTGTGTACAAGACAGAGTTTTCTATTGTTTTTTTACAAGCCATACGCTTTTTCACAAATTCATAAACGTTATTAACAGATTAGAAGTAAGTTATAGGGAATGTGAAAATACTAAAATAGTCGCTTTTATATACACTTTTTCTAGTTTAAAATTTGCTTTGAAATAGTCACAGACCTCCTTCTTTCCAACATGAAATTTTACAGATGCTTTTACATAATATTTCTAGCTATAAGAGTATGGGCCTCTTATGTTGTTATCGTTTATGAGAAAGCATCGGAAGTCGAGATACCCGAAGCGATGTTTGGTTACTAGTTACCGCAGGGGCCTTAACTGTCCATCGGAACCGTAGTATCGTCCGGTTCGTGCCTCTCCGTACGTGAATTCTACCCCTTCTATTAATTGACCGGATAACAAGGCTATGTAGACCCGTTATCAATACACACGTGGTAAGTGCAATCAGACGTTTATTAAATCTCCATGATTAAACTTGCTCTGCAACGCCTCGTGGTTCGCTGTGGAGCCAGGCCTCTTCACATCCCATTTCTCCAAGACCGCCTTCACCTCCGTGGTCCCGTACTGATCTCCTTCCCCTATGCTATCCAGATCTGATCTCCCGTTTCCAGTTTCGTCGTACCCTTTCTCCCTGGCGTGACTTTAGTTACTCAAGGTCGCGCTTCTCGCTTACCACCCTCCTTCCCCACTTCTACCTGTCCATACAACATTCTACCTACATTTTCCTTACATACCTCCCCTCCTCTTTAAAGAGAAAAAATGGAGGGAATTTAATATCCCTATATTTCTTGCACGTGGGGTCGTAAAGGCTGGTACCACTTTACAATGTGACATAATTAATCCACATTCGCTTATGTCGTTCACAATTCAATTCTTGTACTTTGATTCGACAACATTCAACGTAAATCACAAATATATCATACACAATATTCACTATGCAAACCAAACTACATGTTTTCCTTAATTGACAACACGCATGTACGTATTTATGTTTAAAATTACACTTAATCAATTCACATTTCACATGTTTAAATACCTAAACAATTTCACATTTCATACGTTTAATTACTTAATCAATTTCACATTTCAGATGTTTAAATTTACAATTTAACCGTCATTAACCACGTGTGTATTATGTTATATACATTACACATTATTAGCTTATATGTGTTATAATCCTACGCAATATTATCTATGGACGATGCTGCGGCCGCAACATCAGATTTGTGTTATGCATAGGCTCTTGATAACCCGTCGGCATTGTTGTTCAGCGCACCCTGTTTGTACTTTACCTCCAGCTCATGCTCTTGTATCGATAACGTCCACCTCAGTATGGGTCTATTTTTGTCCTTCATGCGGTCGATCCAGACCAACGGATTATGGTCTGTCTGGACGGCCACTTTACGGTTTTACAGATATGCGCGAGATTTTTCGTGGGCCCCACACCAGCCCTTGAGCTTCCCTCTCCAGCACTGCGTAATTTTCCTCCGTCGGGTTCAATCTGCGCGGAAGATAAACAATAAACAACGGGATGTTCCTCCCCGTCTACTATCTGTCCCAGGACCGCGACAAGACCGTTGTCGCTCGCGTCAACCTGCAAATAAAAACCCCCCTTCTGGTCGGGGCTGATTAAAATAGGAGCAGAGCTTAATCTCTCCTTTAACCTGTCAAAGGCCCTCTGACAGTCCTGACCGCCCTCTACCCGGTTCGGCAGCTTTCCCTTTCTTTCGTTCAATCAGCGGAACAGCTATAGTGCTAAAATCCCGGATATGCTTGCGGTAATATGATGCCGTACCCAAAAATGCCTTCATTTGCTTTTTAGTGATGAGGGTGGGCCAATTCCTGATTGCTTCGACCTTTTCCCTGTCGGGGGCAATTCCCCCTCCCACTTGATACCCCAGAAAATCTATTTCCGATGCGGCTATTTCACATTTTTCGGGTTTTACGGTCAACCCCGCGGCTCCTAACCTTCCTAGTACGGCGTCTATGTGAGCCTTGTGTTAGCTCCCACGTCCCGCTAAAAATCAATATGTCGTCGATGTGGAAATGG
Organism: Dysdera silvatica; assembly: GCA_006491805.2. Lineage (NCBI taxonomy): Eukaryota > Metazoa > Arthropoda > Arachnida > Araneae > Dysderidae > Dysdera > Dysdera silvatica. The sequence goes on from QLNU02015360.1 coordinate 104,805,801, forward strand.
CAAAAGTCGTCCGTATCGCTTAGTACTTGTTGCATAAGATGAACGAACGAGCTTGAGCTATTGCGCAATCTCATTGACATAACCTTATACTGGTAGAGTCCCGTCATTATTCGGAAGGCCGAAATTTCTGTGGCCCTTTCTGTTAATGGAATTTGGAAATATGCCTTTTGTAGGTCGAATTTCGTCAAATAAGACACTCCATTAAGGCCTGCCAATAGCTCTTCGACTGTGGGCACTGAGAACACGTCAGCTATAGTTATCGCATTAATACGCCTATAGTCTGTACAGAACCGACAACTGTTATCTTTCTTTTTGACCAACATAACAGGTGAAACGTAGCTTAATTTACTGAGCTCCATCACGTAACATTTCTTTGACCTGTTTATCTATTTCCCCCCTTGATACGGCGGCAAAGTAATAGCCTTTGCCTCCTGAAGTTCGATATCATTTTCGATCAGGTCCGTTCTCCCAGGTTTGTCTAATAAACTCCACGGTGTCCCCTCATGATCCGCCGTATATCTTCCCTCTAGTATGGCGAGCCATAAGCTGTGTATTTAGAAATTTTAGGAGCTTCTCCTTCGTGGTAAAGAGATATGAATTATTGAAGGATTAGTTGTATTGGAAAGAAAGCGACAAGCACAGTGGTCTACATAAGGCAACCGCAACTCCCATCCTAGACGGATTTTACGATCAAGAGGTACCAGTGAAAACCAAATTTAACAAAGGCAAAATAATAAAATTGACAGTCGGTTTATAGGGGTTATAACTCCTCGTGGTTTTCGCTGTTTTAAATCCCGAGAAGAAGGAAGATGTTAGGGACGTACTCAAGTAGGGTCGTGCTTGTTTGTGGTTAAGCATTGTATAGGTCGTAAGGAGGAGCCATAGTTGAGGGCGGTAATTGTGATTTGTCTGGAAATATTGGTTGAGAAGTGATTGGTACGTTCTAGGTGATGGACAGATCGAGAAATTATTGAGAGATGATGTAGGAAGAGAGGGAAGGGAGAGACGAAGTTGGGAACCCGAGAGAAAAGGTTCGGAGAGGTCGGCTGGGAGTCGGAGAGAGTGACGCGTCGAGCGTAGAGTTGTGCCGGGGCCAAGTGGCTCGAAATTAGAAGTATAGTAAACCTCGAGAGTGAGGTGTTAACAGAGTTGATAGCGACGTGAGTAAATTTGTGGAGTAAGGGGCCGAGTGATACCAAGTGTAGATTGTTTACGACTGGCATTTACGGAGCAAGGAGACGAACGAGGTACAGAGAGGAGATTGTTTACGACTGGCGTTTCCGAAGCAAGGAGCCGAGTGAGTCTGAGCGTTGATTGTGTACGACTGGCATTTACGGAGCACGCAGCCGAGTGGATCTGAGCATAGATTGTTCAACGACTGGCATTTACGGTGCAAGGAGCATCAGTGGCGGCCATCACCAACCAAGGCAGTGCGTTCTACCATCAAACATACAACACCGAGACATACCTGGAGAAGGCTTGTGGCACAAGGACGAGGAGTCATCGTGGCTCACCACACGTGAGTCTTTCCCCTTTTATTCTCTGATGAGGTTGCAGGGTGCATAAGGTTAGGCTCGATTAAATGTTGTTTATATATACGGCCTAGAACGAGGGCTAGGCTAAGGAGGGAACATAGTTTAATGGTAGACACGCATTATCAGAATCAAACTGGAATAATTTATGCATATTGATGATTTACTAAGGTGAGCTATTGCTAGCTATTTGTCAAACAGCAGAGTTTACTCATCAGATTAATCTTAAGCAACTTTCCTGTTAATGACCAACTTGGTAATGTATGATCAAATTCAATCAGTCCATTTGATAGCCATTTCGCGCTATAAATATGAAATAGATTGTTGGCCATAATTTAATTGTTCTATACGATCACAATTGTGTATTTCCAGTATTTTACATTTATTAAATTATTGTTTGTTTTACGAATGTTTCATGTTTAATTAAGATTGGCACATTTACCTTTGCCTTTCCAGCTAAACTTAAACAAAACATTTATTTAAAGCCAACTATTGGTTTACGATAGTGGTCGTTGGTGACTTCTGCCCCCATTTGAGTTTGGCCACAATGCCATTGCTTTTATCAACCGCCAATAGTGATACTACAGCTGCCCGTTCCTCCCGTTTTCCTAACAAGTTGATGTGGCTCCCCGTTTTTCATCACCTCCATGCTTTTGTAATGGGTACCGTAACCTTCCTTTCGGTTGACGCTTAATCCGACAATCCGGACATGATGAAATAAATTCCCCAACGTCTCTGTTTATACGTGGCCAGTAGAACTTTTCCAAGATCCGGTTTTCCATTTTTCTTGCCCAGAAATGTCCCGCTAATTCGATGTCATGAGCATCTTTCAAAATCTCCGGGTGCAACGATTTCGGGACCACCAACTGCTCATACGTATTTTCTCGTTTCCTTTCTCCCAAAATTCGAAATAACAATCCGTTCTTTCTTTCAAATCTGGTCCAGTTGTCAGTCTGTCTGAGGGTCCCTCTTTCCCCTTTGACGCCGCTATTCACCATATTCCAGTATTTTGCCAATTCTGGACCTCCTTTCTATAGCGTGAGAAAGTTCGCTTATTCGTTATTAAATATTCGCTATAGATACGGCCAGATCCCCCTATTCTTGATTTCCCGGTCACTCCACGTTCGCATAGACAATAGTTCGCCTATACCGTTTCCTAATAGCATTTCGGTACCTCCGGATAACTGAAATGCTACGGCCATTAAAGCCCCAGTTCTTTCCCCCCGTATATTCCATTGTGACCTTTGCCAAAGGCTGGTTGTATACTTCGCCTGACAGCGTCTTCAGCTGCATAACGTCCCCCGTCATCTGGTGTGGTAAAACGTACCTTCTCAACACAATGCTACAATTCGCCCCCGTGTCTCTCAATGCTCTTACCCTTTTCCCGTTAATCTTCACTGACTAGGAATATTTGTCTGACGTAGTTTGACCTTCACATGTAACGTGAAATATGCTACCATCTTTCTTTTCGTTGACGATCCCTTGGGGTCCCCTTTCGCCCCACGTGCGCTCGTCAGGTTTTGGTCTGAAATTTCGTAGACAACGCCTTCTCAGATGTCTTCGTCTCCCGCACAAGTAACGTCACCTCTCAAAGCATTTGCCTGCCTACTCTCTCTCCCCCTCTCGCTATTTCCCTACGTTTAAATTTGGCGCCAGTAAAGATTGCGCCCCTATAGTCGCGTTTCCCGATTCCACGCGTTTCTTCAAAGTGGTCGGCCATTTTTTTTCAGGTCAGTTTCCGCGTGATCTAGTAACCACGCCTTTAATCTCTGTGTGAAACTCCCTTGCAGCTGCACATTTATTATCAAATCTTTTAATCCCTGGAAGGTTTCTATGCCATTTCCCTTGATCCATGTTTCACACGAACTCTGCATTCTTCACATAAGTTGGGTGTAAGATTCCCCGGATCATTTCCTGGCTGACCGAAAATTTTCTCTATGTTGGGTGGGCGATATCATAAATACCTTCAAAACAGCCTGCTGTATCAATTCGAAATCATCAGCGTCCCTTCTGGCATCCTGGAAAAGTACGCAGAGCTTTGCCCTCTAAGAACGGTACCAATAAACCCGCCCAAAACCTTTTATCTACTCGGTTAATTCTGCATAACCTTTCGAACATAAGAATTAATGATTCGGTATCTGGGTTATCCGTTATTGTCGCGATTTTTATCAAATCTGCTAGTGGAGCCGTAGGACCTCCCGTGGTCCTTTCATTGGCCGAAATTTGTTCCTGAACTCCGTCATACGATCGAGTTCCCATCCTCATTCTTTCCATCCATTCCTGAAATTCCAGTTCCACAGCCCTCAATCTATATTGCGATTCCCGCCCTATAATCCCTACGTGTTAACTGTGTATGCTAGCAATAATCAATTAACTCTTATAGGTCCGTTTCTGCGTATAGTTCGACACCTCGATGGTCCGTCATACTCCAATTTCCAAGTAGCGAATCAGTCACCGTTGAATAGTCCTCGTTGGCGTTGATTCCCCGTTCACTCGTTCCAAATGCGCTGAGTCGGGTTCTCTACGAAGCTCTTCAATTCTTTCGATGTGCCGTATCATCAGCTGGTGTTTCGGACATCATAGTTTTGATCGCAGCATCCCCACTCGTCGAATTGATTCGCATCCTTTCTTGAAATCCAGGTCCGCCGCTGACACCATTATGTAGAGTATGGGCTTCTTATGTTGTTATCGTTTATGAGAATGTATCGCAAGTCAAGATACTTGAAGCGATATTTGCGTTACTAGTTGCTGCAGGGCCTTTGGCTGCCCATCGGAACCGTATTATCGTCCGGTTCGTACCGCTCCGTACGTGAATTCTATCTCTATCCCTTTTATTAACGGACCAAAAGATAAGGCTGCGTAGACACGTTATCAATCCACACGTGCTAAATACAATCAGACGTTTATTAGATCTCCATGATTACATTTAGGCTATGCAACGCCTCGTAGCTAGCTTTGGAGCCAGGCCTCTCCGTACCCTATTTCTCGGAGGCCTCCTTCACCTCCGCGGTGCCGAACTGAACTCCTTCCCATACGCTGTCTAGACCTGATCGCCCGTTTCCATTTCAGTCGTACCCTAACTTCTTGGCGTGACCTTAGTTACTCAAGGTCGCGCTTCTCGCTTGCCAGCTTCCTTCCTCCCTTCTACCTATCCATACATCATCCTACTTACATTCTCCTCACACTAGCTATGAGATGTTCTAGGATATAAAAGCAAATTTAACCATATATACATTTTGCAGTTTTCATTAGTGAGAAAAATTGAATAGCAGATATATAAATTTATGAAAATTTTTTATAAAACGCCAAATTATTAAAGAAATTATTTGTTTTTGAAAGTTAAACGTCGATATTAAAATT
>QLNU02015360.1:104827316-104849817 GCA_006491805.2 Dysdera silvatica
AAATTATTACTTGATTATTTATTATTAATTTATACTTGATTATTAATATAATCAATGTCCTTATTTTTATTACACTTATAAATTAAAACTAATTGGATTAGCATACTAATGATTTTTAAATAATTAAAATAAAGCATGTTTACCGTTTACTGCTAGAGCTGCAGCTGCTACACATTAGAACAGTATCCTAACCACTCAAGTATTACAGTAAAAAAAACTGTCGGCAGCTTTAGGAAAATGAATCCACGTTGATTTGGGACTCTGATTGCCCCCTTTAAGCACTTTTTATCGCGGAAACTCAAAACAGATGCGCAGTAGTTCGGGGTTTCTTCAAAAGAAATATTATTGAGCGACTACAGAGCAGTATCATCCAAAACAAGATGTGTCACGTTCCTAGGCCCTAGGAGAAGGAATGGGACGAGATCCGGACAATGGACAGGATTTTAAAACTGGTCCGCAACCCCATCCCCTCAAGCAACAAATTTCATCCTATGATAGAAATATTCTCTTAGAGCCTCAATGAAAGTGAAATCAGCGACATTGCTAAAAAAATTTCCAAAATATAATAATAGTTCTTACGGAATAAAAGCAACAACTTAAACATGTCAAAACGATGTCGCAATTTCAATTTAAAAAATGTGGTTCCCAAATTCATTCATAACTTCTAATTAATTAAAATATATGCGTTAATTCAAGCCTCATCCTGCCCAATATCACAGTTACTCAAATTAGACTATAACACACATTTTCCTTTCCATAGTCTAAAAAAATCGAAATCAATGTTGTGTTTACGTTATTAAATTTGTGAAAATGCGAAATCAAAGAAACTAATTTGTAAAATACAATTCATGTAGCATGTTTCCTATCTGGAAGAGAACCTCGTAACAAGCCATAGAGTTCTGCTTTTCTCCATTTCTACCCTGATTGGCGCAGAATGGCCATTGCTGTCCTTGCGCCATAAAACTACAACCAATAAACCTCCATTTCTAACCTAATCATTAGTCATTATTGTCGGATTCACTTGTAAATGATTTCGGATTTCGTTGAAATTTAATCATCTATCCATAGATGATTAACCATAGTCATACTTTTTTTTCATAAATTTACAGAGTTTATAATATCGATATTTTTTGCATTTTTGGCGCACATTAAATAATTTTAATTGCCCACTGAAGAAAGGTTTGCAGTTAAAGCAAAATTTATAACGGATTTAAAAATTAGAGTTCTTTATTAGTTGTAATAAAGAACTCTAAGAACTCTGGAGAAGTTAATAAATTTCTAAGCATGAAATAATTTCAAAAGTGCCAGAAACGAATGTTCGAATACAGAGAGAGAATAGAGAGAAATTATTACGGCATTAAGATGTGGAATTCATTACCAAACGAAATAAAAAATATTACATCAGATACTGAATTTAGAAACAAATTAAGAAGACTAATTATAAGAAATGAAACTTAAGCCAGTATATGGAGAGAGGGAATTAACCTTAGGTTTTGCTACTCTTGCCCCATGTACAGGATTGACAAACCTGTAGGATAGAAAATAAAGTATTGTATTATATTGTAAGACTAATTATATCAAAATGTGATTTAATAAAAACAGAACCTTTAAAGGAGTCTACCATACTTACAAGAGAACCTCGAGAACTGTCTGAGCTCGATTTTTCTGAATTTCGGTTTATAGGCCAATATGACCGAGTAGATGAAAGATCCAAAATCAAATTTGGCCCAATCGACCTGGGGGTCGAGCTACGGCCCACTGAAAATAGAGCTCACCCTACAATGATGCTTCGCTGCATGACAGGTGAAAACAGTGTTTTGGCGTGCTGAGCAAGCATTAAGCGCCAAAATTTTACTGTGAGTTACTTTTATTCATGTTAGAAGTTTAGCTTTCTACGTCTTGTAGAAGTGAAGTCCTGGCGCATCGGAAAAGCTGAGGTTCCTTTGCAAATAATTTTAGAGGCACTTTCCAAAATCAATTAAAATTATTTACCGCTGCAATATTGACATATGAAACTGATTTGAATTATGAATATGGAGTATTTATGTATGAAAATGAATTTATGTAGATACGAAAAAAAATTTGAGTTACCTAACTGCTGGGGTTACCAGAGTTATAACTGCGCTCTTGGCTGTGATGAACTTAAAACGCTTTTAATGGAAATGAAGATCAATAAAAAAATGAGAAAGCATAATAACTTTGAGCAATGACTGCAACAAATGAATGAACTGACATCACAGTCCATTTCGTGACACACTTGGTCCGTGAAATTAAAACAAATTTCTTGCACATTGAAGAATTTTTCAGGCTTGGGTACCTGGTACGTTGATTTCCACCAAGCATAGATTATCATATTACGGAATTTTGGGGAAGACAGCTGATTGTGAATGAGTGAATGCAGTTTTGTGATGTTATGACGTTCTGATAAGATTATATGCTCATAATAATGCAAAAGGCAAAATCGTGTTAAGCGTTTAGCGAAATATTTCCATTGAAGAAAAAAATATACGTCGTATGACTGTATGAGTGCTATCCCTCCAGGTGGTGTAATCATCAATTTCGATTGCTCTGAAAGACTGGCTTGACTAAATTTATCATCAACTATATTTTCGTCCATTTGACCTGTCCACGAATCCATAATTAATAGAAATTTTGATGTTACGTTCGGTTTGAGTACTTCGCTGAGGAACATCTCATGTACTTCGGTAAAGGTTTTACCACATTTGGAACATTCCAGAATAACATTAGGAGATTAAATAACTTTTCCTGTACCCGTGGATCGAATACACCCTTTGGTTCCTGATGGATGAGCAGAAATTGTCGCAATAATTGTCCAGCAGCAGAAATGATAGGTCGGATTATTACGGAATGGGATATGGCGTGAGAAGATTGAATGGTATTCGGAGTGTGCTTTTCCCCATTAATCGACAGAGTGCGCGTAGATGCCCGTTCTTTAGTGAATCCGCTGTGGTCGATGTCTAAAACCTCATCAAAAGAATAGTTGCTCATTGCATCTGTAACTATGTTGACGAATTCTATAGCTCTATCTTCCAAAGCCGTTGTGTGCATAGTACGTACAGGCATAACGAATTTGGTGACTCTTCTACTTGTTATGCCACGCTCTTTTATTAAAATTTTAATAGAAAAGCATCACTTGCGCTAAAGTTTGTGAGATTTTCTCTCATTGCAATGCTCAGAAACCATAACTTTAAATCGGCATCGTGAACTGTTAATAAAGCATATTCCCGGGCATTTTTAAACTTCTCAAATACTTCGTCTTTCATCCGTAACAGTTTTTCACATCTTGTACCCTGGGAAGCAACATAATCCCGAAAGCGATAAATTTGTCGACGTGAAAGTGTGTTGTCTTTAAAGCGATGCTGTATGCTTTTCAAGGAACGTAGTTTTCCTGACCCACTCCATGGAAATTCTTTTCATGTCTTCTAATGTGTAAGTTACGCGTGACGGCAAATTAGTTTGTTCATCCCATTCCTCATCATTCATTTCATTACCCTGTATTGCATCATACTTCATTCCATTTAAACAAATATCAAGTGTATTCTCGTCATTCATTTCGTATGTTAACCCACTTATCAAAGTTTTGGCAAATGTAAATATTTCTTTCTCAATATCCATCTTATAATCTGATACAAAATCGGCTTGCTTTGTGTATTTTTCACAAACAACGCGAAACAAGTATGTTGATATGGTGGAAAAGGAAGACATGGTGACAAATAAGGCTTGAAATTCCACGCTTTCCAACAAAAAAATTAAAAATGTCAAAAATAATGAAGTTACAGGCAAGTGATGATTGCTTCTGATTTGAAAATTGAAGGATCGCGTCTTATTTATTCAAGACTGGTTTACGTACCAGGCAGCTTTTTCGAGTTCTTCGCCAAAAATGATCTCAAAATTTGTCAGTTATGCAAAAGTAAGGTAAAAACTTCAAATATTTTTTACTTTTACACCAGTATACACAATGTATAATTATTTCAGGTACAACTAAAATGGCTATTATAAATATATGCTATATTTTATTCATATGTGTTATTTTTTTCCTACGATAATGTTTGGCGTTTAATGCTTACCCAGCACGCCAAAACACTGTTTTCCCCTGTCATTCCGCGAAGCGTCCTCGTATGGTAAGTTCTATTTTCAGTGGGCCGTAGTTCGACCCCCCAGGTCGATTGGGCCAAATTTGATTTTGGATCTTTCATATACTCGGTAATATTGGACCATGAACCGAAATTCAGAAAAATCGAGCCTTGACAGTTCGCGAGGTTCCCTTGTTAACTACTGAATTAGTACTAATATAATCTAAATAAGCCCTCCTCAATTAGTACGGTATTTTACTAAGCTCAAAAGATTGCATTGCTATTAATTTTCGAAATCTAAGGACACGCTTCTGAAATATAACAGCTTACATCTCGCCTAATATTTATATATAGTTCATAAGTTCATATTCACAACAACGTTTAAACAATGTGCCCTTAGACGTATTCTGATTATAAATATAATGGGAGACGTAAGAGTTATTAATAATATCTAATAATAATGTTAATGATTTTCATTACGATCTTAATTATATGCACTTATTAGTGTCACCCATTCTTGCGATTCCTAAGAAGAAAATTTTACTCGAATGCTACACTTCCTTCGCGTCTAAAAAATTAAAAAAATATTCAAAATTGCTTTCCGTTTCTGAACCTTTTAAGGTACTATATAGATCAAAAACACACAAATCCATTTTAAAAGTAGATATATGCACAAAAACAATTTTCAAACGTGTTTAATGGACAATACACTTTGAAATTCCAATAATTTCTAATTTTTGAAAATACAATCAAATATAAAATTTAAGAACAGGAGGAGGAGGACCAAGACGATACTTGCCTGCTACCTTGTTAAAATTTCAATGATTATTAATATATTAAGCGATCTAGTAAAATAAGAAAAGAGGTAAGTATCGTGTGCTGAGTTCTAACTACAATTCCCTATTGAGTATCACCAAGACAGTTATACACTATAGTCAGGATTGTAGCCAGGATTTAATTTCGGGTGGAGGCTTAAAAAATTTTTACAGCATGTATCGATAAATTCACAGTATGCAAGTCCCATTAAAAATTTAGTTTCGGAGGGGCGGTCCCTAAGATTCCCCCTCTGAATACGGGCATGACTGTAGTACCTCCAAGCCACGTATGAATCCATCTTTGAAAAAAGAAGAGTAATATTCAAATTGCACAGTTATCGTAGTAGTATGGTGGTAAGAGATTTAAATCAAAATTTTGCATAGAGAAGGCAATACCATACTCCATAATTATCGTACGTGGTTAAAGTATGAGGATTTCAAAAATACTTGTGAACTGTCCGAAGTATTTCTTTCCCATGTTTTGCAGTTTTCGTTCTTTTACAATAAAGTGAACAGCAACCTGCCTTTTGATATCAAATTATGAAAACTGAAGCTACCCAATTAGCATAAACTGATAAATTATAATCTCCCATGTACTATGACTTTTAATTCACATTCAGGCTGTTAGAGTGGTTAAACAAATTATCAAATAAAGATATTTTCTTGTTGCTTCTGAAATCTGACTGCAGCCAGATCTTAATGTTCATTTCTATCTTAAGATTTAACTCTTACAACGAAGAGTATATTTATATGGGGCGTCTCTCGACAAGAGGGCCTCTGTCCGTGTTCATTTTTTTTTCAGTATTCGTGAAAAACTGTTTCGGACCCTCTAAATGGACTAAATACTTTGATTTTTTCTATTAATTTTTACAGATTTTTAGCCTTAATTTTTTCAAAGCGACAAAGAGAGAGGTTTATCTCTCTTTGAGATAATAATTCTTCTCTAGTAAAAAACCATTGGAAAGAAAAGACAAAAAGTCAAGCTAAATTAAGAATGCAAATATTGACAGGAACCCTGTCCCTCTCTCTATGATTGAAAGAGGAAGTTCGTTTCTGATTTATTTGTAAGAAACGAATTATTTCGGGAAATCCTTAATAATATTCCAGAGCAATTAGTTTCTCTTTTTTAATTCATATCCTTGAACATGTGAAACTTCCATGTTTGCCATAGAATGAATATTATATCATTCCGTAAAATGACTTCTATCTTACTCATTTAATGATTCAACTAAACATGGAGCTATCATAAATAAAAAAAACAACTTTGAGACTTTCATGAACTCGAGATTATTTCACGCTTTTTTTATTTTATCTCACAAAAGTCATGAGATAAAATCGAAGGAACATGTCATGACTTTCAAATGTTTTACATTTAAAAGCACCTTAATTTTGATTTTGGTCTAAACAGTGGGCATGACATGATGAATTTAACGACTAAGCTAGCATCCCATAAGATACAAAGCACACTATTGTTAACTGCAGTCAATTATTGGGATGCAAGTAAGGTATGATTAGAATGAAATATAAAGTACTAGAGAAGAAATAAATATACAAAAATGTCAGCGGCGTATCCCGGATTTGAAGGGGGGTGCTTCGGAATCACAAAAGCGTATCGACAATTTCCATCAGATGGAGCTACTAGTATTTCGTATTATGTGTAGCTAATTTCGGTGGGAATATATTGGAATGGGTTGCGAGGGGTCGCTATTATTGTCTATATGCTTAAAATTAACCTTGAGATTTTGTCATCTTCAGAGTTTCCACTAAAAGAAAAGTTATTTTTGAAATACTAAAATTTGGGGTAAACATAATGAATTTGGGGAGGGAAAATAATGATTTCCATAAAAGTCAGATATTTTTTATTTCAAGCAAAACGTATTGCCATCAAATATCATAAAATGACAATAATTGAAAATAGAACTAAAATAATGCGCTTACAAAATTAGATTAATTCGTCTATTTTTTCATACTTTTGGCATATTTTTCAATAATTTCTACTTCGGTTACGCTAATGTCCCTATGTATAGATAATAGGGCCAGTCCTATGTGACCTGATTCGGATAGAGAGTTCCGCAAATATGTTTTAAGTCTTCGTAGGCATTATGCCGACGGCATAAAATATTGGGGGGCAATATGCCAGTAGAAGGCATTTTGTTTGAAATTGGAGGGGGATATGGAACCCTAACACAAACATTGGAGGGCGGGTCCCCCCTGTCCCCCCCGCTAACGGCGCCCGTGTTCGTAAGGACGAGAAACTTCGCTCAACACTGGCTGTGAAGATATGAAGTACTGCTAATATCTTAATTAGGACATATATGTTAGGAACATATAATTATATTATATGCAGCTAGAGAATCAATTACGGTAGTTGGCAAGGTCCCCTTGTCTTTCTTCTTCAATTTAGGACTCCATAGAGTATATTCTGCTTGTACAATATTGAGATACCCAAGCAAATCATCTTCATGCATTTGCACTGCAGATTTAATGCTTGAAAAAGGTACATTTATTGCATACTTACGGAGAAGATGTAAAAAAGTGATTATTTTTTGTGTTAAAAGTCTTTCATTTAAGGAAGAAATGAGATTGTCCATGTATGGATAAAAAATTGCCTTTTCGATAATATTCTTCAGGAGTATTAAAAGGCTCATTACGTGTCTACTTTTCTGTAAGCCACATATTCAGGCTTCTTCTTCTATGACATTTTAATTCATTGGCGACATTTTTTCTTCATTATAAAGGCCCAAGAACAGTGTCTAAAAAGTGTCCCATTCCTTTAGTGGCGCACCCAGAATATTCCCAAGGGGGACAAGGGTGCAAGGAATTTTTGGTGGAAAAAATGGCCAAAGACCATATCAATTACGGTTGTTTTTTTGTGTTCATTTATCATTATTAAATTACTAATAATTCTACAGTGCAAGATACTTAAATAATTAAAAATAGTAGTAGATTTTGTTTATACAATTCTACAATGGCCAGCCAATGTCTCATAGGCGTACGCATAAAGTTCGTAAGGGGGTTATAGGCTCAATGGGGGGTTACAGAGCTACAACTCACATATTCCTATGTTAAATATACAAAATTTCATTGCAATGGGGGGTTACAACCCCATCAACACCCCCTGCGTACGCCAATGCCTTGTCTTCCATAAAAATTACTGTTTTAGTAATAGGTTGAAAACAACTTTATCATGCAAAACTTGCTTTTGCTTGCCCTTTGTCTACTAATTGATCTATAGAAGCCTTTCTTCCTTTTCTAAAGTTTTAAAAACTTATAGGCATTGTGAACTGAATCCTTATGATAGAGAAAAGTTCTATGTTGGCTGAACTTCTTCAATGGCATTTTCTTCCAATTATTAAATTCTTTTGAAACAAGTTGATGTGTGGCTTGTGTCGATCTTAAACAGACTTAATGGGGTGAAAAGAGAACACACAAAATTTGCTATAGGCACTGTTTTCTGCATTTAGGTAAGCTAGATAGTTATGTTTACTCAATTCAGAAGAGCAGAACTTCAGACTGTGGTGAGATTTTCCTTGACTTTATACAGCACTTGTGACGGTCGTGGGAAAATTGCAATTTGCATATGGTTGCCAAAGACATTTTTGCACTGTTATCCTATCTTGAATGGTGAGGTTAAATTTCTTGGCATAATTAGAAATATCTGCAGTCAGAATTTCCACTTCAACTGTGTTTGATATTGCGTTTTGGTCTACCTTTACCTCCCGGAAAGCGTTCGATGACAGCGCCTAGCCACTCATGTTGCTTTCCTCAACAGCAGTCTCATCAATGTCACAAGAGTTCAGGGAAATGTTGCTGGGATCGTCATTACTTTCAATTTTACTACTTTTAAAAGAATAATTTCAGCATCCGTTGGCGTAATAATTTTTTGCTTTGTTAGCCCCAGGGGGCCGGGCACCCTCGGCCTCCTACATGGGTGCGCCAGTGGATTCCTTCGAGTAACCTCGTATATTTTTAACAGATCAGTAGTTTCGCGGACTTGCGTTAAAGCACTTATCAGATCTATCTGCTTATTTTGCAACAGGCAAGAAAGAATATAGGTATAGGATAGCATTTTACTCGCAACAAAAACTGCCACGAAAAATTTAAAATTGCATACGCTAATAAACAATAAATTTTATTTTTGCGATGACTGATCTTTGCATTCGGATTGTATGATTTCGAGAGCTGAAATGGCCAGTACTCTAAATTTTTAAAAACTTTTGACTTCAGAGGGGGTGCTGCAGCACCCTAAGCACCCCCTCTTGATACGCACCTGAAAAATGTTAAGCACTGGTAGAATAACAAACAGATGCCTCAAATTTTCGATCACATTAGCAGCAGTTTTTCTTTCATTTGATCATTCTTTCTCTTCATTACTCCCAATGAAGGACCGCTGCTTACGCGTCCGAAAGCTTGGGTTATCTATTTGCTATTTGAACAGTGTTTAACCTTTCATGTGTAGGTATATCTCGGAATTAATAGGATGACAACCATAGGCGTGCCGTAATTTGGGGTTACTTTGCTCCAATTTTTCGGATCCTCTCGGAAAACTTGAATTTTATGTAGAATAGAGCATAAAAGTTCTAAGTAGCTATTAATCTCACAGTTTAGGGTTTCTGGAATGCAAAATGTGTATATGATGTAGTATAATTAAGTAAAAGTATTTATTTTTTTAATTAAAATTGGAGCAAGGTTACCACTGGGTCGGGATACTTTGCTCCACTTTTTAAAAACTATGAAAAACCATATGTTTTTACTACTGGGAGCAATATATCCCCTATGATCGCATGCACTGACATGGCAAATAAAATTTATACCACTTGGAGGAAGTTAGAAAAAGTTACCACTTGATATAAAGACCTCTTATAATGCTTTGCTCTTTACAAAGAAAACATACAATTAAAAAACAAAATATAATTGCAAATAACATACAACAAACAATTCTTTAAACTTAAAATAAGACTAGAAACAAGTTCCACGATTGCACATCAACGATAGGTAACCAAAACAAACAAAAGAGGAAAAGTTGAAATAAAATTGTCTTTAAAAAATTGTGATTTAACTCTCTACATCAAGTTCTTAGTCTTTGTAAACTGACTTCCTCTTCGAGGAAGTAGACGAGAAAAGCTGGGGCGGATTAATTCCTCCAATTGCAGCTGATCATTTGTAAACGATGGCATCTGCATTATCTACCTATCGCCAGGCTTTTATACTTTGAGTCATCGCAGAAACCCTTGCAGTTTCTTCATCTAAGGATTTTCAACGTAATCTTTTAAGAGGGTGGCAAAAATTATAGTATAATAAATTCCCCCACGAAAACTCACAAAAATCTCGCCCCGGAGGCTTTCTTGTGTTGACCATATTTGGCAATTGTGTTATCCCTGCGGAGGGTAATAATACCTTAACATCTTTACATACGGAGAAAGAGAGCGTTGTTTCCTGTCCTCATTCGTCTAGCGGTCCAAGACACTCCGGGCTAAACGGAGGGACCCTGGTTCGAATCCAGGATGGGGAAAGCGTCTCTTTTTCTCCAAAATTACACAAGCTCTAGTTTGAGCTGTAATTAATACGTGGGTGGCAGAAATTATTGTATAGTAATCTTTTAAATTATTTATAGTAATAACTGCACTATTTCTTTTAATATTAGCTGCAAAGCGCATTCTTAATTCTGGGTGCCTCTTTAAAACTGATAAAATGAAATCATGGACTGTTGTTTTCGAACCTAGGAATCTTTCACCCAGTTTATTTCAGATAATCGCGAATAATAAATTGTAAGTCGCTTGATGTCAACGGAAAACCGTATTCGCTCAACTTTAATATACACCTTTCAAAGTTGTTCTCTTCCTCTTCTGAAAAAACAGGTGATGATCTGTGTTTTTTAGTATGTCGATTTTTGAGTTTGTTTACTATTGTCATTCTAGGTATTTTAAAGTGAAGAGAAGCTTTTCTCTGACTCATTTGGAATGAATGAAATTAAGGCAGAGATGCAATTTCTCTTCTGCTTCTTTCGTAATTTTTGTTATTTCGTGCTCCCAGTTTTCTTTTATAATCTCGTGGTATTTTTATCTAAGGGTCAAAAAATAAATAAAATAAAACATAAATAGATACCTATATAATGTTACAGAAAAAATATAAAAAAGGTTTATTTTTAAGTTAGGGAAAAATAAAAGTGGATACTTTGCTCCGTAACAAACACTGTAGCAAAGTAACCCCATTTTCGGAGCAATCTTACCCCGACTTACGATTTTGTAAATAAATTTAACAAATGAGCTTAGATCAATTTCATACTTGATTCACAATCATCAGGATAAAATTCATTATTTGTAATTAACCAACATTCATCTCTGTTTTTAAGTAGGGCCCTCCGTGACGTAAAAGTTGAGGTCAGTGTATTTAACCCTTTACAGGCACAGTTTTCTAAACCATTCTAGTACTTGTCTAGAATCTGTTTTGAAGCGGGCACCTGTTGAGATGTGTCCGCCCATTCCCTCGCAACATAAAAATGCGTCATCGTTACCGTACGTCACAAAAGAATGTATTAAAATCACTGTAATAGATCTACCACTTTTAGAGCAAAATTACCCCGCGTGGAGCAAAGTAAACCCAAATGACGGTACACAGAATGTTCATAAGGGGGGTTATGGAGCCAGAAGTCACATATTCCTATGTTAAATATACAAAATTTCATTGCAATGGGGGTTACAACCCCCATCAACACCCTCTGCGTAGGCTAATGATGACAACGTGTGTAAAATCTGTGGATTTCAAATAGTTGAAAGAACATAAATTTAAAAGCTACAACAAGATTTCTTGGAAGCATAATAAATTTCATTATTATACATGTCCCAGGTATATACAACTCCAATTCAAAATATTAGAATAATCAAAAAAAGGCATTACATTGTCTTATAAAATGCATGATATCTGTAAAAATAAACAACGAGGACGAACGACAAAATTAGTAAGCGTTCACAATAAGCTGACGTATGATATATTGTTCACATATGTCTAAAGAATTGATAGAGATTTTATGAAAAATTATTGAAATTTTTCAAAGAATTAAAATATTCCCAGCGCCGATTCAAAATATTAGAATATCTGTAAAATGATGTGATTAGTCAGCATTGATGATGAAATTTGCATAAATGGCATCACTGTAGAGCTAATACGTGTATAAAGGCTTGCTTAAAGGTCACCTTTAGTTAGCTGGGAGTTAAAAATGGGCCGCACGACAGATATACCGGACGCTACTAAGACTGCGATTGTGACTCTGTGCAATGAGGGACTTGCTCAAAAGATGATTGCCGAAAAAATGAAATGCTTTCAAGAAACTGTGAGGAAAATTTTAAAAGATTATTCTAGAAATCAAAATTTTAAAAATAATCGTGCAAATAGTGGTCGTAAGCGAATAACCACACTAAGACAAGACAGAATGCTGAAACGAATTGTGACTAAAAACCGCTTCAGGAGCCTGAGATTCATAAGTAGAAAGTGGCGAGTACAACGAGTGGGTGTCTGAACATCTAGCACAATGAGACGATTCCATCAACTTTATTTTCCATAACGTCTGCTCAAGACACAGCCGCTACTTACTTGCAAACAAAAAAGGGGCAGAGTACGGTGATGCAAAGACAGATTGCAATAGGGCATTCAAGATTGGAATGATGTACTTTTTAACGATGAATCGATGTTTTGCGTTTCCTGCTGTCATCAGGGTATCTGTCTTTGGTGTTGTAAGCAAAAGATGCTTTTACTACAGATTGCTTGAAATGCTCAGAGAAATTTAGTACCTCTATCATGATTTCGGGGTGTATGAGTACCGAGGACTTAGGAATGCTGTGTATTTTGACAGAACTTGTAAATTCCGAAGTATGCAAGGAGGTACTTGAGCATTTTATGATTCCATAATCTGAAGATCTATTTGAGGATGACTTAATCTTCCAACAAGACTCTGCATCTTGCAAGCGTCCGTTGAAGGCCACCGCTGCTTGGCTTAATAACTATACAATCAAAGTACTTCCTTTGGTCGATCAATTCGTCCGATACAAACCCAATCGAGAATATATGAGGTTTAATGAAGAAAGACCTTCAGGCTTTAGCTCCAAAGGACAAAAATGAACAAAGGAAAATGTGAAATCCGTTTGGGCAACTATCAGCAAAGATGACTGCAAAAAATTGGTGTATAGTATGCCAAATCGTCTAGATGACATTATTAAGGACAAAGAAGATGCCACTAATTATTAACTATTCACAATGTTTTCCATTTAAATGAATTGTACTATTTTTTTGTATGTTATTCTAATTTTTTGAACCGCTGCGAAAATTATTCTAATTTTTTGAATTTTTAGAAAAAAGTTACTGCAAAAAACTTTGTAATATCATATTAGTTTTTTTATGTTATGCTCAGCTACAAAATATGTAGAATGTGGTAGTACACTTTAAAATTCTGAAGTAGTCATTTCTACCGAAATAAATGCAAATCTCAAACCACTATGTGCTTTATTTTTCATTATTCTAATATTTTGAATTGGAGTTGTAGAACAACAATGGAGCACATAATTATATTTCTAGATTTCATACAAAAAATAGAAGTAAAATGGCCCTCACTTTTGGACAAAGCGTTTGTTGCGATGTCTATTATCCAATACTTGTATATTATATATATTACCCAATATATATTATATATAATAATAAAAACAAGTTCATGCTTGGAGAGATCATGAACAATTGTACATAGGATGTAAAATTTTGTACATCTACGAAATTACACAATTATGATTTGTTTAGAAGTTATAGTCGAAAAACAAAACTATGGCCGATTTTCGAGGGGCGAATTCTCATCCCTAAACATATTTTTTAGCCCGTAAAAAAAATACGTATCCAATAATTTGGCTTCCTCTACGAATACACAAAATTTAATTAAAATCGAAGGGATACACTTTGGTTAGTTTCTTTGTGAGTACAACAGGCGTTCCAAATATATGGCAAAAATTATGTTTAACCGAAAGAGTTTAATTCACTAGTTTTCGTCTTCTCAGTTTTTTCATGTAAATTTGGAGAAAGGACAGCTACAATCATGCTGCTTCAAGACTTACAGTTCTCCGAAGAATCCGAACCTCTGTCTTGGATAACAGATACTGGAAATCAAACCTCAAGCTACAGATCATTATAAAAACATCAAGTAACAACTACTGTCTGGATTCAAATCCGCAAGTTCTGCGTGGTAAATATATACGTTAGTACTACGACATCATAGATCGCATATCATTTTATATACTTTTATTTCAGTATCGTGACATTGAGGTCAAACTAAAAGGACATAACGATTTTCCCGATATTTTTAACTAATCTTTTATAATGTTCGATAATAATAATTATATCCTACTGATTACATATATTGTTCACAGTATCAGTGCGTACATTGCAACTATTTTTACCTTGTATTATTATTATAAATATTGGTTATGAATGAATTTTTTATGAAAATTTAATTTTATTATTATACTATTATTATATCACCTTATTATTATTTTTTATTGTCATATTATTTATTATTGTTAGTTGGATGTATGAATAAATTTTTTACGAAATTTTCAATCAAAATTGGTTATGATTAAATTCCAATATATTATGCAATGTTTTGATTTCAGCCTTAAATTTGAAAAAATTACTAAGCATTAACAAGAAAACATTTAACTCTAGTTATATACAGTATATTTACGTTTTATAATCATTCCATTTGCTATAATTTCGTAATAGTAAGTGTAAGCAAAAAATTTTATAAATTCAAACAGCTGTACAATGGCTATAATTTCTTTATTTTCATAAGGATGTTATTTGTTATAGACTTTATAAAATATAAAGTTTGGGTCTGTTAATAATAAAGTACAGTTCAATTTATTAAACCTTATTCGTAAAATTGAAAAAATATAATTTTTTTTAATAAATTTATAAAGTATTACAGTACCCGCTGGAATGATATAATCTTGTGTGTATCCAAACTACGTTATATATCAACAGCAGCAACTTCAATGGATACAAATTTTGCGCCTGGTGTTCATATTTTAGGTGCTGCCTTGATGCAGCGCAGAGTTCGATAAAAATCAATTTGACATCATTCGTGTACTTATTGCATAACTAAGAACGAAGCAAACAAAATAAAACTAGCTTAAAAACGTCGAACTTAATTTCTTGAACACTAGAAACAGATACTTTTTTCCAATTTCGTAAATTTGCTCAATCTTGTTGAATGTAGTCTTTTGGTTACTCAAAAACCATTTAACATATATTTGGTTATAGTACAAATTTTAAGAACAGCATATCTTAGCAATGATGCTTAATTCGGCTTTTGCCGTTAACACTTTCACAAATGCGTCTACAATCGCCCCTAGGAATATTTGGTCGATTTTTAGCTGGTTGTCTTTGTTTATTAAGCACAATAAATAGATCTCAATGTAATTTATTGAGAATGCAAAGTCGATCTCGGTAATCAAAATCCCATTTCCTTCATTTTCGGTATTTCAACTTCACATGTACAGGCCTAAAATGATCAGTAGTTTCTTACTTCTCCTTGCGGGTACATCGTTAATGATATGAATAGGCAATTTTCACACTCCTTTGTGTCAATCTGGGTTGCTGAAGCACTGTTGCCAGGTTTGCAGACTTTCAACCACGGACTACTGCGATAAACGTTAGCGGTTCCACGTATTTTTCAGGTCAAATTTTTGTTAAAATCAATTTGTTTGTCTTTAAGCACTAAACTAAACATGCCTTTATCCCTATTTTATGAAGTTACTTGTCATAGAGTGTAGCATATTGTTCAATTAAATTATGTTATGTTGAACAGGGATTGAGATTTTTAATCTTGCCATCTGGCAACTCTGCGTTGTAATCCTCGCCTTTCATACTAAACTCGAGATTTAAAACTAAAAACAAACCCTGCAAATGAAAACCA
The DNA here is from genome assembly GCA_006491805.2 of Dysdera silvatica. Lineage (NCBI taxonomy): Eukaryota > Metazoa > Arthropoda > Arachnida > Araneae > Dysderidae > Dysdera > Dysdera silvatica. The sequence continues at coordinate 104,843,177 of QLNU02015360.1, forward strand.
CTTTGACCTGGGGTCAGAACAATGACTTCTTCTTCTTGACTCTTTCTCCTTTATATAAAATAGTTTGAGCTAAAAACTTTGGGTTAAAAATGATAATTCATATTGAATTCAGAAGGCATTCCTAGTTGCTTTGGGTGTTGACCAGTTTGTAGTGTGTTAACTCTGCGGTAATAATATCCCATAAAAGTGTTCATGATAGTTCTTCTGTTTGGCTGTTATAAGGCCTACCCTTACAAAAAAAATTAGGAGTGGAAAATGTTTTAGTGCACATGTAAAGCTAGTTGAAAGGATATAGTACATACATACAAGTATGTGAGGATAAGATACTCCAGCGAAAGTAAAATAAGCCATGAGCACAGGATAAGATACTTTCCAGCTAGTGAAAATGGAAAATAAGCCATGAAGTTATTTGCACACGTACTTTTACAAACTTTAAATGTAATAGTAAAATATGTATTATACAATAATTTTTGCCACCCACGTTTTAATTACAGCTCAAACTAGAGCTTGTGTAATTTTGGAGAAAAAGAGACGCTTTCCCCATCCTGGATTCGAACCAGGGTCCCTCCGTTTAGCCCGGAGTGTCTTGGACCGCTAGACGAATGAGGACAGGAAACAACGCTCTCTTTCTCCGTATGTAAAGATGTAGTTTGAGATCTAGTTTAAGCTACATATACGTGGGAGGCAATACAGGGGTACTTTATTTTTAGATACTCTATTTCTTACATATATGCTCTAATTCTTATATACTCCAATTTTTATATACTCTAATTCTTATATAGATATTCTAATTCTTATATAGATACTCTAATTTTTATATAGATACTCCAATTTTTATATTCTCTAATTTTTATATACTCCAATTTTTATGTACTCTAATTTTTATATACTCCAATTTTTATGTACTCTAATTTTTATATACTCCAATTTTTATATACTATAATTTTTGATATAGATGCTGTATTTTTTATTTTTCTTTGTGTTTTATGGCACAAGGACGATAAAGGTCAGCATGCTGCGCCGGGACCTACTGTTTTCCGAGGAATCCGAACCTCTTAAGGCCACATTTTTTTTCTGAATTTAAATACACAATATGCACCCTGGAAAGCTTCACTTCAAAGATCATTAAACTATTATAACGTTACATAAGTGTGAGTTTTCAAACTTATTGGGGGGCCCAAACACATATTATGGACATTTACACATTGGATATATATGTAAAATTGCAAATTATTGGGGGGATGACCGGGCCTCGGACCCTTATAACTCTGCGCCTATACGGGTTAGTGAGAGTGAAAACTCCTATTAACACGAATACGCCTCAGATACTGTCGAATAAAAATGAATTACATCCCAATAATACCTCTCTTTTACGGACAAAATTGTCTGTCCAGTGAGTGTCCGTAAGTGAGGCGGTTTTACTGTACAACATCTTCTCTTTCTCATATAAAATATTCATAAAACATAATCTTCCCCTTTGTAATAAATATCATACACTTAAATCAATGTTATTAATTTTTGGATAGTTCCAAGGATCTTTCCTCACTTTAACATATTACTTCACATTTTTTACTTGAACTTTTATAGTGATTCAACACCTCAAGCAATTTTAAAAACTAAGGCTTAAAAAAAATAAGAAAAATCATTAATTTTGACCTAATCAAACTTAAACATTAAATTTCAGTAAACTAGTTTGCATGCCGAAAAACGTGAAGAACAACAGAATGCATCATATTGTAAATTGATGTACTGATATATTGCAACTTACATCCTCTCTTCTAAGTCCGCAATTAAATTTAAAACAAAGTAAAGAAGTTATTCCATACCACCTATTGGAAGAAATACTTCAGTATTATGAAAAAGCGCTAGAATTCCGGCGAATGTTATTTATATGAGAAAAACTAAATTTAAACACATCGTTCAATAATCGATAATAATGAACAGCATGACTAGTATATTCAGTTAGAATTAAACTTCAGTAAACGAAGACATATTTAAAACTTTATACATTAACGGCTTCTAATATTTAAAGTACAATTTTTAAACACACAGATTAATATATTTAGCAAATATTTAAAACAAATATCCACCATGTCAATAAAATGGCAAGAAATCTTTATATATATATATATATATATGAAACTTCTACGTTCCTTCAACTTGCGCATATGTTTTTTATGCATATAGGTAAATATTATCGAATCTATGCCAAAGCCTACATTACGCTGTAGTATTAAACCTTTTCCGAATATAGAAATGATATATGTACAGGCTTAGGAAAGTTTTGAGATGAAAAGAAAAAAATGTTTACCTTAATTTAAGATGAGATGCATGCTGAGTCTCTTATCAGCATCGATTTATTCTTTGACTATCGGTGAATGAATCGCGGAACAAATAAAGATCCCATCCATCCAATCCTAGCGCTAAACTATGACAGTCCTCGCGGCACTTGTCTCTCACTTTGTGCTCCTTTTGGTCACATGATAGGGAGGCGCACGCCCCTTGCGGGGCTGTAACTGGAGGAGTTTATTTTATTACATCGGCCAAGAGACGAACTTTGAAAACTGCAAAATTAAAACTTAGCTCAAACAAAACGTCAGTGGTGGCATCGGGACAAATTTCTTTTCAGTGTTGCGTGTAATAATGTACCTGATTATGTGCTCCGAAAGCAAGATGGAAGTATATATAGGTATTATAAGTATAATATAGAAAACAAGACGGAGTAAATACTCTCATTGACAAAAAAAAAAATAATGTTGTTGTTGGAAATTAATGAAACTTTATATGTATGAAGATAACATTACTATATGTGAGTGATTAGAATATAAAAGCGAAAGGATAGTTTTTTTTTGGCAAAAACCGTACAGTTCAAAAACTGCTTTATTATCTTGTTGGGCCGCTTCTAGATATAAGATACTGTCGGGCATGGAGGCATACAGGTTCCGTATGATATCCTGCGACACATTTGTCCAAAGATTTTGCTACTGGGTCTCTAAATCCGGCTAATTCGTAGTCTATCTCAGTTGGCATCCCAGCTGGTCTTATAAATGTTCGATCGGCGATAACTCTGGCGTCAGCGCATATCAAGGAAATTTATCAACCTGTCGGAGGCATTCCTGCGAAACTTTTTCTGCATAAGGGCGTGCATTATCCTGCTGAAAAATGTCTATTGGAAACCATACCATGAGAAGCAACACCTGTGGTAGCAGTATATTCTGCACATATCGCTGAGCCTTTAGTGTCCTTCGTGTCACTATTACAGCCACTGGAGTATTCAGAGGGTGTTGATGGGGGTTGTAACCTCCCATTGCAATGAAATTTTGTATATTTAACATAGGAATACATGAGTTGTAGTTCTGTAGTCGCCCCCATTGAGCCTATCCCCTTGGCCCTAATCCCCTTGCGAACGTTCTGCGTACGCCTATGATTAGAGCTGACCGAGTGTCGCATGTGATGTTTCCCCAAATCATCATTCCAGCAGTCGGGACAGTGTGTCGCTCTATAACAAAGGTAGGACTAAAGCGCTCTCCAAGTGTCCTCCATATTCGAACATGACCGTCGTCGGAACCCAAAGAAAGCCTGGATTCGTCGCTAAAGACGACATGGTTCCAGTTCGTGGCATCCGGGGTTTCTTCCTCCCGACACCACTGCAAACGAAAGGAACGATGACTAGTTGTCAACTGCAGGACACGTAATGGGTGCGGTGGCATCAAACATCCTTTTGCTAAGCACCGGGAAATGGTTCAAGCAGACATAGGAATCTGTAATGAAGGTCCATCTGTTTCTGGATAGTGGACAACAAAACTGTTGGAGCTCCTTGTGATTTTCGGTAGATAAACAATCCTCTCCATGGTGATCTCCCTGGGTCATACGGGAGATGTTCGCCGTGAGTGCATGCCTCCACTTAACCATTCCTCCCAGCACCTCCTAACAGCTAGGTTAGAAACTTAACTAGCGAACAACTTAAATAGCGAGCAAGTCTTCGCGACTTTCATCCCGCTTCTCTCAGTCGAACTATGCGTCCCCTTTTAAAGTTCTTTTAAACTGACTAAAATTTATTTGACCTCGCCGTAGAGGCATATCTATTAATCAACGATCTCTCACCTGACAATCAATAGATAAAAAAAACGTACATTACCTAAATCTATCCCTCCGGAATATTTTTATAGCGCTATTGCAAACTCTGGTGGCAAAACCAAGTGTCCAATCATACCACAATTCTAATCATTTACCTATCTCTCTGAGATAGAACTGCGTGCCAAATTTTGCAGCAATCAGACATTTCCACCTGAATGCGATATTTTTTTTGTCAATGAGTGTACATTAAAAGATATAGAAATTGGTCAAATAATAAACTACCGAGAAAAGGAAAGTGCAAGCATTAACAACAGAACAGAAGATAAGAGTACCACAAGGAGCTTTTCTTTAATTTTGGAATGCAGATAAAGCGTAGCAGAATTAAAAGTAAAACAATATTTATGGAATTAATTACAATAAATAAGCTCAATAATGGCGTTCTAAATGATGGTTATTTCTGTTTAAAGGCGGATTTTTCGGTCTTGGTAAATGCTGCAAAGTATTATGCATGTTCCAATTAATGTATTTCCCTGTTTAACGACGTTTATGGAAGGGATTTCAGTGATTAGTTTTTAATAGATAACGTGAGCAAGATTGAATCTATTTTATTTCAAATAAGCGCTAAGGAAAACTTCTGTAATTTTATGCTGTCTTAATCAAACATTTGAAGAGTATCGTAAGCATTTGTTTCCGCGTTTCAAGAAAAATAAAATTTTAAAACTTCATTTTACTATACAAAAAATGAACTGAAATAGACTACTCAAGAATAAAGGGTGAATGTGCGCATAACTATTTACAAATAGGTGATAAATTAATTAGATAATAAGGAGATTTCTTGTAAAAAGTCTATTTTATCATTGTTGTGACTGAAACGACTTTTCGTTCTTTTATTTTATTTTTAATATTTTAAAATATGTAGTGTTGATAAGAAATCGAGTGATATAGAATACCTTAGCTATTTTTTTTAAGGCAGGTATAATATGCTTATTTTAATTTTTATTATCTTCGTGTTTATATTAAAAATATCTTTATTTTGATATCAATCCTGAATTTGATATCATGTGAAGTTTTTTATTATTGATTTTTTTATTTATTTATTTGAAATTCCGAAACCCTACCCTTTTCCGAGATGTGTAATCTACTCACTTGAAGCACCATATGTGAACATACCTCACGTAACCATCAAATTAAGCGTAATTAGAACGGGTTTGTATGTGCAAAATCTGCATTTTTTTAACTTAACGTTGATAACCTACATTTCAGCTTTCTCCATCAAATTGTTAAAGATCGTTAAAGAGAATGCATTTTTTGAGTAAAACTTCTAAATTTAATTCCCATGAGAAATGCATTTTTTGAGTAAAACTTCTCCTGTTCTCGTTGAGAGCGCTTCTGTGCCATACGCTGAAGTTCCCAAGGGACTGTGCGCCGTACCGTAGTATAGAGCTGGCGCTTTTTTATATACCGTGCAGAAATCAGGGTTTCATTACCGCTGATAGTGAACGCATGATTGTTATCCCACCAAACTGTATCCAGAGGTTTTATTCCCAAGGTAAAAGACGTTGTAACTTCTCTGAAAATTGAAGCCCTGGCCTAGGGTCTGAGTTGTTCTTCCGCAAGAAAGCACAACCAAGTCCTAGGGATACGTTCAAAAACTTCACGCGTAAGACGCAGATGATTTAAATAATCACCACATCTCTCTTACTTTTCTGGTACTCCGATTTATTAACTGAAAAAATAATCTGCATGGCTGAGAAAATGTTTTGGGACTACATTATCTCTTTGTTTCTTTCTTTCCTTTCCTAAAATTCTGGTGTTTTAACATCCCCCTTTTTTAAGCACATGCCTAACTCTATTAAACTACCCATTCTTAGCGTCTATAGATTTCAGAGCCAACAGCTGCTGATGTTCTAGTAGCGGCAAAAAACTCCCCTTAGTCAACGAATGCCCGTCGTACAATGGACGTTTATATTTATTTGCTCTTTTAATTAGTTTTCTTTATACTTGAATATACCTGTAGTTTGCTGCTCTGCAGCAAATGATTTGCAACCCTACTTATTCTGTTGGTTGCGCCATATCTAATCATTTCTGACGATGATATATCAATATCTTTGTGGATATTTTCTAAATAGCAGGCAGCATGATTATGGCTCTAGCTTGTATTATGGACAGCAATTTTTTTAAGTCTTCCTCATTGCTTTTTCTACATTTCATTCGGCAAAACAAAGAGTATATTGTTAATGACATATTAGCTATTTCTAAAATCAACCAGACAAAGGAAAATTCTCGATTTTAAATTAATTTTCTGAGTTTCTTAAATAACTACCCGATGTTACCATACACTCGAAATAAATCAATAATATTTTATAGATCTTCATTGAGATATTATTATAGAAAGAAAGTTGATCTTTCATTATGCCATATATTTTACGTGTTTTGTACGATTTGGTTTCACGCGTATTATATGATTTATCCTATATTGCGTTAAGATTGAAAAGAAATGAAAACAAATAGCACTATATACATACATACATACATACATACACACACACACACACATACATACA
>QLNU02015360.1:104849917-104900103 GCA_006491805.2 Dysdera silvatica
TGAACCGTAAGCAAGTACAGTGGTATCAGTCAGCTAAAATCGTTGACTTCCTAACTTCTGAAGGAAGTTCACACAGACGAATCGGATCGTAAAGATTATGAAGTATCGAAATATTTTATTTTATAACAGATACTTATATTTTATACTTGAAAATTGCTTTATAATTAATGAAAACTTTATTCATATGAATACTTTAATTGTTATGCCATGAGAATAAGTATTCCAATATTATAAAACTGTTTATGCAATGACGCGTAAAACTGAAATGCAGGTTAGCTGACAATGCAAAAACAATTATCGCATTCTTATTTAATATATTCCACTAAGCAAATAACCATTTTATGATTAATTTAAATTAAAATGTCCACTGTTATTTAACATTTAACTATGAATTTACACAGAATACTGATGTTTTCCCACTCACACGAATGTCACAATTACGGAGATTAAACAGCTTCATTTTTCAAGTGCCTGACGTCGAATCCTTATCAAATCTCAAGTCACATTCTTCATTGTGAAACATATATTCACTTCACGAACTTTAACAGCATAGCAGAATTTTAGTTTCGAATGATTTTATCAATAGGAGCATTTATACTTTAATGTACTGATTTAACGTTTGAAATCTATGAACCGAAATTCATGATCGCTACACCCATGCTATTTCTGTAATCATCCTTAGTTGTTAACATTGTATTTAAATATGCAGTTACCATTCCTCAAAGTAGCAATGCTTAAATTAAAGAGATACCAAAACGATTTAATGAATAAAAATTATTAGAAAGTACAAATACAGTATTTTCACATATTTCTACCAGTAATTAGCGACGCTATGAAATATAAATAGTTGGAAATGTAAAAGCTAGTGGAATATATAAACTTTAGATACCATATTTATTAACATTCTGAATGATTTGTAACAATTTATAACTTATACTATGTTTTAGATATAAAATAGTAACTTGCGATATATTTTGTTCACCATTTTATAAATAAATAAATAAATATATATATATATATATATATATATATCATCATCATATTCAACCATTATCTATCCACTGCTGGATGAAGGTCTCTCCAAATGCTTTCCACACAAGTCTATCCTGGGCCATTCGTTTCCACGTCACCCCAACCTCTTTTCTTATTTCATCCACCCACCTAGTTGGAGGATGTTTTCTAGGTCTTTGGTGGTCTCTTGGAATCCAGTTCATAATTTCTGTTGTCCATCGTTGATCAGTTATTCTTGCAATATGCACATCCAATCGCCAATTAAGCAACTTTACTTTAACAATGATGTCCTCTACTATAGTTTGTCCTCTCAGCCAAGTGTTTTTTTAGACCCCTCCTAGTTATTCCAAGCATGTACCTCTCCATGCTCCTGTGGGTTGTCTGTAACTTCCGTATTGCTTCAACTGCCTGACTCCATGTCTCTGATCCATAAGAGAGGGCTGGCAATACACACTGGTTGCAGACCTTTCTTTTTAGACATAAAGGCAATTTCCCATTCAGGATAAAACTGTTTCTTCCAAATGCACTCCAGCTAAATTTAATAGGTCTGTTGAATTCTTTTATGATGTTGCCTTCCATTGAAATCAGCTAACGAAGGTAAGTATATGAATAGGCGATTTCTAGCTCAATGTTGTCAACTTGTACTTTTCTTTCCTCTACGAAATTATTGAACATGATCTTAGTTTTTTGTAGGTTCATCTTGAGTCCAACTTCTCTACTTCTATTTGAGAGCTTCTGTACCATGTCTTGGAATTCTGATGGGTTCGTTGAAAAAATAACAATGCCATCAGCAAACCTCAAATGACTAAACATTCACCATTTACTTTTATTCCCCTGTTATTCCAATTTATCTGCTGAAAAATCATCTGTAAAGCTGAAGTAAAAAGTTTTGGAGAAATGGTATCTCCCTACCTCTCACCTTTACCAAGTTTGATAGATTTGGTATATTTATGCAACCGAAAGTTTGCACTTACATTTTTATACACACATTTCACCATGTCAATGTACACATCCTCGACGTTTGTTGGTCTTAAACAGTTGATGACTGCTGACGTTTTAATAGAGTCAAAGGCCTTCTCATAGTCAATAAATGCCACACACAATGGAAGTTCATATTCATGTGTTCTTTCAATTAATTCTCTTAATACTTGAATATGGTCTACTGTACTGAATCCACTTCGAAATCCAGCTTGTTCTCTTGGTTGAGCTGCATCTAATTTTTTCTGCAGGCGATGTGTTAGTACTTTTGTGAAGATTTTATAAATAGCAGGTAATAAGCTAATTGGTCGGTAATTTTTCAAATCCTCTTTATCACCTTTTTTATGCAAAAGAATTACTGTTGCAGAATCCCATTGGTTTGGTATGTTACCACTGTTGAGGCATTTGGTAAAGAATTTTGCGAGTATGTCTTCTACATGTTCTCCAGCTTCTTTTAAGATATCTAATGTAATGCCATCATCGCCAGGGGATCTTCCTTTCTTCATACTTTTTATTGCAAATGCTACTTCTTCTTTTAAGATTTTAGGAGCTGTTCCTTCGACTATCTCAGAGTCTTCGTTTAATCCACTGTTTCCCTCATACAGCTTTCTGTAGAATTCTTCAACTCTTCTAAGTATTTCTTCCCTATTTCTTGTTACAGTGCCATCCTCTCCTTTTAATGCAATGATGTGTTTCTTCCCAATAGACAAACTCCCTTTAACAACCCTAAGGCTCTTGATGCTTTCGATGGCCTTCCTTACTAACTCACAATTGAATTTTCTTATATCTTCTTTCATGTTTTTGCGCAAAGTTTTGCAAAGTTCTACATACTCGATCTTGCGACTGGTATTTTGATTGTCCACCTTCATAAGTCTTCGCCTTTTCATGAGTTGTTTCGTCTTCTCAGATAATTTGCTATTCTGCTTTTTACATATTACACCACCAATTTCCCCAGCAGTTTCAATTATTGTCTTAACAATGTTTTCATTTGCTTCTGAGATGTCAACTTCTTCAATAAGTCCTTCCAGTGCAGAAAAGCGATTTTTTAATTCCAACTTGAATGCCTCGGTATTTTCTTTTAATTTCTTTAAATCCACCCTCTTACATACTTGTTTCCTAATGAGCTTCTGCCTTTCTAATTTAGTATTTAAGTGCATTTTACATCTCACCATTCGATGATCACTTCCAGTATTAAATCTGTTCAGTACGCTGCAATCTTCAATAATTGATTTCTTGTTTGCCAGTATATAGTCAATTTCGCTGGTTCCTCCATTGGGGTGTTTCCATGTCCATTTTGTTTGTAGTTTCTTCTTAAAAAATGAATTCATGATGCTAAGATTTTCAGCTTCGGCAAATTCTATGAGTTGATCGCCACGTTCATTCCTTTCCTTTCCCTATATCCGTATTAACCAACCGATGTCTCTCTTTCTTCCTGTTGTCCAATTTTTGCATTAAAATCCCCCTTGGTGTGTAGCTGTTTGATTTCTTATAGAATTTCCTCAACCTCTTCGGCGGTATAGCTTGATGTTGGTTCATATGCCTGTACTATCTGAAGTTGGTATCTTTGGGTTAGTTGAATAACGAGCCTCGCTGCTCGATATAATATGTTTTCAACTTCAAAAAAGTAGTCTTCAATTCTTTTGTTGATTAAGAAGCTAACACCACTCGTTCTTCTAGTTTCCGTTCCTCTATAATAAAACAAATGTCCGACTTTATGTTCAACCAATTCTTCACCCTTTCTTCTAACTTCACTGACTCCTACAATGTCCCATTTGATCTCGTCAAGTTCTTTTTCCAATTCATGGAATCGTGCTTCAGAAGCAAAGGATCGTCCATTATACGTAGCCAAAATCAATAACAAACGGCAGCCTGGGCCATTCCAGTGATTCTTAGCACCCCCTGCTTTCATGCCACGCTGACCGCTGCCTTGATCAGGAGCACTCCAGCACCTGGAGACTAGGGGCCATGGTTTTTGGTGTATTAGCATATTGGAGGAATTAGCCATCATTTCACCACGCTGGCTAGACGGGTTGGTGAATTAGCCCTCCCCTTCCGCCTTTCCATCCGTGCAGCAAATATTAATTTGCCTCTTGGATAGAAAGCCCAGCCTGCACCACTTGAAGGCGGGGTAGGACACTAGGTTACTGGCCCGGCCGGTTCCACACATCATCATGCGTTCTTCGTGTGGGTCTCCTTACAGTTAGATAACACACACACACATATATATATATATATATATATGTGTGTGTATGTTCTAACAACATCAACACGTGACAATCCAACACGTGATGGCAGGATGCAAGATCCTTGCGCAGTCAGACTACAAACATAGACACGATCAAGTAGCGAAAATAGTCCACCAGAAATTGGCAGCGAATGCTGGCTTTCTGACAGAAAAATGCCCGTACTACAAATATGAGCCAGAGACCGTGCATGAGAACGAAACACACAAGCTTTACTGGGATAGAGCAATCATAACAGACAAGACAGTCCCACATAACCGTCCTGACATAACCCTCGTCGATAAATCGAATAAGACCACGTACTTAATCGACATAGCAGTACCCAACACCAATAACATACAGACAACCTACACAACGAAAATCACCAAGTACCAAGATCTCAGACATGAAGTACGAGATATATGGGGTATGGAAAAGATCCTCATCATCCCGTTAGTCATCTCAGCAACAGGGATAGTACCAAAAACGCTTGCGACGAATTTGGAGATACTCAACATTGACCCAAACACCTACATTGAAATACAAAAAGCCACAATCCTAAACACGTGTCACATTGTCAGGAAGTTTCTAGACATGGCACATTAAGAAGTGATGTAAAAAGAGGCTTGGGAACATGGCGCTCTGCCCGTCCCAAAGCCTGTTTCCGCCAAGAATGGGCGAGGAAAACTTTTATATATATATATATATATATAATAGGTTTTGTTTTGTTTTAAGCTTTTACCCAGGATTTACATTCTTCAAAAACCATAGTTCTTTGTAAGCATAATCTTTGCTATTCTTGTGTCTTAAAACATACAATCAAATAATTGGCAAAATATATGATTTTAATGCATTATATATTTTGAAATTTTAATAATAATAATAGTTCCTTTCATTCTAATCTTCATTTGTACAGTCAAACTAAGTTTGCACCACATGACAACTAGTATTGCTTAAAACAAGTGTATATAAACTGTGTTATCAATCAAACTTTCTATTTAGAGATAAGAAGTGCATATTTGATTTACATAGTTTTGAATATCTATAATTTTTTGTTACAGAAGTTCAAACATGAAACCAAAGTTCAAAAAGTAAATTTTAAAAATCTTGGTTAGTTTATTAATACAAAACACTTTATCTTCTAAGGTATTAAAGAAGCTATGACAGGAATTATATTAAAAATCTTTATCTAATGATGCAACACGAGACTATTATCACAGTATTCGAAAGTCTTTCTGACATTCCACAGCTGTTTCATGGTATAATGGCATAGAAGAAACTAGTCTGATAATATCAACTCCATAATATTTTTTTGGACGAACTCAAGGAATACCGATGGAATTTTGTCGATTTCGAAATAAGACTAAAATGACCAGACTCTACTCGGATGACCACAATATCATTCCTAATGCATGAGCATACGTATGAATTAATCTCCAGAAGAAGAAAAAACAGTTCTTGATGTTCTCTGAGGATCTAAGGGCCTTAGATTGAAAAAAAAAATTCCACGCTATTATCGTCCAAGTGGAAAATGTCATCAGAAATCCAATTATAAGGGTAACATTAATTTTGTGTGAATATTCTCAAGATAGCCTTAGGATTAATTTTGCTAAAAATAAGATATTTATATTTTTGCAGTAAAACTCTACTATCATTTTGTTTATTATATACGGATAATAAAATCCATAACCGGGAAATATACGTGGCCGTTTTATTTCTTGATAAGAGACATTTAATTTTAGAGGAATGAATAATATTCCAACACATTTTAAAACCAATAGCTTTCAAATATTTTTTTTAATTTAAATTAACTGTTTTATTTTATTCTATTGCAGTCGAATTTAAGATCTATCTTTAAAATCAATATTGTTTTGTTATGATAAATATGAGTTGAAATTTAAAATAGAGTAAACCTTCAGTTATCCAACATAATTAATGGAAGACGGGGGCGGAGTGGTCTGGTAATTAAGAATTCGAACAGTTCTTTTTCATGATAAAAAATGGATAATTTATAATTTGATTGTAATACCGTTTCTGCAACATAATATACTACTTTTGCATCAATTGTCTCTTAAATATTTGGATAAGTTTTAGAAGTGTGATTAGTGAAGACATTTATTTAAAATTTAATTAGCTTTTAGAAACTTTTATTTCTAATTAATTTAAGAATGATATGATTTTTTTTAAAGTAAGCGGAGTTTTCAATACATTGCTTGTACCAATTTTATACACTTAGGTGTATAAAATTGGTTACTTAAATATAATTAGGTGTGTATAATTGGTTACTTAAATTGCACCAATGTTAAGAAAATTACCTTCATCTGCCATAATAGCTAACGTAGGATGTCGGACTTGCAGGAATAAAGCTATTTACTGATCCAGTAAGTTCGTTACTGGAACAAACAAATTCCATCTTCCGACCCATTTTTAGCTTTTTAAGTATTAACCAATTATGTTATATTTTATATATATATATAAGGGAGGAAAATCAGAGAGTAACTTGTGTAAGTGTCTAAAATAGGTAATATGCTTTGAATAAACTATTATTATTACTAAATAAAGTTACATAATTGTAAACTAATATGTCCATAAAGTATTTGCCATACTTTCCTAAACATTGCATAAGTCGTAATATGATCTTTACTAACAACGTCGCGTCGCACGTATATTTCTGATATAGTGAGGTGAAATAACCAGTCGGCGCACGTGTCGTGAAATAATTAAAAGTTACCTAACGTTTACCCAGAACGATCGGTCAGTCGGTCGATTGGTTGGTTGTATTTTTGTGACGCAAGGACAGGCAGCGATATTATGCACCAAACGAGGTGAAACTCTACGTACGGTTTTAAAATAAGAATAAATTAAAACGAAAATAGTACAAATGCCCAGAATTTTTGTACCTGTTAATTTACAAGCATGCTATCCCCCTCTCCCCCTTCCTATCAGTATCTTTCATCACTCTTCTCCCCACTACAACATGCAACAAATGTAGGTCGGTTATCGAAAATTTCTTGCAAGAATATAATCTTCGATTGGAAAATCACAATAAATTTACCCCCTTATACCGTGGTAAAGTCGTTTACATTAAAATTCGTCGCGTACATTAAAATTAATTTTATTAGAATTGACAAAGAAAATGGCAAAACTTGTACACATAGTCAAGTTACACCTCTTCACTGGCGTACGTAGAGGATTTAATGGGGGTCATACTCCCCCATTGCGTTGTAATTTTATATATATATACATATAAATATATGGAGTTGTATACAGGGGTTTATCCAGGATTCATAAACTGGGGGTGTACAAAATGTTTAGGGGGTGTGGATTGGAGATAATCGATTATTTATTCAATGTATCGATTAATTCATCGGCCGATATATCGATTAGTTCATTTGCCGATATATCGATTAATTCATCAGCCAATATATCGATTAATTAAGCATAACGATAAATTGAATCGATTACTTGTGTTTGATTACCGCCATTCAATTCGGTACAGAGAAACCGTCATGAAACTGATCTATAAGAGTGTGATTATTTTTGCTTTTTACATTGTTATTTACATTATGCTGCCTAGAAGTTGCAACGTGTGATAGCAATTCGAGTTATGACTATTCTGAATTGATGTTAAAACAAATGCACATACTTAAGTCTAGGTACTGGCGTGCAAGTAAACTGTTTGATTGCATGAGCAACATCCATGGACACTTGTGAAAGTACACTGACATGCAACTGGGTGATACGGCAATTAAATAGCCTTGGATAAGCGCAACGACGAGCAATTGATTGCAAAACCAAAACTGCAGGGGGAAATCCGATCGATCTGAATCTGCTGATGGCGAAAATTTTCACCGGAAAAATCAGTTGGGGGAGGCTAATTGATATGTAACCCTTACGCACCAATTAGCGCCTCCCCAAAGGGATTTTTGAAATAGCACCTATCCTTTGTTTTAACTACAAATGGGACAGTTTAATTTGAACTGAAAAAACATCGCATTAATGATCATGAAGTTCAACATATTTATTTTAGACATTTCGTCTTCTCTTCTGAAGCAATCATATACTGGCTGAATCATTGCATTTAAAAAACTCTCTAATTTCTTGTTGTGTTCCGTTCCTTACATCTGGAATTTTTGGCCCTTCAATTAAAATTTTCATCAGGGTGTCGACATGCGCTTAACGAAGACGACACCTCTATGATGTTAAAATTCAAATCATAGTTGAAAATGTCCTTTCAATACATGCTGTATCAATAGATAGCAATAGTAGGCATTTAAATACAAACGAGAGTGTGGGGAAACATTTTCTTTCTCTCTACTCCACACGCAGGCATAAGGAGACTGCTCTGAGACTGAATGTTTACTGGACATCTTCTGTAAATTTTATACGCAATTGTAGGCCGTCTTTGTTATTTCCCATCAACTTCGCAATTTTTTAGAAGTCTGAGTTTTCCATTTTGTTCTGGAAAATTTCGTAAAAGTATGTAAGTTGAAAAAATTGGTCCGAAAACCTCTGTTTCAAGTTTTCGGCAATTTTATTTCTGTAGTCATCGGCTAGTTTTAAGAAGGTGTTAGTAGACACACTCAACGGAGGGGGAGGGTGCTTATATTTAATTAAGGGGTGTATCAAAAGATATGGAGGATTGTAGGGGGTGTATAAATCCCTAGTGGTATATCTGTACACCTTTCATATTATAAGCCTGTAACACCCCCTTATGAACTTCCTGCTTACGCATATATGCCTTTTGTAGTATCATCATCATATTTAACCTGTACCTACCTACTGCTAGATGAAGATCTCTTCAAATGCTTTCCACACACGTCTATCCTGGTCAATTCGCTTCCACATCACCCCAACCTGTTTTCTTATTTCATCCACCCATCTAGTTTGAGGACGTTTTCCAGATCTTCGGTGGTCTCTTGGAATCCAGTTGAGAATTTTAGTTGCCCATCATTGATCAGTTCTTCTTGCGATATGCCCAGCCCATCGCCATTTCAGCCTTTTTACTTTAACAATGATGTCCTCTACTCTAGTTTGCTCTCTCACCCAAGTGTTTCTTTTTCGATCTCTCCTAGTTATTCCAAGTATGCACCTCTCCATCCATGCTCCTTTGGGTTGTCTGTAACTTCCGTATTGCTGTAATTGTTATACTCCATGTCTCTGATCCATAAGAGAGGACTGGCAATACACAACTTTTGGAAAAACCTTTCTTTTTAGACACAAAGGTAATTTTCTCTTCAGGATAAAACTGTTTTTTCGGTATGCACTCCAGCCAAGTTTAATGCGTCTGTTGAGTTCTTTCATAATGTTGCCTTCCATTGAAATCAGTTGGCCAAGGTAAATATATGAATCAGAAATTTTTGGCTCAATGTTGTCAACCTGTATTTTTGTTTTCTCTACGAAATTATTGAACATGATTTTAGTTTGTTGTAGGTTCATCTTGTGTCCAATTTCTCTACTTCTATCTGAAATCTCCTGCACCATGTCTTTGAATAAGGATGGGTGCGTTGAAAAAATAACAACGTCAGCAGCAAATCGCAGATGATTTAAATATTCAACATTTATTTTTATTCCTTTGTTATTCCAGTTTATCAGCTAAAAAAAATCTGTAAAACTGAAGTAAAAAGTTTTGGAGAAATGGTATCTCCCTGTCTCACACCTTTACCAATTTTGATAGTTTTGGTATCTTTATGTAATCGAAATTTTGCACTTGCATTTTTATACACACATTTCACCATGTCAATGTACACATCGTCGATGTCTGTTGATCTTAAAGAGTTGATGACTGCGGATGTTTTACTAGAGTCAAAGGCCTTCTCATAGTCAATAAATGCCGCACACTATGGAAGTTCTTATTCATGTGTTCTTTAAATTAGTTCTCTTAATACTTGAATATGATCCACTATACTAAATCCAGCTTATTCTCTTGGTTAAGCTGCATCTCATTTTTTCTGAAGGCGATGTGTTAGTACTTTTGTGAAGATTTTTGTAGTACAATATATTTTAAAGAAGTTTATATTCACCTAAACTTCTTGCATTATTCTACTCTTCATTTTTATATCATTGCAAGTTACAAGCTTATCTGACTGCCCCAGCTAGTTGCTACTTTGCCTCTGCATTGTGATTGGTTGAGATGGGAGGAGTACTTCCTAATTGGCTATTTGTGACTCATTTAAATCCTGATTAAAAATTTTCCTATATGGAAATGTCTAACAATATCAATTAAACACTAAACGTTTATATTTTAATTAGAGTATGAAAGTTAATGGAAGAAAGGAAAGGGGTTTTATATATATATATACATACATACACAAGCAATATATACACTGGTGTGCAAAAATTAAGGACGAGATGGAAAAAGTAACATAACAGCGGAACGAACAGGCAGAACTGACCGAAAGACCAATCAGGAGACTGCCTAGGGTCCTACACGGTAGGGCATTTGCGTATACGCATCATGATGTAATGTGGGCGTGTGGGTAGGGTATAAAGCACGAGGGAGGTGAACGCGCAGCATTTCAGTGGAAGCTATTGCACAGTGTACATCGGATTGGACGTAGGCGAGTTGCTGTAGTAGTGAAAAATGACCGACGTACAGTCCAGTATACGGCATCTGGATGACTTTACTCTAGGTCGAACGAGCATGGACGGCATTTCGAACGACAAGAACGGCTATCCGAAGGTTTAATGGTGGTTGTCCATGAGCAATCACGGCAAGGGAGGATCGGTATCTTGTTCTACAGACGGTGAGAGATCGACGGCTGACAGCGGGTGAAATCACAAGCCACATGTAACGCACAACTGGCTGCTATCGCGTTTTACCGTGGCGTAGAGACTAAACCCAGGCGGTTTATTTGCTAGGCGACTAGTACGGTGCGTGCCACTGGCGCCTATCCACCCAGGACGGCGTTTTCTGTGATGCCAAGAACACAAGGAATGGGGAGCTCAGCAGTGGGGTCGAGTGCTGTTTAAGAACGAGAGCTGATTTAGTCTCATTAGCGATTCTGGATGTCTATACATCTAGAGACAGCGCGGAACACGCAATCACCCCTCCAACATGGTCGAAAGGGACCGATTTGGAGGTGGAGGAGTTCCGGCTTGGGGAGGCATAATGCTTGGTGGCCGTACGAAGTTCCACATCTTCCAAAGAAGTTCAGTCGCTGGTGACCACTAGTGTACCGAAGTTCTCTTCTTCATGTCCATCTTTTCCGGGGTGCTGTGGGCCCTGAATTCCTCTTCACGGATGACAACGCTACACCTCATCGTACAGCTGCTGTCGCTGAGCTGTCAGAGAGTGAAGATATTCATCGTATGGAATGGCCCGCACGGTCTCCGGACCTGAATCTAATAGAACACGTATGGGATGATCTCAAAAGACGCTTGGCAGCACGTTGCCATCCGCCAGGACGATTCCTCAGCTGTGATTGGCATTACAAGAGGAATGGGCCATGATGCCTCAAGAGCTTGTCAACAACCTCATACTGAGCATGAACAGGCTGTGTACATCCTGCATCGCAGTCAGGGGTAATCATATCCCCTACTGAAAACTGTTTTTCTTGCCTGCCGTTTGTCACATGGACGTTTCTGTCTTCTGTCCTCCTGTGCTGAAAGCCCACTTTTGAATAAAAGTCCTTTGTATCCTTTGGATTCCTTTCTTGGTCAGTTCGTTCACCGTTTCCATAATCTTACATCTTGGAAATATTATGGTATGCTTTGTACCCATTTGAAACACTGAGGTGCAACGTTACATGCGAAAAACTGTCCCGTCCTTAATTTTTGCACACCAGTGTATAATAACTATTCCTAGTATATATCTATACTATTTACATACACAAGATAGTGGAAGTATATAAATTAGAGAGCGTTAGTATTAAAAGAATGGACTTTTTAGATAAATTTTATTTGTAAAAGTAAAACTTGTAATTTTTTTTTATTTTTGTATGCATGATCTGAAATACTTGGAGGTAGAAATATCTTACGTTTTATGTTGTTCCCTTCCAATTTTCTTTTATCTCATGGTCTGATATATTTATATGAACCAACAGCAGTATTGAAGACATCGTCGTTTTTGGATCCAAATTTTTAGGCAGAGAGTTCTTCCTTTCCTTCCTTCCCTGTTCGACGAAACTGATTTTTAAAGTAAAGAAAATTTTTGCGTAGAATATATGTGTCTTTTTAATTTAGTTTTCATCGTCGTGCGTGTTTAATACGATTTATCAACAACGTACAATTTTGCCAAAACCCGAAAATAATTCAATAATCTCTGCTAGTGAAATAAATTATTCAAAGGGTGTGGTATTAATCTATGAAACATGTATATAAAATAGAAAAAAATAGTTTGAACGTTAATAAAACCAGTCAAGATAAACTTGCTTTTTGTAATTTTTCAATGTCATATTAAATACGTGCTAAGTGCTGAAATTGCTTCTCTCGAAAGAGGTGATAGACATCAGATCTAAATAATTCCACAAGGAAACGGACAGATTACGATGCTAATGCGATTTACTAAAAACGTTCAAATGTGATCACATTATAGAAAGTATGATATTTATTATAGTCTAAGCCGAATATATGCAAATAGTCGCGACAATATAATCCTATGCATATAAGCGGGTTTTACATAAAAGCGGTATTCTCTGAACTATAGCGTGGAAATAATTTGCTCATTAAATTTTTAATGAATTTTATTATTAAATTAGATATTCTTATTTCTAATTTTATAAATCATACACATTATTTCAATATTTATAATGTACAGTACTATTACTCTATTAATAAAAATAACAAGAAGTAATGTAGTAGTGCTTACGCAAACACATTTATGGTATTAGCGGGAGAAATCATTTAACTTCCTTTGCACGCATGGATGCTCTGATGATTGATTAAAGGTTTGATCTATTAAAGTATTAACGTTTTTCATATTAAAATTGTTTGATCTATCTTGCAAAATCGTTAGAGCAGAAACTGCTTCTTTACAAGTAGGCACATTTTTCATTTCTTTTGATACTATTTCTTTGTCTACAGCAGGGGTTCTCAACCTTTTCTCCCGCATACCCTTTCGTTCGTCCGGCGTGTCCCCTGAAAAGAATATAATATAAAATGTATGGATGCCATAGAATAAGTAACAGACAAGTAGTATTTCTTTATAATTTAGTCAATGCATAATTACGCATTTAATGAGATGGATGAGCTTGGCTCTTTTCAATAAGTAAATCAATTTTGGGAACCCTTTCAGAGAGATACACAGACATGTCATTTTCAATTGACAGTTTTGGTGGCATTTGGTTTTGATCGTACACATTGTTGAAAAACCTTGTTCGCGACGGTAAGTCGATGTAAACAGCAAAAGACGGTATGGAAGGAGTGAGACGAAGGGAACGAATTTAGAAAGCAAATTGCCTCTTTCTATTTTGGAAAAGGGACAGAAGGGATATGAACTTCATAAAAAGGGGCAAAGTGCTAACCCGTTCGTGTACCCCTTGATTTTCTCTCGTGTACTCCTAGGGGTACGCATACCCCAGTTTGAGAACCCCTGGTCTACTACAGGATTTACAGTTATTATTTATTTCGTCTACACGCGCCGTTACAAAAATTTTGACAGTGATTCCGAACATGGAAAGAGAAGAAAGGCATAAACAAAGCCATAAATAAGCTGGTAAGTGAAATTTCGACAAGGGTTGTCAGCCATTTCATTGTGGAGGAAGCCACTCCTTAAAAATAAGGGTTGCCAGCTATTTATTGTGGATGAACACTTGTTCATAAAGTTTGTTTGCATATATCCCGTTTAAATTTTACAATAAAACATTCATTTGGCTTCAAAAATATTCGCATGAATGCGATTTGTGCGTGTATAAAATCGCAATTAAGCTGGTTTAGATAACATTAAAAAGATAAGAGAAAATTTGAAGCTCGATATTTTGTGCATGTATGCGATCTTCGCATATATGTAAGCTGCATATATACGGGTTTAACTGTATATACAGGGTGTATACAAAATGGCGGAAAAAGTTCACTACACGATTCCTTGTGAAAAAAGGAATAAAAAATGTCCAGTACAATTTTTGCTGAAAATCAATATTTAATATGATATTTCAAATCTTAGTTGAACTATCAAGGCTACCAATGACTGGCATCGCTTTAATGCAATGACCCATACGTTCGCGCAAGGGCGTTCTTTGCCACGAAGAGAGATAAGAAGCGAAGATTTCACTGGTTTTTAAAAACTTGCTTAGGTCACGTGTTACTTGAATTTCAGAATATTGAAACCTTGCCCAGAGTTACGCTAGTTTACGTCATAATCAACAGCGAACACCAAATTTGGTGATTTCTCGTGCCAAATCAATCATACCACTGACGGGAAGTATACGGATCAAATGTGCTGTTTGCCACTAGGTTCAACCTTTTTTCTTCTTCCTTGTGGGGAAAATATTAAAATTAATAGTATTTTTCTCTTATTTTCTGAGTATTTGCGTCCTAGCGACATTCCGTCACTTACCAGTCAGGCAGACTTGCCACGTTTCTATTAATGGTATAGTATACAGTGAACTCCAGACTCACACCTCGGCCCCCTGAAATACATAATCCGCCACTGTCCGCGACGTGCACATTTTCCGATATTTTAAACAGAACGTAGTACATCTATGAAGCAACGTTTTCCACAGGAGGGTCCAACAGCAGGGCCAGCGCAAATCACATATCATATAACTTCGAAACTAGTTCATAATTTACAATCCTTGGGTATTCAGTTTCGAAGGAAATGAAACGAGTTAAAGCAGATACTTGTTGATTCGGCTTTAATAGTAGTATTTTAGCTCGATGTTCATAATTGTGACAAGTTTGCATAGGGCAGATATTATTGGGGATGGGGAGTTTTCCCTGAATGAGATCAACTTTCTATTAAAATCATTTATCAAAATTTCACTTAAAAAAATTGAAAGTTATTTGATTTAGCAATGTCATTGACGGTATCGGGTTGTTAATGACCTCCACCCCAATAGTTGGGCATTGGGCATAAACCTACCCCATTTGGGGTAGGTTCATGCTGCTTCTGAGTTTGCCATAGGCTATTTCCTTCCATTTGGAAACTGATGATCGCTATTTCATTTTTTAAAGAAAATTTCATATGATTAATTTTTGCCTCATTAATTGTAAAATAATAGATATTTTTTTTTTTCTCAAAGTACTTACTATAAGTTTTGTGGAAAAGTGAACATTGATGAACTGGGGCCTTTTTCTTGCTGGCTTTTCCTGCTGCGGAGGTTATCAGTACATCACTTCTGCCATATGACATACGAATGCAGCACCAGCAGGATTAAATGCGGGGAAGGGGAATAGATGGCTTCAAAATGGCTATTCCCCTTCCTTATTGCCGTACTTCTGCTCACTTTCCACAAAGAAATTAACCCTGAACCCCTCCCATGACAGCGGCTATGCAAAAGGATATATTTTTCATAAAATTACCATATTCAGAGTAAATATTGATATTCCATTGGCTTTCTAATATTTGGCGATGAAACAACCTTCACTAGGTTCCCATACTTTGGAATTCAAATGAGGTACTTGGACACGTAGCTAAATTTTCAGGTAATCGTTGCACATTTGCTGATTGAAGTTAATGGATAAAATTAACTTGTGCTCATCCGCACCTATCCAAGAATTTCTTTGGTTTGCTTTTCTAATGATGGGCGTGTCTGGAGCGTGATTCGTTCATCTTTGGCCTTAATTATCTCATTAAATATCGATTTTAAGCAAAAATTGCACTGGACATTTTTTATTCCTTTTTTCACAAGGAATCGTAACACGAACTTTTTCCCTGCCACTTTGTAAACACCGTGTGTGGGGTGGGTGGGGGGGGATGTATGTCTGTGTAGAGAGAGAGAATACTTCTCGTTTGTTTTTGTTTTTTTGTCTACAGAGTTATTGGGTTTTGAGGAAATTCATCTCTTACAGTGTCGAAATTTGACTCTAGTGCTAACCGCTCAGGCAAGAAAAGGATTTCAACCTCGTGTCTAATTATCATTAATTTATAGTCATGATATAGTTATAAATTTAATTACGTTTCGCAATAATTAAAATTTTCTTATTTTTCAAAAATTTTACCCATTTAAAAAATATGAGAAATATTTTTATATATGATACTAGCGAAAATGAATTTTAAAGACTGAATTATAATGATTTTATCTGTTTTTGCATGATAGCATTAACTATCTCTTGCTTTATTTAAATTTATTTCCTGAAATATATTCTTACTCATTGTTTCTCAAATGACGAAAATTTATATTTTAATAGATGTGCAGCTGAAATGTAACTTCTATGTCCTCATAATGAAATTCGGTAAGTGCAAACTGATGAGAGCAACTAATGATAGCATATATGTTGCCCAGTAGTTGTTAAAATCCTACTCATCCTAAAGACCCCTAAGGCATTTTTATAATACAATATCCCTTCTAAATAATCCTTTTTTATTTTTTGAGTAATTAAAACGAAATATGTAGAAGTAATAGAAATTAGTGATGGATCGAAAAATATTCGAAAGCTTTACAACAAACTGTAAGAACCATAAGAACTGAAAAAAGTACTCTAAACTGAAAATGCCTTGATTTAGTAGCCAATCGATTATACAATTCAAATCTATATCATGTGTTTTAAACTTGAGGGATCGAAACTTGCCTCGAGATCCAGTCTTTTAGAAATAGCTTAGTTAGACTGAAAAGATAAAAGATTCTGGTACCCGTAATTACTCAGTAATATGAAAAAAAATTGTAAAATTTGAAAGGGAATTTAATGTTGCATGCTAGCTGCATTGAACTATCTTAAACTTACGTTTAATTTTTTTTATAAATTGAATCAAGCTTATAAAATAATAAAACAATTTTGAACATATTGTAGTGCAATTTCTTTTAATCGCAAGTTAATGCTTCAAGAAATCAAACCGAATCGACAGCAATAGGGAAAACTTCAGAGAGGTTTTCACTTTTGTTATAACTCTTAAATTTTGAGATATGGAATTAATTTATGCATATTGATGCTCCCTTCAATCATTTAAGTCAGGTGTAATAAAGGAGTTTCGGCTACAGGATAGGGTTACATTCAATTCGGAAACTGGAACCAGCCACTCATTGAAGGCAGAATAGAAAGAACCAAAGATAAGACCTTGATTTTCGATGACACTTTCTAACAGGAAACTTCCTGAGCCGGAAGAAAGAGTCAGTTAAAAGCTGAACCTCTCTCTTAATCAGTTGACTGAGCCGGAAGTTGATTCGTGCTTTAAACGACTCGACTAGTGGCACAAAAATCTTACTTAACGGCACAATTAACTAACCAGTTGGCCATGAATTGTCAATAGTGAGATCATTTATTTGTGCTTAATCTTGCGTATACAATCATAAAGAGCCGAACCCCATTATAACGATAATTTTATGAAGTCCCCTCGCGAGCCCCATGGGAATCACATCATTTTGCCTTGGATACGATGTCCTAAAATTTCCACAGAACTCGTATATAAAGTCAAAATATAAATCGTCGCTGCGTATTCTAATGATATCATTCTGCACTTTCTGTACACGTGTATTAGAGTTTTTTCTTGTCTTGAAGTTCTTCTTTCTTTCTTCTTAAAAAGATTCCTTCCGTCACATTTGATTGTTAACACTGGGTGATCTTCTGACCTTCGGCTTGTTCTAGTCAAACACTTTGAATGTCCTTAAAGCGTTTTCCCTTTTTTCCTTTGTTTATCATTCGCACTAATCGCTCTCACCTCTCTGCTTTTGAATGAAAACAAAATGAACCCGTCTGTTCCTTTTAACAATAACACGCACACGATGAAAAATTTTTATTCCATACTGACTTTGTGCATACACTGTTATTCTACAATCGCTCTTAACTTTTAAAATAACTACGAAACTGAAATCTTTTTATCGGAATACAAAATTATAAATTATAATAACAGTTCAGTTTTACAGTGGTCATATTTAAACATTTTATTTGAAAAGTATATAATATATGCATATATGAACTAATAATACCACTTAAAAAACTTAACACTGTGTACCAATATTTTAAAACTGTTATCGGTTGCAGTGTCACACGATTATGACGTTAAATTTCCCTGGTCCTATAAATTGCGTTATAACCGGGTTAGTTATAATGTAGTTTGGTTAAAATTTATAGCCTAAATTTGTACAAAAAAAGGAAGTTTAAAGTAAATAGAATTTTAAACCTCCGCGTAAAAATTCCGTTTGTTAAAACTCTCGTTAATTTGAATTTTGGAAGTTGAATATCATTCATGATCTATATATCAAATCTAGGATAATTTTATTAAGACTATGGTATCGTTAAACTTGTATGAATCCATTAAAAATTGTTTATACCGTAGCTGATAAATATGGGTTTTTTTTTTACAACTCAATATTGAACAAGGTGGTCCAGCGTGCGCTCCGTGAGGACATGTTTGGCGACCCCGACTACATTTGAGGAAAAAATATCCTAAAGCCTTAACAATTTAAGTTTGCTTTTTAACGTATATCTAATTATTTACATAATTTTTATAGAATGAACGGTCTCGTTGTACATACACAAATTCATTCACGAAACAATTACCGAATTCAACAGACATAAAAATATAAGTAGGATAATTTTGAAGTATCTTTTGATTAAGGATATCAAAAACAATAGATGTTACATAAAAACATATAATACATTTGTTTTTGTATCAAATTTGTTTAATAATTAAATTTTAATTGCGTATTTTGTTAAATATTTAATTAGATATAACAATTGTGTATATTAAATATATTGCGAACATTTTAATCTAATGTAAGGTATTGACCTTTAATTTGATGTGTGAGTGGTGTGACTAAGCACTTGTGCGGCCCACTTGGCATGAGAAGCTGGACCACCCTGATATAGAAAATAATCTCAAACGGCAGAGCAATACGAACTTGTATAATTTACCCAAAAGTAATTTACAAGATGTATTGAAACGATGTTCTGGTGCATCACTTCAGTACGTGATTTCCCTTTTGCTAAGACAAGATAGACTAATTAAGCAGTTAGGCCAAATTCCATCGCATTTGTATAAAACTTAAAATGAGTAAAACGATGTTAAGCACAAGGTTAGAAACAGCTTAAGGGCATCTACATAAGTTCAGTTTTTTGTTTTGTTTTATATGCTCGGTTTTGATAGCAAAACAAACTGAACAGACTTGCACACTCTACTCTTTTTATTCAGACATAATTAATAGTCTACGTTTTGTGCGATTGTGAAGTTCATTTCAATTGAAACAATATATATATATATATATAAAGAAAACCATGGCACAATACATTATGAATAATATAAAAATATGTAGACAAAGTAACTGGCGTTATTTGTGAACCTGAACCGTTATAAAATGCCAGTGTTTCGGCATTAACTATTTGACTTTATTATGGGGTCTTAGTTTTAAGAAACTTCATATATATATATACAGGGTGGTCCTAAACTATATGTCAAAAATGTAAAGGCAGGTAGAGGGGACCTAAATAAGCAGATTTCGTATAGGATTGTGTGTGTGGTAATGCCGCCTTGAGCCGGTAGAGAGCGCTGATGACTGCGGCGTATAAAAGCGCTTCGCTAGCTGGATTCATCATTTCCCGCACGGATCTCGAGCAGCATGCATCGTTTCACCAATGCGGAGCTGGCCGACATGCATTTCATGTATGGGGCTGCACAAGGAAATGGATTAGCTGCTCAAAGGATGTACAGGGAGCGATTCCCGGATAGGAATCAGCCGGATCGTCGAACATTCGAGCGTCTGCATCGGGAGTTACGCACGAATGGATCATTTTATGCTTCCAGGCGTGGAACTGGCTTTGGAAGATATCGCAGAACTCCTGCAGTGGAAGAAAGAATACTGAACACAGTCGAGGATAATCCTTCGACAAGCTCGAGAGCTGTAGGACGTGCGTTGGGTGTGAGCCATCAAAGTGTTTTAAACTGCTTGATTTAAGATTTAACCTGCTTGGATTTTTTCTTCTGGGGTCATATTAAAAGCCTGGTGTACGAGAGTCCCGTCACATCTGAAGAAGATCTTGTTGCCCGCTTCTCTGTTGCTGCTGGACATGTGATCGACATGCCTGACGTCTTTTCTAATGTACGCCGATCCATGCGCCGTCGCTGTGAATCTTGTATCGCTGTTGGTGGCCGCTCTTTCGGGCACCTCTTGTAAACTATTAATAAATTTTTGTTTTCTTTTGTCTTTACTTGTCTTTTCAGTTTCCTGTGATTCATACTGCTTTACAAGCTAGCGCTTTAATGTGTCATTACCGCACACACATTCCTATACGAAATCTGCTTATTTAGGTCCCCTCTACCTGCCTTTACATTTTTGACATATAGTTTAGGACCACCCTGTATATATATATATATATAATTATTATATGTATTATATGTCACGTTTCTACAAATTTACGCTACATTTTTAACAAACACAAATGAAAAATCCTGTTATAAGATATATAAAGTTATGTATTTGCTGCCTTGTATTGACGAAAGGGTATTTTTCTTGAACCTTTTCTTCATCGTTTAATATCATCATCCGTATGTTGCCTAACAGGCCTAGGAATAGAAGAGCTTAAGTTCTTAATTTAAGAAATTTAATTCTTTAATACGACCTTATAAACATTTTATTTATTTATTACAAAGGCATATTTACAACGCAAACGAAACGTTTCATATATATTTCGCCAGCACTTACAAAAATTAATATAAAGTACGTGTTCGAAGGTTACTTTTTAGCTCATAATTAGGGAAGCACTCCTCCGCGCCCCTTCTCGTTTAATTGACGTGCTTTTACTGCTCAACTTGAATTTTCCTTTAAGGCCCCAGAAGCTTTGTTGGAGTCTTTTATTTAAAAAAGCACTTGCTATTGTTAGGGGCGCGGGGGAGAGGAACCTTTTTTATTAAATAAAATTCTATAAAAAAATGCACAAGCCGCAATGTTTTCTTTAATTTTTAATTCGGCTTTAAAACTGAAGATGGAAGCCTTATTCAGAACCATATTTCGGTAAAAATCTCGCCTTAATCAAACCCTTGACAGCCTCTTTTGTTTTGAATTTATAATACGGATTTTATCTCTAGCTTTCAGCTTTAGTGCTTTACAGAAGAGACTTAATTTGAACAATTTTTCAAGTTAAGCTTCATGATTGACCAAATTCTAGGGATTAAAATGGATATAAATTTGAAATTCATCTTATCGTTCATTCTTAAAGTCGCAGATCCCACGGCCGAATGGAAAATTATTAAAAGATTCCGAGAAGGTCAAGGTCCCGGGATCGAACTCAGGGTCACATATTGTGATCGAACTCAATTTTCGGAGAAAATCGATAGTTCGGTTATTTTTCTGTTATCCAACATTCTGCTTTCTTTTTGTGGCAGAATGTTCCATTGACCAGGGTAAAACTAAATTTTTTAACAAAAAGCAGACAAACATATGCTATTTCCGGGATGGAACTTAAGATTATATATTTCTTAGTATAACAACTCACAGAAAAAAAGAATTTTCGGAAACTTGGTGTGGTACGATCCCAGGTCTCTTTTTTACCGGAAAAGTGCTCTAACCATTAAGCTACTAGCGACCAGTCATTCTTCGTTCTGCGAGCGTTTATAAAGCGTATTCACTATGAATTGGTTATTCTCGAAAAATGGGAAATCCATTGACTGTGGTTTAAACATCAGCCGCGACCAGTTTTTTGAATAAGCGATAGTCAGTAGCGTGACTTTGCAGAGTAATAGAAACGATCGTTTTATTTCATCCTTAACCATGGATTATGGAAATTATGGTACAACACCTGTAGCTTAGTGTTTCAAGCACTTCTCCGGCAAAGAAGAGATATGGAATCGTACCACTCTAGGTTTCCGAAAATTCTCTTTTTCTGCGGGTTATAGAAAATATACTGAAAATATACCTGAAGTCGCCCCTAAACGCTTCTTCCCCTGCGTACAGCCATGCATGCAAGAGAAGTGACACCCCTTACCTGCTACTTCCCCTGCATACAGCTGTGCATACAAGAGAAGTGTCACCCCTACGCGTTACTTCCCCTGAGTATAGTTATGCATACAGGAGAAGTGACGCCCCTTACCTGCTACTTCCCCTGCATACAGCAGTGCATACAAGAGAAGTGTCACCCGTACGCCCTACTTCCCCTGTGGAAAAATATGAAAATTGAATTTTATAACTCATTATATTTTTTATGAAATCTTTTTACACCAGTGGATAGGCTGTGAAATTTTGTACATTTACGAAATTACGCTATCATGATTTGTTCAGAAGTTATAGCCGAAAAACTAAAATATGGCCGATATTCGAAGGGCGGGTTCACCCCCTAAAAATATTTTTTAGCTGATAAAAAAATACGTATCTAATATTTTGGCCCCCTACAAATCCACCAAATTTCATTAAAATCGGAGGGAAACACTTATATTACTTTCCTTGTGAGTTAAGGATTTATCACCAAAAGTTTTCGGATACCCGGACCAACGAAGTTTCCTTTTTTCAGCTTGGCATCGGAAATCCCTAACCAAGTCATTTAGTTCATTTTGGGAAGTGAAGCGGTTTCTGCAGAAGACACTTATAATATATCATATTTATTATTCAAAACAAAAAATATTTAAAATTTATTAAAATCAAAATATTTAAAATTTATTAAAATCAAAATATTTAAAATTTATTAAAATCAAAATATTTAAAATTTATTAAAATCAAAATATTTAAAATTTATTAAAATCAAAATATTTAAAATTTATTAAAATCAAAATATTTAAAATTTATTAAAATCAAAATGTTTAAAATTTATTAAAATCAAAATAAATTAAATTCATTAAAAGTTATTAAAAATTAAAATGAGTTAATTAAATTTTTAGCTATAATTATAGCTAAGCTTCATTACAAAATTGGCTTTTCTGAAGAAACCTGATGTGACGGGAGTTTTTGTTGATTTTTCTGAATTCAGGGTGAAGAAATCTATAAACAACAATAAAAAACATCGTCAGTGGTTGTTTTGTTTTTTTGTCGCAGACCTGTGTGTTTCTTATCAATTCTACTATCATAGTTTTGAAATTTCCAATTGATTGGCAGTACTCTCCAATCTCATGCCAAAGGTTGGAGTACATGAGGGAGAGCATTAAAAGATAAAATGAAACAATGGCGACGAAGTGATGGCGACGCAGATATAACTGATTTAAAAACCAGTGAATGGTGTTTGAGAAATAAAAGCCATATTTATAATGATATGCAAAGGCACATTAAATGACTTTATTGGTGTCTATACTCGGAATCTGAAACCCATCAATTGAAATAAAAGACCAAAAGAGTACATAAATCTTAAAGTCCCATTTTTAATTTCTCAGCTAAGAAGAATTAATGAAAAGAAGAAACAGGAGATGCTAAACTTTTCCTTTTTCACTCCATCCAATATTTCATTAACCTCAAAACAGGAGCTTAGTATCAATATGAAGAAGACAAGTAACGTGTAACGTAAGAAATATGTTACACGTTACTTGTTAAACGTTACGGCAAATAAAGAATCATGCTATTTTTATAATGGAATCCAACCCATTTTCATTCAAATATTATTCTGGTATACCACAAAACTGCTGTTGTCATGGAATTGTGTAAATAATACGTCAAATTTTTTTTATCTTAATAATGATATATCTCCTTTGCCTCCGCCTCCACTTTCTTCGACATAAACCACTCCATTTTTATGAACACACAAGTCATACAGATTAATATAAAATCTTAACCTCTGTTAACTAAAGCAAGAATCATTATTATTCGTATATTTTAACTCCTGAATTTTATTTCTCAATTTACTTTTAAACCTGATATCTCTAAATAAGTGCAAATAGATCTGAAGCTCTATTAAACTAGCGCTTACATGTAATCCCATGCATAAATTCCAGTAAACTTTTACGCAAATAAAAGATGAGTATGTTGTTTTAATGTCCTTAAAAGATCCTGAAATTTATATTTCCTTTTTTCTGCTAAGAAAGTTCAGTAAGTAAAATAGCTCTCTTTTGTGCCCTTTTAGTAGAAACGTAGACTGAATTGTTCGAACTGTGTAGAAACGTAAGATAACAATATTTCATATTTAACGCTTACTACTCAGATAGTGACATCTCTTTTTTCTAAGGTAAAGTTTCGGGAAAGCGGAAAAACATAAACAGCTAATTATTGTATTTATAAAGCAAGTAATTCTGTTGACACAAAAAAAAATAAATTTCTTCTATTCCAGATATGCAAAACTGGGCAAAATAAATAATTGGCGATGTTATTCAACAAATGTATGCAAGGCATCCGAAAACTGGAAGTAAGCTGGAAAGTTTGTCATTCAACTTGCATTGAATAATAGAATCTTCAAAAGATCCAGTTGCATTATCCAACTTCAGCCATCGCAAAGAAGAGGCTGAGGCACTGTATGAAGAAATTAAACAGCCCCATGACAAAAAAAGGTAGCATATTATATTCATATACGTTGGCAGCAATTTCTTGCTATTTTACGAATTCTCCAATTTTTGAGAATTTACCTAAAACATAACTACAGATATAATGTTTTATTTCAGTCTAAACAGCGATTTTACATTGGCAATTTTGAAAATTCTTGAAAGAATTTACTAGCCCTGAAACACTTCATTTCGGTCTGAAAATCGCTTTTACAGCAATAATTTTTTTTTGCAATTTTTAAAACTTTTAAAAATTCAACTAGTGTTATAACGTTTCATTTAGATCTAAAAAATGTACATCGACAAAAAAAATTAATTTTCTTTCGAAACTTAAAAACTTAAAAAAAAAGGCTTAAATACTAGCTAATAATTTTTTATAAAAAAATATAGTTTGAGCTTAACCGTGGGTATAAAAAATATATATTAGCCATTTCAATTCCTCACGAAAAATTACAAAAATATACCCAGTGGCTTCATGAATTGACCATTTGAAAATTGTGTTAACCCTAAGAAGAGTCATACTATCTTATATTTACTTGATTATTCCGGTAGTCGATAACACGTTTGAAGCAATGTCCAGTCGCTTTGAGACGTTTCATATTATTGTTTTGTTTTTCTGAAAAATAAAGTAGCAGATACTGTCTGAGTAAATAATTCGTTTCTTAGTATTTTTTCCATAAAAGTACTGTAGATTGTATTATAATACTCTGCAATTAATACATTTCTTTTTGAGTAAAATATAGCATTAACGCGTCCATTAAAAAATTATTAGGAAATTTTCTCCTTATATTCACGTCTTTCCATTTGATTTCGTGCTTTTGCTTCATTAATTTCGTAACTTTTCACTAGTTTCATATTTAATTTACTTTGTGCCCTAAATGATGTCGGAGATGGTGTAATAATTATATTAAATAACTAAAATTAAAATATTATCTGATGATGAATGCATGGCAAATTAAGTTATTGGGATTCTACTGCAATGGAAGATTTAATTTGATTAATAAAATCAGTATTTGTGGAAAAGATGGTTAAAAAATCGCCCTTTGTACGAATTGCCTACGCATAACCATTGTTAAAAACTCTATAGTATACTTATATACACCAAACTTCCTTTTTTTTCACCCTTCGGAAACTCTCGAAAAACGAATTTGACGATAGCAGTCAGCGATTTACTTTTCCAGGCAAATATTGACTGTCGGTTTGATTTGGAAAACAGTAGAAGAGGGTCTGACGGAAGTCGAAAGCTCGAGTTAGCTAAGCATTCGAAAAAAAATTTCAATATTACAGTCATCGAGAAAAGAGAAGTATCGATCTTAGATGGGATATATCACATATGTTCAGTTTTAGCACCTTTTTCTTTATTTTTGCAGGATCTTAAAAGTACTTCATCTTTTAACTAAAAATAATTTTATTGCTGACCCTGAGGCTATTGTACAAGTAATATGGCTTACGGAAGTATGTGGCATGAGTTTGAAAACTTTTAAAAATACTAAACATGAGCTAAAGTTTTATGAAGTTTGAGGTTTTCTCGGAAACAATTTGCAATAAAATAGTTTCCCGCTCAAGTTTTCTTTTTGTGAAATAAATTGTGTAAAATTAAAAAAAGACAATGGAATTACCATAGAATATGTAAGTGCGTAAAATTGCGAAGATGTTGAAATCACGTTTTAAATGTTAACCCTAATCAGAAGTATTATTTTATACTCTGGCGTTTTATAATTATCAGAGCTATTTTTATACGTTATGGACTATCATATTCAAGGATCACTTTTATAAAATGTTTCTAGCATTTAAAATTCAAATATAAGGAACATTTATCCAACAATACACTTAGTTGAATTTGGCAAAAGGAACCATTTTTTCTCCTTTCCTAATACAGTAAAAAGCCTACGTTGGTGCAGGAGCCATGCGTTCCTTAGCATGCCGCTAATCTCTGAATCCTACCCCAAACGATGTAAATAAAACTAACTAAATTACCTATTAACTGCTCATTGTAGTCCGGGTATTGCTTCCCTAGGCCTTAATAGATTCGGATTCCTTAGAAAAATCAAGGTTCCAACCAATGGCCTAGCTATAGAATTTGGGCCCAATGCAATCGCTGGTAAAAGGGCCCCACCCCATACCAGGATCCCACAAGTATGCTTTCTAAGGAACCTCAATTTCCAACCCCCCCCCCAAGGGCAAGGGCCCCCAAAGCAACTACATTGGTTGCATTGGCATCGCTATGTCACTGGTTCCAAAGCAGTATGACCTTTGCTGGTCTCCTACCGTAAAAACACGAACAGATAAGAATACCTCGAGTAATTGTAAGACAGTAAGAGGTCCCGATTATACAAAAAGCGTCGAACTGAAGCATTTTTGTTTAAGCGGAGTTCCACAAAAACTTTCGGATTATCCTTAGAAGGTTCAAGGTTCTGTCTTATCTTTCATTCCTTTAAAGCTAAAATCTTCGACTGGTGCCTTAATCAAGTTTGTTCAGATTACTCATATTCTGCTTTCCTTCTCTTTCCTTTTTACCTTCTTTTCCCTATTTTTCCACCCCTCTTTCTTTTGCTCTCCATATGTCTGCATTTCTTTTTGGTCTTCTCCACAAAGACATCTGGAGTGAATTATTCTGGCTCGTTTATAATAATTACATTTATGTATCCTCTTTTCACCTAATCCTTCGTACAAACAAAATATACACATTTTATATTTCTCAGTGGCCGCACCATTTCTTCCCTCCTCTACTGTACCCTCTTTGTAACTCGACTGTGCTCAAAGACCCTATTATGTGGAATCCCAGTCTGCATGACTTTTGTAACTAATGCCGAGTTTTATTCGCCGACTAATTTCCACATATTACACACACATAGAATACGAGTACACTCCTGTTCGTCTTACTGGAAAGAGAGCCTCGTTACTAGTTTTGCTACTGTTTGTTCCTTCTCCATTTCCTTACCGAAAATGTTCATAGTCCCCTTATGTATATCCAACCAAGAATAAAGTATCATTATTGTTGACAGACATTACAGAAACCAACTTACACAGCTTTTGATTGAAGAACTAGGTGATGGAGCCGAAATTATTCAACTAAAACTTGTAGATATGAAACAAAATTATTACGAAGAAGCTTTTTTATGGAATGCGATCCAATAAGAGGCATTAGCAAAGACTTGGCGTGAGTTCTAGCTTGAGACGGAGTTCTTAGCCTTTTCACTGGTGTTAGAAAAGACTTATTTGAAAGTGTAGAAAGTAATGTCATTCTTACAGTTAGCACTATTTCTTTTAAAAAATATTTATGCGGTTTCCAGGGAAAACCACAAAAGCTGAGGTTGAGTCCAGGCTTGGGTCAAATATTGATGTATATGACGATAGATACGGGAATGGTATCTACAATGAATCATTATGTTGTTGAAGAAGAATCCGAGGATACAGACTGTATAAAGATTACAGACTCTTTCTTGCAACATGTTTCATCCCTATCGCTTTCATATATATTCCGTCCATCAATTCCATGATCATTATTTACATTCTTCGTTCTCAGCTTTTCGGTTTTATTATCTTTTTTCCCTTCGCTTTCACCAAACGATTCTTTCCTAAGACTAACAAGGGAACCTCGCGAACTGTCAAGGCTCGATTTTTCTGAATTTCGGTTTATAGGCCAATATGACCGAGTAAATAAAAGATCCAAAATCAAATTTGGCCCAATCGACCTGGGGGTCGAGCTACGGCCCACTGAAAATAGAGCTCACCCTACGATGATGCTTCGCTGCATGACAGGTGAAAACAGTGTTTTGGCATTCTGGCAAGCATTAGGCGTCAAACGTTATCGTAGGAAAAAAATAACACATATGAATAAAATATAGCACATATTTATAATAGTCATTTTAGTTGTACCTGAAATAATTATACATTGTGTTTTCTAGTGTAAAAGTAAAAAATATTTGAAGTTTTTACCTTACTTTTTTATAACTGACAAATTTTGAGATCATTTTTGGCGAAGAACTCGAAAAAGCTGCCTGGTACGTAAATCAGTCTTGAATAAATAAGACGCGATCCTTCAATTTTCAAATCAGTAGCAATCATCACTTGCCTGTGCTTTCATTATTTTTGACATTTTTAATTCTTTTGTTAGAAAGTGTGCATTTTAAGCCTCATTTTTTTCACCATGTTTTCTTTAGCTATGATTGTAAGTCTGCATATTAAAAGACCTGCCTTTACTTCACTTATTTTGCATAGATTTTAATGGGAAGGGTGGCCGCAAAAGACCTGCCTTTAATGACGATGAGGTAGCAGGAAATGGCTAATGAAATTTTTCCAGTAGCTTTGAGAAAAAATTTGCTCAAACCTAACTCCGATAAAAAGATGGAAAATAATTTTCTGTGAAACCCATTCTGATAAAAATGCACAGGCTAATGGGATATCTAAAAATATTGCAGAAGTAGCCTTTCCGCTTTTTGTTTTTCAAAATTACATGCTTTAAATAAATTTAAAAATTCATGGTATTGTGTGTGATTTATTTGGCTTCTGCAGAAACCAAGTTTAAGTTTATTTTAATGTAGTAAGTAAAATTTGTTTATGCGGGATTTGGTCATAAAATTCCACGAACTATCCCAGAATTATGTCAGTATGTAATGTCCGGATTTTGATATTTATATTAATAATCTTCAACAAATACTCTAAGATAATATCAACTTTCTGTCTGGTGAAATGTTAACGGTAAGAAACAAGAACGCGATATGCCTGACAGGTAAAACTTTCTACAAATTTTTAAACATTTTCAGAGTTCACGTCTTTTCATACAATCACTTTTCATAAATAATTTTCTAATGTAAACATTAGGAATATTATCTTCTAGAGTATTATAATAAAGTAAAAGCAGGCCAACCTTTCATTTTCTTGTGTATAATGATCTTCAAATTTGAAGTGACGGCTTACAAAAATGAGAACTGTTTTGCTTTCTCTGTTAAGCTGAATTCTTTACCACTGTTTTCATTTATCTCCAAAAGGTCTTTCAAAGGCTCTAATCATTTCAGTTATAGTCTTCTGCGTGTAAATATACACGAAAATTTATCGAATCCAAAATGTTGAAATAAATGTAATATATCTGGTAATTATGCAAAGCTGTAGATAGCGTTGGGATGAATCAGAGATCGTTTCGTTGCTACTCATCGAAAGTCAAAATAAAAACACGTAACTTCTTAGAAGGAAAGGGTACGTATTCCCACGGGCTGGCATAAGCGTATTATGCGAACATAAAAATGCTCTGTTTATTAAGTTAGTTGTGCCCACGGAAGATTAAGTGTTGACATATTGTATGATACCATGAATTTCAGTTACATATTCTTAGCATTTAAACTTTTAAAAAAAAATACCTCTTGCTTAAATCTATTTTTCGCATATACGTTTTTTCTTAACGCGTTGACTTAGAACATCTTTCTAGTTAGAAAACACTTTTAACTTAAAAATGTAATGGTTAGTTGTATTTTTATGGCGCAAGGACAGCACGGGTTATTCTTTGCCAAACAATGTGAGACCTTGCATACCGTTTTAAAATGAAAATAAATTAAAACTATAATGGTAAAAATGTATTAAAAATACATTCAAACGAAACGATATAATAAAATCAGATGAAATGAGAAAGACCAATGTCGTATACAAAGTTAAAAATGAGTTCATGATGAGAAAATTTTAAAAATCGGGTGTCCACATTTTTCCTTTTTTTTTTTTTCAATTAATTTCAAACGCAAAATTTTAATATAAATAAACACCCTTAGCACAGACATTTTAATTCAAACTTATTTATAATGAAGTATTACTTCATAAATGCTGCAAGTACACTAAATGCAGCTGTAAAATGTGTTGATACATCTGTAGACAGCGGGGAAGTGGGGGACAAGAGCTTGTAACTTTTCCAAGAAGCAAATGTCATAG
The DNA here is from genome assembly GCA_006491805.2 of Dysdera silvatica. Taxonomy (NCBI): domain Eukaryota; kingdom Metazoa; phylum Arthropoda; class Arachnida; order Araneae; family Dysderidae; genus Dysdera; species Dysdera silvatica. The sequence continues at coordinate 104,880,524 of QLNU02015360.1, forward strand.
AGCACATAATGGCTCTAAATTAGAATGCATCACATGTATTTTTGGGGGAAAACTTATTCCAAGGAGATTAAGCTTTGTATTCACGCTGGTATTTCAGTCATTTCTTCAGTTCCAATTCTTTGCATTACTTTCATCCACCAGTATACCCGACATCTACACGACCCAAAACTTCCAATCTTAAAATCCTCCTTTTGCCTTTTCTAATGATAATGACCGCGCAGCCTCTTCACTCTTTTATGGGATAAAAGTTTTTCAAACGAAAACCTCCTCTTCTCTCCTTTCACCAACCGTACCCAGACCTCTTGCCAAACCGATAGAAAGGAATGCGAAGAGCAGCTCCCTCACGCAAGACATTATCTCGTTGATTCTCAAGTTCAAATCCTGGCAGCATCCTTATTATATTGTGTCTGCCGCTTGCAAGCTGTCACCTCAAACAATTTGAATTGCAAATATTACACCTCAGAAAGCTGTTGAAACGCTGAACCTTCGACTAAAAACAACTTCGCAAAAAGTTTCGACTCGTAAGAATATAAAAAAAATGAAAAAATGTTCAAATCAAAACATAAGCAAGATAGATCGTGAAATGAAGGCTCCTTTCTTCTCACACTTCTACAGAGAAATGAAAATAAAGAATTCACTCGGATCCAATAAACTACTATATGTTCTCCCTATAACTTTCTCGTCAATTGTTAGAAATTCGAAGGTTTTAGGAAATCTCGTTTCCTATATTGTTAAAACTAATGGTGCTGCAACTCCGTTTTATTCACATATCTTTCAATTTTCGTCTTTTCCCATGATGTGTATGTCATTATATAATTTTATATATATGCTTGTTTTTTAAGTTCATTAAAACCAGTGGCATTGATTTCAAACAGCCTCTTGGTTTCAATATGTCGAATTATTTTTATTTCTATTTTTTAAATTGTCTTTCTTTAATCTTGAAAATAAACATCTCATCGTTTCAACAATAAATATCCTCAAAAGTAGATATAAACTTACGGAACTAAGAGTGAGCTTAATTTGAACTACTATTAAATATTTCACAAATAACTATTGTTTCATTACTACATATTGTAAACATACTTATCAACAGTCAATCAATCTTGTTAATGACTATAAATCTACTCTAGCTTCAATAATGCATGGAAGGACATATTAATTTACACTCATTGAATACTGTCACTCTAATTGATTCCTAAAGGAGGACAACGACAGCTGCCTGAAACGCATCTATACTTACTACCTGACTTCCAATATCCTAATTTCACAATTCTGTTACTAACCTCTAATATTTCTTATATTTTCAACCAGTTTTTCGGCATTTTTTGGTAGAAATCAGTAATAATGTAACTATTATACTGCATTGAACGTTATTTGCATGGTTTGAGAACTAGTATAATTGTCGATAAACATTGGCGCCATGTGCTTGTAGAGCTGCATTATTTTAAGCAATAGCAGGTTTCTTATCAAGGATAAACCTCTCTAGCCAATTCTAACCGTTAAGTAAACTTCATTTTGGTGATAACAAATGGCATTTAAGGGGAAAAAAGCAAAAAACCTATTTCTAAGCCAATTAATTTTGAGTCGTCCATATAGTCCAGTCTCTCCTCCCTAATTCAAGATTATATACTTTACTCTGTACCACGTTTCTGTTTATTCAATAATTTATGGAGCTTTTTGTATTGATAGACAAAAATAGACTTTTAATTGAAGGTTAACAATTCATCTAGGGTCAGCTTTTTCACGATTAAAATTAAGGATCTTTGTTATTTTCGTAAAAAAATCGCAATTTCTTCTACTGCTAGCATACGAAATTCATTAAACTTAAATTGCGTTAGTGGAAAAATTGCAAAAGAAATTTAAACATCATTCATACTTTTAAACCTTTTGTAGTGGAACGCTAAACTAACATAAACCAGAAATTATATGCATAAAACACCTGCATTTAAAAACAAGAGTTAGTTTAATCCTAAAATTAACTGGCCTCAAGTAATTTGTACTTTAATGTCTACTTAGAATCATCTTATTTCAAACTTCGCTGAAAAAAATGACATACCCTACGGTTAGTTCATATCATATCATTAGATTTTAATATGCAACTCAATTTAAGCTTTTACAAGTCAGTAATAGCATTACAAATTGAAAGGAAGACAGTTTTTTTATCTTTGCAAATTCTTTTTATCCATGAAGTCGCATTATAATGAAAATGGATTTTTTCCATTGGAAAAAATGTATGCCTTTATAAAACCTAAATTATAAAAATGAACATAGTGAGAGAGATGAGGTAGTATGTAATTTAAAAATATACAATACGCAATTTTTATTTTTATTTGGAAGCTGTTATATCAATTCCATTTCTTTAAAATGAGAATAATTATGAATTTCGTAAGGTACATTCATCTTATTCAAAGGAATGTCGAGTATCTCAACAAAATCAAACATTGAGAAGGAGTAGAGAAAAAGATGTAAAAAAAATTCTAGTTTATATGTAGAAAGTTCAAGGATGAAACTGTATTTTTTATAGAAATTCGGTAAATTGGTTTGCATGAATTTGTTCATGTTATTAACATTGATGATCAGTACGTTTCATCTCGTTAAAGCTCCTAACTTTTTATAAAAATAACACATGTTTTTTCTTTTGTCTTTTAGTATTTTCTTCTTTTGAAATATATACCTTTTACTCAGTATTATCACTAATTCTCTCTCTGCTAAAATTATAACAACCGCTGCTTTTTCGCATTAAAATTGCCTAAATTGCATCTTCATTGGGACTACATCTTGAATCGTACATTTTAGTTTAAATATGTGTGTGTGTGTGTGTGTGTGTTATAATCTGTTAACATTCTGTCAGTGACGAATCTTGAGAAAACTGTTCATTTCCCCACAACTTAGTAGTTAAACCATTTGCTTCTATGTTTTTCCTAAAAATGCGCATTATAATCATTTGTAAAAGTTAATAAAAATATCTTTAAAATAATTGTTGAAAGGTTTTTTTTCAAGAGAACTCAATGGTATAACGATTAAGCATAGTAACGATAAATTGCCTCAAAAAACGATGCAGCTCAAAAAAAAGGGAAAGGATGAAAATTGATAAATAAAATGTAATTTTTGAGGTACGGCTTGTAGAAAGTTGTAAATCGCTTTCTGTAATAGCACTTGGAAAGCCAAAAAAATTTAATTGTGAGGTAGCAGAAAATCCATCGGAGAACAATTTTGTTAATTAAATTTGTGAAAATAAGAGCCTTAAGGAGGTTGAAAGAAAGACATGTCTATTGTAATGAAGAAAATCTTCCCTCTAAATCTGTGGCATAAAAAAATGTCCCTATGACAAAAAATCGTCAGTGCCGAAATATTCAGGAGTATGTTAAAATTCTAAAGAGAACTATATACGTGAAACAATAAACTGAATGAAGAAAGGACCCAAGCACTTCGAAGAAAATTACCACAAATCGTCGAGAAAGCAAATTATGCAATTATATACATACAGTAGAACTCCGCTATAAAAACATGGATATAATGCTTTCACGTTTATGACGAATACAATTATAATGATTTCACGGTTATGACGAATACGATTCTGATGATTTCACAGTTATGACGATTGTTTGTTTGGATGTTTTATGGCGTAAGAGCTGTGACGAACATGATTTTAATGATTTCACTTTTATAATAAAATATTGTTTTTGATTACTTTGTTTAATGTATAGTATATATGGAATATCACGCACGGTTATAATTAACCATTTGACGGATGTAAAAAAGCGGTATTCTCCCGCTCTAAGTTCATTTTTACCCTTACATTAAAAAAATTTTAAGGTTTTTGTTTACTTTAAAGATAAGGCTTTTATTATGAAACACAAAATAACCTTCAGATTTCGATAGTATTTAGATTGTTTTTGTATTGAAAATGAAACGGGTTTCCCCTGCTTTTTTACCTTCCTGTTAAATTGAGCACTTTCAAAACGATCTAGATAAAGAAGTACAAGTGCTGCATTAAATATTAATCGCTTTTAAAACCTTAAAAATTTTAGCGGTCACATTAGTGCATTGATTTATAAATTAAGTATATTAGCTATTAACGGTTAGCTTATACAAACGTACTATTTTGATAAATAGTTATGACAAAGAAAATTCTCCAGTCCTTTGATACCCGTTATAATCGATTGCGTCTGTATACACGTACACGCATATTAAGAATAATAAAAAAATAATATAATAAAGTAAAATACTAAAAATGAACTAATGGATTACTATGTTCCATTGCGTTACGCTGACGAAAGTAAAGATGGTCATAAAGACTGTCTTCGCTTTCATTGCCTGTGTGTGGCCGGTTTCATATCTATCACTCCGCTTTATCCCTGAAATATTCTTTTTTGATCAAAATTGGAACTCCAAGAAGTTGAGGCCATTTTTTAGAGCCCAGTTCTGCATTGCACATGCCGTTAAGTGCGACAGGGAGTTTGACCCTGTTGAATGACACAACGGTCATTTCCATAATACTGCCATATCATTGGTACAGTTAAATTGACTAGAACAGCGGTTCTTTAACTTTCCTAGACCGCGGACCCTCTTCAGAGATCACTCGCCCTTGCGGACCCCCAAGAATTAACTCAAAGTTTAAAACCCAGAATTTGCATCATACATATTTATTTCTAGTGTTTCATCACTAATTTTCACCTTTTAATGAAGGAATTTTTCGTTCCCTCATAATTTATTCTTAGCATTAAAGAGCAAATGTTCATGTCCTAGTATTTTTTCGAATCTTTGTGGAACACTGGGAGGGTCTCGCGAACCCCCTGATAGGGTCTTGTGGACCCCCATGATTCCGCGTACCACAGTTGAAGAACCGCTGATCTAGTACATTGAAGTATATTTTAGAGTTCATGATTGGCTCTACAAAACCAACGGACCAATCACATCCACAAAAACCAACCTCCATACCATTGTTGACCTCCCTATCGAATTCCATAACTGGAACAACACAATCCGACAGAAACTAATCTCTAAGCTGTTCCAAGTCCAAACACATTCATCAGACAAGAGGAAAGAATAGCTTGGATCCTTACTCCAAAAACAATAGGTGATCAATGTCCATCTGAAGAGAAAGCCTTCCTCAACGTGATGGTGCAACCAGCAACTGCAACCAATGAATGGTGGTCGAAATAAAAAGGATCATCTCCGCAGTTCTGAGAATAAGAGCAGAGATTACGAGGGTAACACACGTCAGGCTTTCGTATTCCACTTCTTGACAATGAGACTTTGAAAATCATTCAACAAGGGAAGGGAAGGAGAAAGCCGTTTATAAAGATAAATTTTCCGCTACACACTTTTTACCCTTGTTTGGTCACTGCTCTTCATACTAAAATGGTCCACAGTCTTTATTTAATTAACCTTATCCCTTTCTTATCTTTATTAATTCTTATCCCCTGTGAGGATTATTCGTTAATGTGGGGGTTTGCATTTATCCTATGGAAATAATTTTGGTTCTAATACATTTTATTCTTATGAAAAAGCGGAGTTTTCGATATGGAAGAAGAAAACTTAAATATACTGACGCAAGAAATAGTTTTACAAGTTCAAACTCATTCGCCGTTTATCCACGATATCTGAAGACAGAGGTAGAGCCAGAGGGCGGTTTTGGGGGTTGTAACCCCTATCGCAATGAAATTTTGTATATTTAACATAGGAATATATGAGTTGTAGCTCTGTAACCCTTCCCATTAAGCCTATAACCCTCCCCTTATGAACTTTCTGCCTACGCCAGTGTCTGAAGATGTATTTAACGTTGATATAGAACAAAATAATACAAAGTTTCACCAGGAGATTCCTTAACAACAGTTATTTCGACACTGGCGTAAGGTTTAAAAGCACGACGTTTCGAAGTCAACTGCTCTCGTTGTCAAGTGAAGGCAGAATGTTTGTTGTTGCAGAAGAATTGTTGTTGAGATTGAACACCGGCATGATAACTGTTGTTTTCGGCAAGAAATTTTTTCCTTCTGTTTTTGCAACAAGAAAAAATAAAAACGAACATATAGTTTTATATATTTGCCTTAGTTACCTATTTTTCATGCCTTTCCTCTCTCTATATATATATATTGTTATAAAGATCCATATTTCTCCTATCGGTGGATTTTGGAGCTCTTTCTCACCATGGAAAAATCCTTCTCCCATCGCTTTAATAGTATTTATAAAGCTTTTGATGTTATTCCGCTTAATAAATCAACAAAAAAGCTCTGAATAAGGCAGCTTTAATAACTAACCTATATAGCTACGTATTTTAAATACGTATGTACAGAGCCTGAGACAGGAAAGGGCAAAAGGAGCAAATGCCAGGGAACCGGCTCAACACTTTTTTTTAATTATTTATGAGATTTATTTATTCCGCTAAGCTGTCTAGGGGCCCTTAAATCTTCTCTTTGTGTGCAGAGGTTTCTAATGGATGATTTTTTTTACAAAATTTTCATCATGTTTTGTATTTTATTAAATTTATTTATTGTCTTAATGCTAAACGATCAACAATCCTGTAAATTATTTGAATTGATAACAGTTATATCTAATTTTGTTACTACTATTTCATAATTTCGATTTTTGATGAAATTTAATTGAATAACCAATTTTAATTAAAGTAATCCTCCGAAAAAATGTGATTTTTACAGCTCTTTTTTTACCTGAAAAGCAAAAATTAGTTTAAGTTATCCACTTTGTTCTCCAGAATAAATTTCTTACACGTGTTTTTATTACCTAGTTTTTCAGCAACTAAAAAAATAAATTCTGAAGCAGAAAAATTAATTTTCTTTCCTAACTTTGATCATTAGCAGGTTTTATTGCTCGCTACTCAATATCTTAAACCGCCCAAAATGAAAAGAACGTGTGATTTTAGGGTTAACCGATATTAATACAAAGTTTTAAAAAAATCGATCGAAATAATTAAAAATTAAATAGGGAGGATTTATAACATAATTTTATTCCTCATCATTCATTGCTAAAAATCCATAATCTTTTTAAATACATACACAGAAACGTGGGTAATAAAGGCAAAATTATAATATTCAAAATTTTATTATCGCTTTTCTTTAAATAGAGTAATTATTCAATCTATATAAGTAATTCTTATTTAAGATACTAAATAAGCTGAATACTATAATTTGCATAAACCCCTACCTAACTTGTTTTCACAGAGCCTCAGAAACCATATCCGTATCCGAGTGGGGGATCTAAGGATTGGCGCCCCGAAACTAAATTCCTTATAGATCCGCAAAAATACGTATATATATATTTGCTTTCAAATAAATTTGTAAAAAGGGGAGAAAAATCTCTCAAACCTTAAAAATTATCAAAATTCTGACCACAAGAAATCGTTTTGTAAACCACTAATTTGTGAATACTTTAAAAAACCTATAGAAACTATGTTCTTGAAGTGGGGACCTTATAAAAAATTAAATTTTGATGGCAAAACTACAAGCAAAAGTTTATAATGATATCTAAAAGCAAAAGATTGACATTTTCTCATTTATTTTTGTATTATGTAATTATATATTTCGTCTTTCCGATAAAGGTGACACATTTTTATTCAGCGTTACTTTTGTATTTTATTTTTACTTTTATAATTTATTCCTTTAGGCGTAAAATTACCAGTTATTGTAATTTAAAAGCTATTAGAAATATGTAATGTTTTTGAACATAAAATGTAGCTTTTCTAATTAATAAATGTGAAATATAAACTTAAAATGGGCATGAATTTTGAAGAAAGTTATAAATTATACATTTTCCATGATTTTATAACATGCTTAGTGTTCATACCCGATATAAATTCTACGTTAATAGATGACACAGCTTATCATGGAGAAGAGTTATTTTTCGAGAACGTTAGTTTACTCTAGTAATAGCTGAATATTACGTTTTCGAAAAAACAAATGAATCAAAATAGATGTTACTTCGAGCCCTGATAACACAATGGAAGTACTTTTACAGTGTGACTTTAAAATTTTTCCAACTCATACACGTTGTTACAAATTCTTGTTACAATTAACAATTTCTACTGCCATGGCAGAAAGAACGTTTTCATCATTATAACGATTGAAAACATATTTAAGGAATTTAATGGGAGAAAATAAGCTAAATGGATTAGTAACTTTAGCTACTCATCGCAATACTGACGTGCAACAGGATGAAATTTTAAATCGGTTCATTAAATCTTCAAGGCTGGCTAATTTTTGATAAGGCGAGAACCTAAATTATTCTTTTTCTGTATAAGAGAGGTAGACCTTAGTTTTAAAAGGTTTTTAATTTATTTTTATTTCTTTATTTTTTAGTTTAAGCTTCCATTGCGTTACAAATGTCCTACCTTCTACTGGCAATATTCTTTATATTCTCTTCCATTTCTAACCCAAAGCTTAAAATAATTTAATATAGATTTTCTCTTACATTTCTATAACTTTTATACTGCTCAAGTTATATATATCAGTAAATATTGCACAAGGTGGGCATAAAGTGAGTTGGCTTGTTCAGGGCATTCTGAAGCTGCAATCAATAGTCGGATCGATATTAAAATTTGTACATATACTTTTCAAAGTTTGCGCATCACAATTCTGCAATAAAAAAATAGTTACAAAATCGTCCTATAGAAGGCGCTTTTTTGCAAAAAAATTATAAAAACGTTAAATACTAACTGCCATAAAACTTTTTTTAATTTTAACTATTATTTTTTTATTTAGAAAGTGGTCCAAATTTAATCACAATTGCATATTTTTAATCTTTATGCAAAGCGAAAACTCTCCGAGGTGCACGGGCATAAGAAACGCAGCCGACATCAGGCTCTTAATAATCAGCGTGCGTTGACTTTACAAGAACTTGCGTTGATAATCAAGTTTTTTTAAGAAAGTCATGATAAATCTGTGCTGCTATTCATGAATTTTTTCGAGCTAAAAAATTGCGATGTAGACACCAGAAGCTGTGAGAAAATTTTAAACAAAAATGAAGAAACCGGGTCTTGAAATGTTTAAACTTGCAGAGGACGAAAGTGCAGCGATGATGGAGTTATTGAAGATGTTGCCACAGCAATAATTCAGCAGTCGTTAGAGAATATTTTAGGTTTTAGTAGTGCCTGAGTGCATCATGACAATTAGATCTACCCTTAATCACACTTAGAAAAATTCTAAGAAAAATAGTTCATTTTTTTTTTCCATAGATGGTCACTCACAGACGAGAACTGCTTATAGGCGACAAGGAGAAGTGACTCACTTTTACATTGACCTTTCTAGCGAGGATGGATTTTGATACGTCGTGGCCACGGGGTGAAGAAACATACTTTTATTCGAATGGTACTGTGAACACCCAAAATTTCCGTATTTCAGCTAAGGCAAACCCATATGTTTTCCAGGAATTTCCTCTGCATTCGGCCAAGCTGACAGTATAGTGTGGTTTTACATTCACATTTATCATATGACTTTATATTTTTTGAAGAAATTACTACTAATGGTCTTCAGACATGTACTGTGACTAGATATCGTGACATGCTCCAGAACTTTGTGCAATCTAACTGCAACAAAGACGGTGTTTTGTGATTCAACCTCTTTTATTCAAGATGGTGCACTTCCACAAATTGGAAAGTTCGTGCAAAATTCGTTGCACCAACACTTTACCTATGATTCTCCACTACCTGTCTAACACGTTCTCCTCACCTAACTCTATGCGATTTTTGGTTGCGGGGATAACTAAAAGGTCTGGTATATCGTGGAACACAATTGCAACATTAGCAGAACTAAAAAACAGTATCATGCTACAAAGGTCGAAATATCACGTGTGATCACATACGGTCAGAGGTTGAGCATAATGTTCATCGTCCTCATATGACACACATTTGTAATGGAGAACATATTAAGCAATATCACATGACTGGTTCAAACGTCTGATAATATTTTTGTGAAATAAATATGTTTTTTAACATTCTATTTTCTTTTTCTGTGCATATAGCAGTAAAAGCACCCCCTATAAGACGATTTTGTGACTAATATTTTTATTGCAGAATCGTTGAGCGTATACTTTGAAAAGTATGTATACAAATTTCGGTACCAATCCTTGGTGCAGCTGTAGAACGCTTTGAATAGGCCAACTTATTTTATACTAACCTTGTATATCGGGTTGAATAACATTATTACTATTATCGTATTTACTTATTTGTATTAATATTTTTAAGGTTCGCCTTGAAACTGAAAAAATTATATCCGTATATGTTGCAAGTGTATTGATACATGTTATATCAATATATTCTTTAATCGAATTGTAGATACATGCTGTATTTATATCGATGCATGCAGTAGATTTTATTTCCCTCCCCCTTCTAACTCTCCTCCTGGCTACGGCCTTGCATGCTGCGATTGTATCGATACATGCTGTAAAAATTTTTGGAGACCCGGAATAAAATCCTGGCTACAACCTTGTCACAAACCTTCCGTAAACGGATTCACGTATGATGACAATCCACGGTTATTAATTACCCGTCGATAGCTTGCTGGAGCTATTTCATGTTACGAACAAACCAACAGCATAATTATGACAACTACTTTTTTTCTTCTTCACAGCCCACCAAAATTTGCCTTGGTGGGTCATGTACAACTCTAGGTTGAGTTAAAACATGTTGGTTGGCAAAACCTTTCATGTCCCATTTTATCTCCTAACGAATTTATAATTATTATCCTTTGATATTGCTTTCTATGATAACCATTTGGTAATTGTGTTATATCCCTGCGAAGGGTAATAAATAATATCTCATATATATATATATATATATATATGTATGTGTGTGTGTGTGTGTGTGTGTGTGTGCGTGTGTGTGTGTGTGTGTGTGTGTGTGTGTGTGTGTGTGGCCTGCAAAAGGGTTGCTGGTATCTAACTGGAAGGAGACCCACACGCTGAACGTATGTGACGATGTGTGGAACCGGCCAGGCCAGTAACCTAGTGTCCTACCCCGCCTTCAAGTGGTGCAGGCTGAGCTTTCTATTTATGTGGCAAATTAATATTTGCTACACGGATAGAAAGGCGGAAGGGGAGGGCTAATTCACCAACCCGTCTAGCCAGCGTGGTGAAATTATGGCTAATTCCTCCATTATGTTGACACACCAGAAACCATGGCCCCTAGTCTCCAGGTGCTGGAGTGCTCCTGATCAAGGCAGCGGTCAGTGTGGCATGAAAGCAGGGGGTGCTAAGAATCACTGGAATGGCCCAGGCTGCCGTTTGTTATTGACCTTGGCAACGTATAATGGACGATCCCTTGCTTCTGAAGCAAAACTTCAGGAATTGGAAGAGGAACTTGAAAAGATCAAATGGGACATTATAGGACTCAGTGAAGTCAGAAGAAAAGGTGAAGAGTTGGTGGAACTTAAAAGCGGACATTTGTTTTATTATAGAGGAACGGAAACTGGAAGAACAAGTGGTGTTGGCTTCTTAATCAACAAAAGAATTAAAGACTGTCTTCTGGAAGTTGAAAGTACATCAGATCGAGCAGCGAGGCTTGTTGTTCAACTAACCCAGCGATACCAACTTCAAATAGTACAGGTATATGCACCAACATCAAGCCATACCGACGAAGAGGTTGAAGAATTTTATGAAGAAATCAAAGAGTTACACACCAAAGGGAAACAACATATCAAGCTCATCATGGGGGATTTCAATGCAAGAATTGGACAACAGGAACAAGGAGAGACATCGGTTGGTAAATACGGATATGGGGAAAGGAATGAACGTGGCGATCAACTCATCGAATTTGCAGAAGCTGAAAACCTTAGCATCATGAATTCATTTTTTAAGAAGAAACCGCAAAGAAAATGGACATGGAAACACCCAAATGGGGGAACTAGTGAAATTGACTATATCCTGGCAAACAAGAAATCAATTATTGAAGATTGCAGTGTACTGAACAGATTTAATACTGGAAGTGATCATCGAATGGTGAGATGTAAAGTGCACTTAAATACTAAATTAGAACGACAGAAGCTCATTAGGAAACAAGTAAGTAAGAGGGTGGATCTAATGAAACTGAAAGTAAATACCGAGGCATTCAAGTTGGAATTAAAAAATCGCTTTTCTGCACTGGAAGGACTTATTGATGAAAGTGATATCTCAGAAGCAAATGAAAACATTGTTAAGACAATAGTTGAAACTGCTGGGGAAATTGGTGGTGTAACCTGTAAAAAGCACAATAGCAAATTATCTGAGAAGACGAAACAGCTCATGAAAAGGCGAAGAGATATGAAGGTGGACAATCGAAATACCAGTTCCAGGATTGAGTACATAGAACTTTGTAAAACTCTGCGCAAAAGCATGAAAGAAGACATAAGAAAATTCAACTGTGAGCTAGTAAGGAAAGCCATTGAAAATAACAAGAGCCTTAGGGTTGTTAAAGGAAGTTTATCTGTTGGGAAGAAACACATCATTGCATTAAAAGGAGAGGATGGCACCGTAACAAGAAATAGGGAAGAAATACTTAGAAGAGTTGAAGAATTCTACAAAAATCTATACGAAAGTAACAGTGAATTAAACGAAGACATTGAAATAGTCGAAGGAACAGCTCCTAAAATCTTAAAAGAAGAAGTTTCATTTGCAATAAAAAATATGAAGAAAGGAAGAGCCCCTGGTGATGATGGTATTACATTAGATATCCTAAAAGAAGCTGGAGAATATGTAGAAGACATACTTGCAAAATTCTTTACCAAATGTCTTAACAGCGGTAACATACCAAACCAATGGGATTCTGCAACAGTAATTCTTTTGCATAAAAAAGGTGATAAAGAGGATTTGAAAAATTACCGACCAATTAGCTTGTTACCTGCTATTTATAAAATCTTCACAAAAGTGCTAACACATCGCCTGCAGAAAAAATTAGATGCAGCTCAACCAAGAGAACAAGCTGGATTTCGAAGTGGATTCAGTACAGTGGACCATATTCAAGTATTAAGAGAATTAATTGAAAGAACACATGAATATGAACTTCCATTGTGTGTTGCATTTATTGACTATGAGAAGGCCTTTGACTCTATTAAAACATCAGCAGTCATCAACTCTTTAAGATCAACAGACATTGAGGATGTGTACATTGACATGGTGAAACGTGTGTATAAAAATGCAAGTGCAAAATTTCGGTTACATAAAGATACCAAAACTATCAAACTTGGCAAAGGGGTGAGGCAGGGAGATACCATTTCTCCAAAACTTTTTACTTCAGCTTTACAGATGATTTTTCAGCTGATAAATTGGAATAACAAGGGAATAAAAATAAATGGTGAATATTTAAATCATTTGCGGTTTGCTGATGACATTGTTATTTTTTCAACGAACCCATCAGAACTCCAAGACATGGTACAGGAGCTCTCAACTAGAAGTAAAGAAGTTGGACTCAAGATGAACCTACAAAAAACTAAGATCATGTTCAATAATTTTGTAGAGGAAACAAAAATACAAGTTGACAACATTGAGCTAGAAATTGCTGATTCATATATTTACCTTGGCCAGCTGATTTCAATGGATGGCAACATTATGAAAGAACTCAACAGACGTATTAAACTTGGCTGGAGTGCATTTGGAAGAAACAGTTTTATCCTGAAGGGGAAATTGCCTTTGTGTCTAAAAAGAAAGGTCTTCAACCAGTGTGTATTGCCAGTCCTCTCTTATGGATCAGAGACATGGAGTCTAACAGTTGGAGCAATACGAAAGTTACAGACAACGCAAAGGAGCATGGAGAGGTGCATGCTTGGAATAACTAGGAGAGATCGAAAAAGAAACACTTGGGTGAGAGAGCAAACTAGAGTAGAGGACATCATTGTTAAAGTAAAAGGGCTGAAATGGCGATGGGCTGGGCATATTGCAAGAAGAACTGATCAACGATGGACAACAGAAATTCTGAACTGGATTCCAAGAGACCACCGAAGACCTAGAAAACGTCCTCAAACTAGATGGGTGGATGAAATAAGAAAACAGGTTGGGGTGACGTGGAAGCGAATTGCTCAGGATAGACTTGTGTGGAAAGCATTTGGAGAGACCTTCATCCAGCAGTGGATAGATAATGGTTGAATATGATGATGATGATGATGATATATATATATATATATATATATATATATAAATGGGAAAATAGTAGATAATGTAAATATAAATGAAAATGTAGAAAATCAAGCAAATAGATTGGTGAGAAATGAAAGCAAATAAAAAACAATAGTAAACAATAAAATAAAAATACAAACAAGTTTATCAATGAAGAGCGCGCATGAAGCAGCAGCAATCAATATGATAAAAATATATAAATAGGAAATAGTAGATAATGTAAATATAAATCAAAATGTAGAAAATCAAGCGAGTAAATGAAAATTATTAATAAGTAAGTGCAAATATATGCGGAATACCAATATTCACACAGCCACATCTGCATACTATATAAAATGAAATAAAATAATAAAGGCCTATGCACTAAAATGTGCTTATACAGGATTCCAGGCCCCATCGCCTCCATACATAAGCGCATATACAATATAGGTGTAAATGTATGTACATCATACCACAATTACAAAATATACATTCATGTGTAGTGAAAGTATAAATGAATAGACAAGTTTATGACAAGTAGTCACTCTGTATAGCACATTGCAATTAATAATGACGGGCTAGTGACGAAAGTGAAAAATTGAAATTATATGACAATATATTGCATCTATGCATGCATGTACAATCTTTTTCAAGGGAACAGTTATACACGCATGCCGGACACAATATATAAGATCTGCAAGACAATGTTTCTGAAACGCCAATAAACCGTTCGACTAAAACCCCGAAAAACACTGTCAAACGGCTCAAAGGCATTCTGCTCCCGACATCACCCTACAGATCATTACTGTTAGCAAGAAATATTCAAATACATAAATATATAATGAAATATACATGTACTTACAAGGATACGTTGGGCCTCACACTTCGAGTTCATGATCTTGTGTTGTGACATTTTGAAAGAAAGGGAGAGAGAGGGGGGCAGAGGGTGTTATTGGCAGAATCATTTAGTAATGGTGACAGTTCGGCGCCAAACAACAGGGAGGCTAAAGAATTAGCTGTAGCAGAAGTTAAAAGGGGTGAGGAAAGTAGCTAAAAGGAAAAATGAAGATAAAAGGGGAAGAAGTTATGAAAATGTAAATGAAAAATTATTAGCCAAATATATGGCGCAACTTTATATTAAATTTTTTTCTACGTTTAAGGTTAGCGAGGATAACTTTAAGGTAGCGTAAGCAGAAATTTATGGGGAAATTGTTGTTTTTTAATGAAGTAAAGAAACATATGAGACTGTTGGTAGTATCGTTAATATTGTTACATATTTTGGAAATGCGAACACAATGTGTAATCAAAATATTTCGTTGAACACCTATAGAGATATTGCTGTTCCATTTAGTGAGGAAGTTCACCTTGAAATTAAAACAACTACGTTTATCAAATATGGTGCAATTGGCGTGGTCTTTAATAATGGTAATATTCAAATCGAGGAAGTTTGAAGTTTGCTTTGGTGCTGTCCTCTGACGTCTTTTTCGGTATAAGCTCTTCGGGATATGTATCAAGGTGTTTAGCACTGAAACTGTGGTTATCGAAAGTTATGATGTCATCTATGTATCTGAATGCGTTACACAAAACAACACTATTATTTTTTTCATAATGGTGTAGGAATAAATCCGCTAAAATAGAAGAGAAGTTACTTCCTTGTGGAATACCGCATATTTGTTTGTAGATGTGCTTGCCATCAGAAATGTAGTTATTGAAGCCTTCAAGTGGTGCGGGCCGGTCTTTCTATCCATGAGTCAGATCAATATTTTCTAAACGGATATAAAGGCGGAAGGGGAGGGCTAATTCACCAACCCGTCTGACCTTTGTGGTGAAATTAGGGCTAATTCCTCCATTATGTTGACACACCAAAAACCATGGCCCCTAGTCTCCAGGTGCTGGAGTGCTCCTGATCAAGGCAGCGGTCAGCGTGGCATGAAAGCAGGGGGTGCTAAGAATCACTGGAATGGCCCAGGCTGCCGTTTGTTATTGACCTTGGCTACGTTTAATGGACGATCCCTTGCTTCTGAAGCAAAACTTCAGGAATTGGAAGAAGAACTTGACAAGATCAAATGGGACATTGTAGGACTCAGTGAAGTTAGAAGAAAAGGTGAAGAGTTGGTGGAACTTAAAAGTGGACATTTGTTTTATTATAGAGGAACGGAAACTGGAAGAACAAGTGGTGTTGGCTTCTTAATCAACAAAAGAATTAAAGACTACCTTCTTGAAGTCGAAAGCACGTCAGATCGAGCAGCGAGGCTCGTTGTTCAACTAACCCAGCGATACCAACTTCAGATAGTACAGGCATATGCACCAACATCAAGCCATACCGACGAGGAGGTTGAGGAATTCTATGAAGAAATCAAACAGCTACATACCAAGGGGAAACAACACATCAAGCTCATCATGGGAGATTTTAATGCAAGAATTGGACAACAGGAACAAGGAGAGACATCGGTTGGTAAATACGGATACGGGGAAAGGAATGAACGTGGCGATCAACTCATAGAATTTGCCGAAGCTGAAAATCTTAGCATCATGAATTCATTTTTTAAGAAGAAACCGCAAAGAAATACCCAAATGGGGGAACTAGTGAAATTGACTATATACTGGCAAACAAGAAATCAATTATTGAAGATTGCAGCATACTGAACAGATTTAATACTGGAAGTGATCATCGAATGGTGAGATGTAAAATGCACTTAAATACTAAACTAGAAAGGCAGAAGCTCATTAGGAAACAAGTATGTAAGAGGGTGGATTTAAAGAAATTAAAAGAAAATACCGAGGCATTCAAGTTGGAATTAAAAAATCGCTTTTCTGCACTGGAAGGACTTATTGAAGAAGTTGACATCTCAGAAGCAAATGAAAACATTGTTAAGACAATAATTGAAACTGCTGGGGAAATTGGTGAGGCGAAGACTTATGAAGGTGGACAATCAAAATACCAGTTGCAAGATCGAGTATGTAGAACTTTGCAAAACTTTGCGCAAAAACATGAAAGAAGATATAAGAAAATTCAATTGTGAGTTAGTAAGGAAGGCCATTGAAAGCAACAAGAGCCTTAGGGTTGTTAAAGGGAGTTTGTCTATTGGGAAGAAACACATCATTGCATTAAAAGGAGAGGATGGCACTGTAACAAGAAATAGGGAAGAAATACTTAGAAGAGTTGAAGAATTCTACAGAAAACTATATGAAGGAAACAGTGGATTAAACGAAGACTCTGAGATAGTCGAAGGAACAGCTCCTAAAATCTTAAAAGAAGAAGTAGCATTTGCAATAAAAAGTATGAAGAAAGGAAGATCCCCTGGCGATGATGGCATTACATTAGATATCTTAAAAGAAGCTGGAGAACATGTAGAATCCATACTCGCAAAATTCTTTACCAAATGCCTCAACAGTGGTAACATACCAAACCAATGGGATTCGGCAACAGTAATTCTTTTGCATAAAAAAGGTGATAAAGAGGATTTAAAAAATTACCGACCAATCAGCTTGTTACCTGCTATTTATAAAATCTTCACAAAAGTGCTAACACATAACCTGCAAAAAAAAAAATTAGATGCAGCTCAACCAAGAGAACAAGCTGGATTTCGAAGTGGATTCAGTACAGTGGACCATATTCAAGTATTAAGAGAATTAATTGAAAGAACACATGAATATGAACTTCCATTGTGTGTGGCATTTATTGACTATGAGAAGGCCTTTGACTCTATTAAAACATCAGCAGTCATCAACTCTTTAAGATCAGCAGACATCGAGGATGTGTACATTGACATGGTGAAATGTGTGTATAAAAATGCAAGTGCAAAATTTCGGTTACATAAAGATACCAAAACTATCAAAATTGGTAAAGGTGTGAGGCAGGGAGATACCATTTCTCCAAAACTTTTTACTTCAGCTTTACAGATGATTTTTCAGCAGATAAATTGGAATAACAAGGGAATAAAAATAAATGGTGAATATTTAAATCATCTGCGGTTTGCTGATGACATTGTTATTTTTTCAACGGACCCATTGGAACTCCAAGACATGGTACAAGAGCTCTCAACTAGAAGTGAAGAAGTTGGACTCAAGATGAACCTACAAAAAACTAAGATCATGTTCAATAATTTCGTAGAGGAAACAAAAATACAAGTTGACAACATTGAGCTAGAAATTGCTGATTCATATATTTACCTTGGCCAGCTGATTTCAATGGATGGCAACATTATGAAAGAACTCAACAGACATATTAAACTTGGCTGGAGTGCATTTGGAAGAACCAGTTTCAACCTGAAGAGGAAATTGCCTTTCGGTCTAAAAAAAGGTCTTCAATCAGTGTGTATTGCCAGTCCTCTCTTATGGATCAGAGACATGGAGTCTAACAGTTGGAGCAATACGAAAGTTACAGACAACGCAAAGGAGCATGGAGAGGTGCATGCTTGGAATAACTAGGAGAGATCGAAAAAGAAACACTTGGGTGAGAGAGCAAACTAGAGTAGAGGACATCATTGTTAAAGTAAAAGGGCTGAAATGGCGATGGGCTGGGCATATTGCAAGAAGAACTGATCAACGATGGACAACAGAAATTCTGAACTGGATTCCAAGAGACCACCGAAGACCTAGAAAACATCCTCAAACTAAATGGGTTTATGAAATAAGAAAAGACGTCGGGGTGACGTGGAAGCGAATTGCTCAGGATAGACTTGTGTGGAAAGCATTTGGAGAGACCTTCATCCAGCAGTGGATAGATAATGGTTGAATATGATGATGATGATATATATGGAACTAAGGACATCATTTCCCTGATCTTGACGGTCTAGTAGGTATGACGCTCTGGTCCATACAAAAATATCGCTGGTTGGACTCCAGCCTGGGACGATGCTTCTTGTTTCTTCATTACGGCCCATCAAACTTCGATGGTGGGTCGTGTACATCTCTAATTTGAACTAGAAAACGTGAGTTATCAAAATTTTTCATATCATTACGACTACTAATTGGGTCTTGTTGCTTGCTTGTGGGCAGTAGGGAGGGAATTAGGACTAATCGTTTCATAACGAACTCGTGACCATTTGAGATGATGTGCATTAGGGTGGAGTGAAAGTATAGACCAAAAATTTGTTTTTCGAAATTCAAGTTTTAATAGCGCGAAAAAGTTGTCATTTTCAGACAGAGCTAAAATAGTTTTGTTCTACCTTTTCATCTTGAGAGTCCGCTCTGACCTTGACTACTATAAAACTTATACCTTAATACTATACTTTTGTACTATAATACTTTACTATTTTTATAACATTTTGTAATTATAGGCCAAAAATTTGTTTTTCAAAATTCAATTTTTAATAGTGCGGCAAGTTGAAATTCGGTACAATAAAGACAGAGCTAAAATAGTTTTATTCTACTTTTGCATCTTAAAGGTTCGCTTTGACTTTGACTTCTACAAAACTTGCTTTAGTTTTAACGCTATGACGGTGATAAGTTTTTTTTTCTCCCGAAATTCAATTTCTAATATGGTGGAAAAATTTCCATTTGGT
>QLNU02015360.1:104926655-104941522 GCA_006491805.2 Dysdera silvatica
TATATGCATGTTATTCACGTTTTGAAACGACAGGGACCCTTGTTGGTACTGCGTGGATCTGTGGGCTCCCACAATAGAAAGGCTGCTTGTCCACTTCGGGGACTTCCTTTATTGTTGCCACTTTAAATTTCATGAGAATTTGAAGCACATGTTGAGATTTCAGAAAAAAAAGAGGGTCTTTTGGAAAGTACAAAAGATGGACATCGCCCACGTTTTATGACTTTTTTTGATCATTTTGGGGGGAAACACAGGAAGCTAAAGGAGCCGAGTGACCTTATCTGATTCCCATCAGATGCCTGGGCCTAATAGGGTGGCTGTGGACATTGGCGTCCGGAGAAGGGGACAAAGGAGCACCTGCCCACTTCTGGCCCATGGATTTCTACAAGTTTTACTCTGGTTTTGCCCCCTCCTTGAAACTCTGCAGGCACTGATGAGTGGTAACACTTTGTCCTAAAAAGAATTTTTTTTATTGCTTAAGTGGTATCTGGTATCGGTTAGTTACATTCGCCCATGGGTAAATGTAACACATTTTAAGAACGTATGTGAGTGGGAGGGTAATTGCCTGTCGGACATCCGCCACAGGGAGGTTAAGTGAAATCGGACAAGCGCAGACCAGAGGATGAGGGGGGGGGGTTAAAAAGTGCCAAAATCATGCGAACGTCCTTTGTGAATGGTCTGATATCAAAATATAGATGTGCTGAAACAAATGCATCCATCACATTATATGTAGGGATGACTTTTACTTGAGAAAATTATACCAGCAAAAATTAAACAAGTAATTGAAAGTAACGCAAATAATGCAGGAAAGGGAATTTTAAAAATGTAGTATAAATGATGACGATAACGACTTTGCGGAACACGAAAATTTTAAGTTGTACTCTTTAATAATAAAGAAAAAGCTGATGTACGAATATATAAGAGCATAAATATTATTTTATGTTGAATTAGACATTGAATTTATTTAAATAAGACTCTTCTAATTTTAAACAACATATTCTTCATTTTCTTGTAAATAAAATATTAAAATATGCATGTATGTGCAAAAATATGTGCACTACGCAAACGAAATATTTGTATTCATATATTATGTTGTGTGGGAGAGTGGGTGCAATGTTTGCGTGTAGGTATAAGGGGAGGGGGTAAAATATTTGAGAATCACTGAATAAGAGCAATGCTGAATTGAAACTGTTATTGTTAGAATATTTTTTAAATATAAATTGAACTGCTGAATAGTTAGAATATAAATTGAACTGCTGAAATTGTTAGAATATTTTTGAAAATAAGTTAGCATTTTTTAACGTTAACATTCCTTGCTGAATATATCAATTAGATTTTCAGTGTTTCAGTGAAATAACATTTTGCAATTCATCTAAGCAGTATTTAAACTTTCGTCACTTTACTACTGTTTATAATGGTTTCAAAACATTTCTATTGAAAGCAGATTGAGAACGCCATATTTCTTGTGGAATTCTTTTTTAGATTGAAGAGTTTATAATCGATTTTTTTGTGTTCACATTGCATTCTTGTATTACTATTTCGTATGATTCTCTAAGTCTACGTGTCTATGCATACCTAACAGTTTTATGCAACAAATATCATTTGATACAAATTGATTAAACTTATTTTAAGTTTAATATAATTATAATTTAATCTATTTCCTCCTGTAATATACGTCTTTCTGCCTAATGTGTCGCATTTCTTAACTTTCTCTTATTCTTCTTATGGTATTTATTATTTTTTTTATTTCATTATATTTCTAGCTTCATTTATAAGACATAAATATCAGTGTGCCGGACCTAGTTCGTAATTTTTCGCGCGAAACTGCTGTTTAATTATTTTTGAAAATGATAATCGGTTGTTAACTTTTATCTAGACTTTCCATTTGATATATCACTTTCGATATTTTGCTATCTACATTTGTACGCAACAAGTATCGATTAAAGGTATCGGTATCCTTAAATCCTTTAATATGCATCAGAAAACAGCTTTAAGATTTTGTTTTGCAAAAAAGAAATAATATACACTCCGTGAGTTTTAAGTCAATGTGTAAA
This sequence comes from Dysdera silvatica, assembly GCA_006491805.2. NCBI lineage: Eukaryota > Metazoa > Arthropoda > Arachnida > Araneae > Dysderidae > Dysdera > Dysdera silvatica. The sequence continues at coordinate 104,928,707 of QLNU02015360.1, forward strand.
AGGATTACTGCTTATCGATGGAGAACTCATCTCAATTAAAGAGAGCTGTGAAGGGTTTGAACACCTGTTTGTTAATTTCACGAAGGAAACAGTTAAACAGTTTTGTCTTCCTCACAAAGACATTGTCCATGCACTGCGTCTGGAAGGAACTTGAAAAGTTAGATGCTGGAACCTTATTGTTGATATTTAAGAATGTAAAAATTTACAGGATTATGTTAAAATCACATGTATACAAGTGTGCATAGGAAGGAGTGTAGCAATTTAAAAATTCTGGTTGGACTCAAACAGCTTTAAAAAAGATCAAGTGATTCGTCGTTAATGAGAAGAACAGACTTTGTTATCCAAGGGGGCTTGTGCCCCTGAGCCCTGCTTCCTACACCACTGTGTATAGGTAACATTTGGCACATTTCACCCTATCATCACTGTTCTAATAGGCATGCATTCTTTTTAACTAAACACAGGATGACAGAGTAGTCACAACAACTCGATAATGAGACGTGCTGATGATTTCCTAAATGAAGTCAGTCTTCGAGCAATTACGAATTTTGTATCGTACTTTGACAACAACAATGATAATTCCGTTTAGATGATGTGCATATTTTATATGTGCGATAAAAATTTATTAATGAGGTGTAATAATTTGTGAACGCATAAATAAATTAAAAGCCGTAGTCAGGATTTAATTTCGGGGGAAGGTAAAAAATTTAACAATTTAATAAAATAACTTCGAATAAAAAAGTGTTACTTTTATCATAAGGAAGAAATGTAGATACACCATATAAAAATAAATGAGAAAATACAAATTTTGCCTTCAGACGTCATTGTCAATTTTTACTTATAGTTTTGCCAACAAAATTTATTTTTTTTATATAATGTCTTCCCATTAAAAAAATATTTTCTATATTTTTTTCCTTTAAAGTATTCTCAGATTAGTGATCTAGAAAACGAGATGTTGTGGGCAGAATTTTGAAAATTATTCTAGGTCTGAATGTTTTTTTTTCTCCCCTTTTTACAAGTTTGACGAGGAAATACATATCCACGTATTTTTGGGGTCCTACTACAAATTTAGTTTCGGAGAGGATCGGTATCTAAGGTCTTCCTGAATACGGGCATGATTAAATTAAATTTTTAAGGATTTAAACGAAATAATAAATGGCCCTCCGCCCTTAGTGACAACATTACTCATTGTAAAAAAATTTTCTTACATTTATGCGTCGGTTCATAACTTTCATTTTGATACTCGAATTTAAGAATTATTAAATTTAAAATAAGCGCGTGCATAAAAATTTAAAAAATAAATTAGGGGTATAAGAACTAACAGTGATAGAGCCCAGATGCAAAAATTGCGCAAGTTTATAAATTATTACGTGAAATCAGAAAGTTAATGAAAGACAATCATTGCATTCGTTTCTTATCGGTATTATACATAATTAATCGAATGGATTATAATTCTTTAAAATATCCATATTATGTTTGTGGCAATTATAACAACCGCTTTTTTGATAGCCAAGAATGATTCCAATAGATAAATATTTCGAACAATGCGGTTCTATTGCAGTGCGCATAGTTTCAAGAAAATTGAGAGAAATGACATTTCGTAATTTTCCATGATGATACAGAAAAACGACGGCTGTTTGAACTATTCTTCAAAAGTAAGAAATAAGACTAACGTTTAATAAAGAAAAACATTAAAAATGGGATATTATTGAAAGTGAAATTAGCAAAATAGAATAAAAAATCTCCCATTACGTACATACCATCAGTAAGAAATATATACATATTATTGAACTGCGTGTTTAATAAAAATATCATTACCGTTCTTTCTGGTAAAATCTGGTGGTGCATAAAGCCGTACTTTGAGGTGGCATCACTATGTTCCATTAAAAAATTGACTTAGGGTACGTTATTAATATTTATTATTTGTATTTTAACTCAAGGAAATGTTTATTAAAAGTTTAGTAACTTGATATTAAACATTGATCATCTCAATTAGGAAATAATTACATTTTTGGTAAAAGAATGTAAAATGTTAAGGTCTTTCGAATACTGTTGACCAATTTTCAGCCGAAAGAACACAAAATCAAGCCAATACTTAGGAGAAAATATTCTTTCTAAAGTTGTTTCAGCAACTCTAAAAAAGGAAAAAAAAATATATATAACAATCTCTTAAAGACTATAATGTATTATGCTAAGTTCTTACAATTCACAAAAGTTTTTATAACTTTTTAATATCTTTAAATTTTCGCTAAAAGTTGTTATTAGCTATGTTATTTCTATTATTTACTTACTTACATTTATTTTATAGGCATTCTTATAATATACTAAACACAATAATACATTAATAAAGCAGAAATAATTTACTTAATACCTGGGGAATGAAGGAAAAAAAGCTGATACAAAAAAAATCAGCTTGGCACTTTCGCCGTCACCCCAAATTGACAACTAGCTTAAACAGTAAAAAGTTATATATTAGGATGACAATGAATATTGTGTTACCTTCGACATAAACACTGCCTTACTCTGAGTATTAGTTAGTTTGATTTGTAGTGTGTTCCACAATCTAGGGTCCTGAGAATTCATGTGATTATAAAGAGAATAAGAAGTAGCCCAAATGGGTAAGAAAATTATTTGTACTGGAAGGATAGCAGTCATTTCTTAAAGACAAATCAATAATATTCAAATGTGCCCTTAGTTTAATACGTTGAAATATCAACGTGACCAAATGAAGTTAGGCCGTGTGTAACTAATTGTGTAATTAATCCGTGTTAACCGAAAGTGGGGGGCATCCGCATATAACGGTTGGTCACAGGGTAATAAGTTTGATAACCATTGATTTAGAAATTTCAAATATAGGCGGACTCGCAAAATGCACATGTCTTGGACGTCGCAAATCCTAGGGCGGCCTCTGATCTGAGTTTTACATTTTAAGCTTAGCTGCACATTGGTGGTCAAAAGTTTCGTGCCACAATGTTTTTTGTATGTATTAGGAAATGCTTGGGTTGTACGAAAAAGCTGGATCAGGCATGAAATAGTCTTTTTATTTCCTATAAATCAGTATAAATTACACATTTGTTCCATACATTTTCAATCGGTAAACATAAATACAAGATATTACCTTGGCCAAAAGTACCGGGCCAATTGATTTCTAAGAATATACGTCGATGTTTGTTGACAATGTTATCGATGTAGAGCTCTGCTAAAAAGTTAGTATTCATTTCCTAAATAAGCTGAAAGAACAATACCGCGACATACAACTCTGTAGTTGAGAGAGGCAATTCGAAGCAATGAAAGGCATCTCGGGAGATTGCCGAGTAATTATCAGTTGGAAAAACAACGGTAAATAATTACTAAATAAAAAGCGGATGCTTAACTGATCGGCCACGAAGTGGGAGACCACGGAAAACGTCGCAACGAATCAATAAAGTAATTAAAAGAAAATCTGTGAAGGATGTAAAGAAGACAGCGAGTGATATTGCGCAGGAACTTCGCCATGATAACCTTGCGAATGTAAATAGAAAGGACTGCAGCTCGGCGACTACTAATAGAAATTACTGTTTAGTAAGTTTAGTAATTGACGATAAATTTATTTTTGGGAATCTTCATTTTATTTAAGAACTAGATTTTTGATAATTATGAATTAGTTTGTTGCTATTAGCAGTGCTTGCATTGATTTGGAAAGTGGTGTATATGATTAAAATGGATTGTTTGTCATCGGATGCTGTTGAGAGCGCTGTGATCTCTAGGGAGGTCTGAATGAGAGGTGAAAACTATAATTGCAAAAGTAATATTTTTGCTAAATTTAATTACGTAAAAATTAAGATTTGAATAAGTAATCTATCGGTTTTATAAGGCTACTTTAAAATGTTATAAAATTCATTTATATCCTTATGATTTTCACCCCTTCATATAATCTAAAATTTTTTTTTCTACCTGCTAATAATTGTTAGTACTGGTGCAACTGGCCTCGAAGTGTTGGAGGCTATTTGCTTTTAGGCGGGGAGCTATAGCTCCGACCTTAATAGTCAGCACATAGTATCACTTAGATATTCCACCGAGTCAGAAATTCTCTAAAGGGTTAATATTTTTCTACTAGAAGCCATGCCCTCTAGTCCCCTTAGTTACTCCGATGATTGTAAGATAGGTAGGGACAGGAAAGGCCGCAAAGAAAATTTTTTAAATGCGGAAGGACCTTAAATTAGATTGCGCATGGGGCCTCAAGTGCTAAAACCGCCACTGGTCACGGATAAATCGAATACCCCGCTTATAAGAATAAAATCTACTAGAACCCAAAATTATTCTCATAGGAGCATTGTTAAAATTCCATGTTTTAACGAATAATCTTTGCGGACCGTCCTCGGATAAACGAATAAAGGCAACAACCTTAGCATGATAAATAGGTTACTTTACTGACATATAGTAAGACTTATGGTGTTACGGTGAGAGAAGAAAAATAGCTTGCTTTGTACAGCATTTCTGTTACTCATACATTGAGTGCAATTAAGCATTAGATTTTAATCGAGCTTGAACTTTAAAAATTACAGAGTCAAATTATATATGAAATGTTTTCTTTTGGTTTATAAAATAGCTTTGTCAAGTATCAAAACTGCTTTTGAAATTAAATATACCTGAGTAAAGCTTTTGGATATTCGGAATCTTTATTTGTTTGCGCCTCAACGTTAACTCCCAACGTCGTTTCTGGAAAAAAAAAAGAGACAAAAATGATTTAAAATCGGCACCTTAAACCTCGTTTTTTATCTTGCAATGTACTACAGTCAACGTAGGAAAAAGTAATGTTTTTTAATATCTTAATACAGTCGAACTCTATAGTAGTGAGGTCGGTTACAACGAGTACCCGGTTATAACGAAAGGAAATAAAGCATTTTTTGGTTATATTGAAAACATTTAGGATAAAAATTCTTTATTGCGAGAGGAAATCTGTTAGAGCGAACAATAGTCTTGTAACAAAATTCCCCAAAATTTGTGTAGATGGAATCTAAAAATAAACTCTTCCCAATTTTTACAAAAAAAAAAAGGAAAGAATAAGCTATCTTTTTTATGAATTTATGATGTTCGATATTTCTACTTCTGAAAATGTTGCCGTTCAGATATTGGCTGTAAACAATCCTGAATCGGATACTAATGACAATAAGGACATCATGGCATTAGAGTGTAGCAAAAATTTGTAGAATTCTGTTATTTAAATAATTCATATATAATATGTGTAAATAGCGATTTTTTCGCTTTTTTTGTCGATTTCTTTTTTTTAAATCTTATTTAATGTTCACCTTGTTTTAACGAGAACCCATATACAACGAGCAAACGTGCTGGTACTTTCGTGCTCGCTATAAACGGGTCGACTGTACATAACTAAAATGGCTAATATATTTAAGTGTTTATCGAAAGATAAGATTTATTTATGAACAGAAACCAGAACTAAATATTAACAGGTTTCACAGGCATAGACATAAGCAATTCGTATCTTGTGTTCCTTGTATATGCATGTTAAAAAAATTTTAATTGTGAAGATCATTAGTAAAACTTCGTGACCATCCTTATATAAAAAGAGGACTTTCGGATAAACTAGGGGGTAGATATTTATTTCTGAGAGTTTTTTCTCAAGCTTTGGGAGCTTGTTTATTAGTCGTTTTTGAAGCAGTACCCAATATAATACAGATAATAATAGGTCTATCTGATAGAGAGAAAGACGTATTTTGGATAAACAGTTCATTTTCAATGATCAGTTGGCTCTTTATTTAAAGCAGGTAATTTCAAGTTTTCAACTTTCAATTCCCATTATTGTTTCTACAGTATTCTAAGTCCATGTAATTTTGATATCCAAGTTTAAGTCTCCTTAAGTATGTGACATTGGGAGCCCACTCGATTTCAGTGTTTTCCTAAAATATTTAGATATTTGGGTGAGTTGTTTTGTTGAGCAACTTATTTTGCGGTGAAAATAATTGTTTTCCTTTTTTGATATTGATTTTTACATTTCGCTTGATGGACTGATTAGTTGTAGATTATATCGCTAAAAAGCCGCAATTTTTTATAACTTGAATGGCTGCTTTGTGTAAAGTCACGATTAGTGTGTCATTGGCATAAAAGCACTCGTGCAGTCCTCATTCGGAAAACAAGGGATGTCATAAATATGTACACCGAAGAGGAGGGGCCCAATGACAAACCTTTGGGATATTCCTGCGTCAATACTTTGAAAGTTAGAGAAATTGTTACATAGTTTTATTTGAAACTTTTCATTATTAAATAGGATACTAGCAGATGGGTGAAATCCGCCGTAAAGTCTAGCCTCTGAAGTTTAAATAACGAATCGAGGTATCACACTTCAACGAAAACAAACCTACGCTTTCCCTGTCGCAGTGCTATATTTTACCAAAAACAAATGCGGGCTTTTTCTGTTTGTATGAGTTTTACGGAGCAAGGACAGCAAGGGCCATGTCTACAGTTTTCCAAGAAATCCGAATCTTTTAGGGCCTAGGAAAGCAACTTCACTACTACTGTGCGCAGTTAGTCGGTAAGCGTCCCCCTTTTTTTTTGGTACAAATGAAAATCGAGCCCGAGATGACAGCATGTTGGAAGATGCACACTTGGGCTTTCCACACAACCGCCCCCAAAATGGTGTCCAGGTACTTCCACATGCTCTGTAGGGTGTTTGCTACTCAAACCGATTTGATTGTTTGTGAGAATTTGGTTTTTGATTAAATCATCGTTAATTTGATGTAATTTTGAAAATAAATAAATAATAAATAATAATAATAAACGCTAAGGCTCTGCGAATAGAGGCTACCTCTACAGTGATGAACACTAAATACAGCATCGCAAATACTGCATTGGTTCAGCAGAATAGTCAGAACCGCGTTCAAACTCCAAGCAGAGGAACCCTTTCGAAAAATAATCAACCCTCTCCCGTTAACGGCACTGGAGGAAATAGCAATGCCCAACATAGCACAGGCACTGTAACGAAATATGCCATTGGTGCTTTCCATCCCAGGAAATGAATCACCAAGGTAGGAAAACCACGCCAGCGCATTTCATGGACAACTGAAATGAACACCTATATAATGCGTGCGAAATCACCCAGCTCGAAACCAATATGACATCTTACGGACAAGCACTACATTCAAAATTCCAACAACAGGAGGACCCCGATCTCAGAGGGGAAAACAATGTGATAGGCACCAACGTGATACTTATTAGAAGAGGCATATTCCAAGGGGATACCCTTAGCCCCCAATTGTTCTGCCTAGAGCTAAATCCTATATCAAGGATGCTAGGCAAGACCAACTATGGATACACAACCAAAACAGCCAAGTAAATCCTCCACAGAGTATCACACATTATGTATATGGACGACCTAAAGTTATATGCACTTTCGGTGCCTCAACTCGCCACCTAATCAAAATCACAGAGGCATTTTCAAACCACATAAAGATGGAATTTATGGCTAAATGCAAAATACAAGGAGGCTAGATGGGATCAAACTGAATAACAGAGGAATGATGGAAATCATGCAAGAACATGAAACATATAAATATCTAGGAATAATGCAGGCCCAAAGACAAGAACATAAACTAGTCAGGACAAAGCTCACACAAATGTACAAGGACAGGCTAAAAACAATATTGAAGATCAAGCTGAATAGCAAGAACATCACACAAGCAATTAACTTCTTTGCATTCCCAGTACTAACATACTCCTTTTGGAATCATCAAATGGTCAAACATAGAACTAGAGGATTTAGAACGGGTCATGGGAACCATACAGACAACTACACTCGTCAACGGCAACTGAAAGACAAACTATCCCCCGGTGGGATGGGGGACGAGGATAAATCGGCCTGAAAGAGCTCCATGATAAGCAAATCCAAAACATGAGACAGTACTTCTTTGAAAAGAGTATGCAGTCTCCTCTCATCTAAGCAGTAATAGACACAGATACCTCCCACACCCCATAAAGTCTCAACGCCGACAAAGAAATACTACCTATACGTAGTGATAAGAAACTGAAGGAATGGACAAGCAAAGCACTCCATGATAGACACTACAATGATCTTCAATGCCCTCATATTGACAAGAAAGCCTCGAACGCAAGGCTAACCCACGGAATCTTGCAACCAGGAATGGAGGGATTCATGATGTCAATCCAGGTCATAAGAACAAACTACTAGCGATACATCCTGAAGAAGAATATAAAAAATGAACAATACAAATAATGTAACTTAACATCTGAAACAATACAACATGTAACATCAGGTTGTAAGATAATGGCCCAAACAGACTACAAATACCGTCATGACCAAGTGGCAAAAATAATACATCAAAAGCTTGCTAACAGAACCAACCTTGTAGCCAACAAAAGCCTTTACTACAAATACGAACCAGAAACAATACTAGAGAACAAAACACGCAAATTGTACTGGGATAGGGCTATTATGAGGGACAAAACGACACCACACAACAGACCAGACAAAATCTTAATTGATAAAACTAACGAAACGATAGACATCACAGACATAGCAATACCCAACACAAATAACATTCAGAACACATACACCACAAAAATGACTAAATACCAAGACTTAAGGTAGGAAATTAAAGACATGTGGTACATGGATAAGGTAAACGTTATCCCTCTTGTCTTATCAGCAACAGGTATAATACCAACCACACTCCAAAAGAACTTGGAGACACTTGAAATTGAACCAAACACATATATTGATATGCAAAAAGCAACAATACTAAACACCTGCCGAACAGTCAGAAAATTTTTAAACCTGGCACCAGAATGAAACATACAAAAATATTTTCACACTGAAGGTAGACTTGAGAACTTGGCACCGCCCGTCTTAAGCTTAATCCGCCAAGTGCGAGAACGCACACAAAAAAATAATAATAATAATTGATATTAAATCAAAATAATTGATATTAAATAAAAATAATTAATAATAATAAATTTACTTCTGATTCTGAAAATTAAATTATAGGAGGAGCGTGGATTCAGGAGTTCCTTTTCTTTGTATTTGAATTTTGGATACAACTGCCAGACACAGAGATATGGGCATAGTTTCCGTTATCTGGAGTTCAGTCGAACAAAGTATGTATCAACCTTTGTCAAAATCAATGTGCTGATATTATCACTAGCGACAGTATACCACTCGAACAGATGAGGAGAGGGGCGGGAATTCGATTCTTACTTAAAATTTCAAGTTCGTGCAACTACATCGACTGGTGCTCATTCTAAATTCTTCATTTCTTACATTTTGGATTCTTTGATTCCGCGTGTTTGCGTTTGAACAACTGAGAATTCAAAGTCGACCATTTATAATTGTGTGTCTGTTTCCAGCACATGAAATTCTTGGTCAAAGTCGATAATCCATGTAACGGATACTTTATGTTGATAGATGAATTGATAATTAAAATTGCGTAAACTTTTCTGTACCAATAGACATAAATGATTAATAAAACGGGCTCTTATATCAGTTTAAATAACAGAAATTCAACATACCACAAATAATATCCAAACTACATAACGTCAATGGTTCCGTTATATCAATCCACTCTTTGCTGGTTGCTGTCTTCAAAACGTCAACTAAAATTTTTGATTTTTCGTTAAATGTAGGAAGAAAATCTTTTAAAATATCAAAATGAAACGAAGGGGTTAATATCTTCCGTCTCGATTTCCACTTCGGTCCTTTGCTTTAAAAAAAACAAAAAAAACACGTTACAGTGGATTTTATTGTTTGTTGAAAATGTTTCAAAGTATTTCAAGGCTGCAAAACTGTTCTTTAACTGAAACCTAATATTAAAAAAAAGAAAGAAAAATTTTAAATTTTTACCATCTAATTTAGTATGTAAAAACAATGCGTTAAAATAAATACATTTAAAGCTAGAAAATATTACATACAGTAAATCTTTTAAAATCTTATATACACGTACATACTTGAATGCAATTTTACCATCACACATTAATTACCTTATTAAAAGTCCAGTACGAAGCCAAGGGCGTAACGTATTGTAACTCGATGCCTTTTCTAGAACAACTGTACTCCTAAGGACTTCCTACGATGGAAAAAATACATATCTAAAAAACTAAAGATACGATTTTTTATATGCAAATATTCATATGTCACTTATGAATATAAAACAAGTTTTCGCGTTAAAACCAAAAAATTAAAAATTCATCAAAATTAGAATGATAGGCCTCAGGCCCGTTCCTGGGTTGTTGGCTGCCCTGGTACAAAACAATATCTCGCCGCCCTTATTAATTTAATATTATTTCATTTAGAATTTGATACCTGAAGCTTTTACCTTTATACCCATATACACATAGTTTGAAACAGTTGTCGTGCAAAAGAGAATTTTATTTTAATTAATATCTTCTTGTTTTTTAACAAAAATCCTTGATATTGTCATTATTATTATTATTATTATTATTATTAGGAGGTCAAAGACAATAAAATAAACCGTCTGCAACAGCCCCTGAAATAGGTCTCTAGATGCTGCGACACCTTTTACACCCCCGCCAGAAACAGCCCTGCGGTGGCGCAGTGTGGTAACGCGTTCTCCTATTGCGCGGCTAATCCGGGTTCGACTCCCAGCAGTGCAAAAAGAACGCTTACTCAGAGATCTCATAAAAGATCGCACTGCTCACTGTAGTCCGGGGTTTGGTTCCCCAGGCCTTAAGAGGTTCGGATTCCTCGGAAAACTGTAGGTCCCGGCGCAGCATGACCACTGTAGTCTTTGAGCCCAAAAAACAAACAAACAAACAGAAACAGCTCTGATAGGTTTTATTAGTTGTTTTATAAGGTGGTTACCCAAATATGCATCTCACAATTCTCTTAACCTATTTGAGCATTGCTGCGTTCGATAATGCATTATTTGGAACTATTTACTTGTGAATAATGACTCATTTTGTTATGCCATTTGCACAAGCAAATGACATAACAAAATGAGTCATGCCATTTGCTTGTGGAGTTGAAACGGCATAAGTGCACATCGACGCGTCAAAGGAATTCCGTGCAGTTAAGCAGTTTGTGTATTTAAGCGGACTGCGATAAAATGCTGCGTATAAGGTACCTTTCCGCTAAATTTTTACAGTATGTTATTAAGTTACATATGCTTATTTCTAAGTATATACATTATGTATAGTATTTATCTTAATAATTGTACAGTACCCCATTACTTTATTCAAAAAATATAAAGTACTATTTTTGTTTGATTTTGAAGAATTTAAAATCTTCAATTTTTGATTAAACTCTTTAAACAGATAAGTTTTCTTTTTATGTTTGCCACAACTAAAGTAAACACGCTATGGGCATAAACTTAAAAATAAGTAAGAAGCAAGGATATTTTCTGGTCAACAACTCCTTGCAAATGACATTTTAAATTGTGGGAAAGTATGAGACACAAAAGTGTCACGTGACTTACTCCTTATGCAATATGCCATATTCCGACATAGGTGGGCAAGTGTTACTTCCGATTTATGGGTTCTTCGTAGCGACACTTTGTGAAAAGTACAAGCTTAGTTTTTTTGGACATTTCTTTGATCACTTATCAGGCTGAAATTCCATAATAAAATACAAACTTCACTTAAAAGTACGTGCAGTTAATGAACTCTTTCATGTCAAGTTGAAATCTATGATGGATATTATCGGTTTCAGTGAAATCTGGTTACAGACGGGCCTAAACTGCGATATCCCAGGTTACATAGCATATTATTTAAATAAAAGGGAAGGTCAAAGTGGGGGGGTGGGGGTGGAGTGACCATTTATTTATTGGAAGAATTGGGAAATATTGATATAAATTCTGAATTGACAGACACTTCTTCATCGTCATATGAAGTGACAGTGGTCGAAAATAGTAAGAATATTATTGGAGTTGTTTATAGGCCCCCAGCCTATATGGGTGATTACAACATAGATTTGTTAACTGATACCAAGGAAAAGATTGATTTTGTAAATTTAATTCAGAGTTGGGGTTTTATTAATACAATAAAATGGCCAACTAGAGTGACAATGACTTCGACAAGTTGTCTTGATTTGTGTAATTATGTTAATCTGGATAATCATGTATCGGGGATAGTGGGGCTTGATCTTAGTGATCATTTGCCAATATTTATGTTTTATAAGGACAGTTGTTCCAATAGTATAACGAATATATTCAGATTATACGTTTCTGTGAATGCAATATTAACTTATTTATTACGAGTTTGGCTTCTATAAATTTTATGGAACTCTTTGATCATTTAACGAATCCAGATGATGTTTATCGTTTTATCATTAATAGGTTGATCAAATTACAAAACGAATTCTTTCCTTTAATAAGATATAAGAAAAACAAGAAACTGAAAAAGTGTTGGATGGCGAATAAAATCCGTCGACAAATTAATAAGAAGAATAAGTTATTCCATAGATTTATAAAAACAAGAAATGCATTGGACTGATCAGACTTTAAAACCTTTAAAAATAAGTTATATGCGAACGTTAAGAGAACTAAAAGGGATTATTATAACAATTTATTTGAAAACTCTGACTCAAGGGTGTTGTGCAAGAATTTAAATTCCCTTCTGAGGGTCAATCCGAAAAAAAAAAGACTCCTATATTGTTAAAGAGTGATAGTAATATTATTACAGATTCCTCTGATATTGTGAATAAATTGAACGAATTTTTTGCAGAAATACCAAATTTATAAAGAGCCAATATTCCCCCTCAGAATAAAACATTTAATGAATATTTGAAACGCGACTACATTAATTCTTTTTATTTTGAACCATTTACTATAAATGAAGTCATAATTGAATTAAAAC
>QLNU02015360.1:104941622-104991563 GCA_006491805.2 Dysdera silvatica
TTCATTGTTGGAGTTTTATTAATACAATAAAATGGCCAACTAGAATGACAATGACTTCGAGAAGTTGTCTTGATTTGTGTGTTACAAACTTGGATAATTATATATCGGGGCTATTGGGGATTGCCCATAGTGATCATTTGCCAATATTTATGTTTTATAAGGACAGTTGTTCCAATTTGTATAACGGATATATCCATATTAGACGTTTCTCTGAATGCAATATTAACCTATTTATTACGAGTTTGGCTTCTATAAATTTTATGGAACTCTTTGATGATTTAGCAAATCCAGATGACGTTCATCATTTTATCATTAATAGGTTGATCAAATTACAAAACGAATTTTTTCTTTTAATAAGATATAGAAAAAACAAGAAACTGAACAAATATTGGATGGCGAATAAAATCCGTAGACAAATTAATAAGAAGAATAAGTTATTCCGTAGATCCATAAAAATAAGAAATGCATCGGACTGGTCAAAATTTAAAACCTTTAGAATTAAGTTAAATGCGGACGTTAAGAGAATTAAAAGTGATTATTATAACAATTTATTTGAAAACTCTGACTCAAGGGTGCTGTGGAAGAATTTAAATTCCCTTCGGAGGGGTAGTCCGGAAAAAAGGCTCCCATATCATTAAAGATTCATGCTAATATTATTACAGAGTCCTCTGATATTGCGAATAAATTTAGCGTGTTTTTTGCAGAAATGCCAAATTTACAAAGAGCCAATATTCCCCCTCAGAATAAAACATTTAATGAATATTTGAAACACGACTACGTTAATACTTTTTATTTTGAACCACTTACTATTAATAAAGTCATAATGGAATTAAAGCATATAAATACTAAGAAATGTCCGGTGCCAGATGGTGTTCTCTCCAGATTAGTTAAAATTGGTGCAGAGGTGTTGAGTGAACCACTCTGTATCTTGTTCAATAATTGTATGGATACTGGTACTTTTCCTACTGACATGAAAGTCTCCAAAATTATTCCGATTCATAAAAAGGGCATATTGAATGATTTAAATAACTATAGGCCCATTTCAATTATGAATATTTTTGCAGGAGTATTTGAAAGGTTGATACACTCTAGACTTTCTACCTTTACTGAGAAATATTCAATTCTGCATAAATTTCAATATGGTTTTCATAAGCGAAAGGGTACGGACTTAGCTCTCATGAAGACGATAAAAATTATTCAGGATTTTTTTAAACAAAAACCAAAAAATAATAGCTTTATTTTGTAATCTCTCCACAGCTTTTGATACCCTAGATAGAGATATTTTACTTTCTAAATTATATTAGTGTGGTTTTAGAGGCAAAAGTCATGATCTTTTAAGTAATTATTTCGATAACAGGAAACAATTTGTCCAACTTGAGGATCAACGATCTAATGTACGAATTTCACAATACGGCGTTCCACATGGCTCGGTGCTGGGCCCGTGGCTCTTTTGCATTTATTTTAATGATATAACGTGCATTGACGTTGATACTATTGTTATACAATTTGCGGATGACACTACTATTATTTTTAATGACAGAGATTTAAATTATCTGATTCCAAGGATTAATAATTAAACGGAATTATATTATTCATGGTTGTAATAATTTTCTAAGCCTCAATATTGATAAAACTAAGGGCATGCTTTTTGGTCGAGGAATTTGGGAGAGTGGGGGAGACTAAACGTTGATATTTATATTGCCGAAAGGGAGGTTGAAATGGTTAACAAAATCTGTTTTCTGGGAGTCATGGTTCAGGAAAATTTGCTTTGGAATGAACATTTAAAAAATACCACACTTAAGATAAGCAAAAATATAGGAATTTTGACCAGACTAACACATTTGCTTCCTATAAAGGCAAAAATAACTTTATATTATGCATTTCTTTTTACGAATTTAATGTATCAGCACATGGGGTCGGACATCTAATAGTAATATTCATAAAATAGAGACCCTCCAAAGAAGATTTTTTCTCTTTTAGATCTTGGCTGTCACAGCGACTTAGATAATATGGCCAGACGCTATGGCCTCATGAACTTTCGTACTCTCGTACAATTTAGGATTCTTCTGCTTTATTTTCGTCGTTTAAAACTTTTAGAATTTACTGATATTATAGCACGATGCCATCTATCTTATGATTATAATACACGACATAAAAATTATATAATTGTCGAGTATGCCAGGGCTGAATATACTGGCCAAAATTTCAATCATATTGGGGATGGGTTATGGAATGTGTTACCAAATAATTTTGAAAATCTTTACTCCTTAAGAAAATTTAAGATTGAGCTGAGAGCATTTCATTTGATTTTCCCTTTGATATTTGGGGGACTTACTTACAGGATTTTTTTTCGAGTAGAATTATTTAAAAAGGTTTCAAATATTAGGAGCCGCTTTGATTTTTTGTCCATTGGGACCAGGCGTCATAAACATACATACAACCAACTATTATGACAAGATTTATTTTATGCGGGTGGGGGTTGAGCTCGTAATCCGTTGACATTAATTACCTGGGTTTTTTTAGTTAACTTTTTAATTCCTTTTCTTTTCGTGATTTAGTTACATTATTATTTTTTTTCTTTGTGTTATTGTCGTTAATCTGTATCTATTTGTTATTGGCTTCTGGAGCCATTGTTCAGTGCAGTAGGAGAACCCTGGGCTCTTTGGACATGCCAAATGATGCATTTATATCGTCTTTTTCCAAAGGGCCCCGGACCATGGCAATATTATTGTATGGTTTCACATTGTATTTAATTTATGTATTAATATATGTATGCTGATGGCCTGGAAAGAAATAAATGAAATGAAATGATAACATTAAAATGATAGGAACATTTTTAAGGCTTAATATTTTAAGCATTTATAAGGTTAGTGCAGCTCTGTGGTCCGCGCTTATGCAGGTTCGACTGTAAACGTTCCATGTTAATTAAACCAAATGATACTCCGGTTTTCTACTTATTGCCCGGAATCTAAGCGAGCCAAATTTCTTTAATCATGCATGCATGCATGCATACATACATACATAGTTAAAATACAATTAAATAATACATATGAAATATTTTTCTTAAAATAAGTATTATCATGTATTAATGCATTTAAGCCTCATATATTAATTTGAATCATCCTGTAAATAATAATAAACGTTGGTTCGTTAGCTTGTTTGAGTAAGATAACGGTCTTATACTTTGATAACTAAATCCTTTGTATGGAATTTGGATGCAATTATTTATAAGTCTTTGAATGCGAATGAAAGTACGCTCATGCGTTTGTTTCGTAGCTCTGTAATAATAAAATGATATATAAAGTAATGCTTACTTCAACGGCGGCAGCTTTGTGCAAGATAACGTAAGGAATGTTCGCCACCCAAAAAATGAAGAAGTCCTTTTTTCTGTGTAACACACACAATCCTTCCAAAATTTGTAAAATATCTAAAACAAATATATGTTATTCAAAGCCTCGTGACGAAATAAATATCCAGACTGTAAATATTTTATAAATAGGATAGATACACATTTCACAAAAAACAGTGTAACGAACAAGATACAAAACTGAGGCATATACATAGTTTATTAGCTTTTTGACAATCGTTTCGACAGAGCACATATACCTTATTCTGAACAAACATATAATTGAAGAAGCCAATGTGAAGTTACGTGACCACTGGATAGGCATCTATTGTTGCAATGCAGTGGTGATTTGGCCATCATGTAAATGATCGCAGGTATCCAGCGCTTGCTTGCTTTTTCCCTACAGCTACGCAGTTTGACTCGTTCGGCGACAGAAGTTCAAATTCCTCTAAAAATTGTAAGTCCCGGCAAAATGATCATAGTTGTCCTTACACCACAAAACACACGAAGAAAAAAAAAAGGACGCTTTTCTGTGACATAGTGGTACCGCGTTCACACGAATTGTCATTACTTCGGATTCGACACCTAACGGTAGCAAATAAGCCAGGTTACCGACTAACTGCTCACTGCAGTCCGGGGTTCAGATTGTTCGATGGAACGTAGGTCCATAATCTCAACGTAGTGCGCCAAAATTTTACAAGGGAAGGGCCCGAGCTGGACGACACAGATTTTAATGGGAGTGGTCTCATTTGAAAGCTGTCAAAAAATGGTTAAACACGTATTCGACGTTTTTCAATGTGGGCCTTAATATAAATGCCAGGGGCATAAGAAGGGCAAAATGAGAGGCATTTTCGAAGATTTCAAACGGCTGTATCTCGGTTAAAATTTAGAGCCAAAGATTAAGTTTTAACGCATTGTATGCATCTTTCAAATATATCGAATACATGTTTCAGGATTTTTCGGATAAAACGTTAGTAAATATAATTTTTCAATTCTGAACATCGCCTCTATTATTGATATCCATTAAAAGACTTATTAGCAATTCGGCGAAATCATTGGCGATATTTCCAGAAAGATGTTGAAACCGGCTTGCTCTTATCATTATCTCATCTGAACCTGTAAGAGTAGAGTTACATTTTACGGAAAACTCAGTGACTAACATTTGCATTTTTTCTGCATATTCTTGCAGTAAAATTTAACATGTATTACTTGATCAAAAGAAAAAAATTATCCGATTTTTTTTTATATTTTTGAGAAATCTGTTTTTGTTTTTGTAAGTAACAAATATTCACTTTCGCTAACGTTCTTTGCAACTAAAGTCATAATAATTGTCAAGACGTTATAATTTCCTACACAAGTTTTCTGTAACTTAATATCAATCTGAATAAAACGTATAAACGTAGTTTAGTTCATATCGTTCAAACACACATATACATTACTCATACACAACATGCTCATTCTATAATATAACAACACGAAAGAAAAATGAAAATTGTTTCTGTAGAATAATGCAATCCTTCTTTTACTATTCCAAAAAAACCCCGAGCGATACATGATGAAGAAAGTAGTACACTCTAACGCAGTGACGCACCCACGGGGGGGGGAGGAGCGATGGTGCCCAGAATCTAAGGGCCAGGGCTTGGGCTGACCAAACGGAAAAATTATTTTGATATTGCTCTTGAAAAAAAAAAAAAAAATGAACAGAATACAAACGCCTTCCTAATTAATATGACAGTTGAAAAAATTGCTAGGTGAATTTCTCGGTGGTAAGTCCCCGTCTTCCCCCCGCACACATACATACACCTTTGAAAAAATTCTGTGTGCCACTGCCCTCCTCCCCCCTTTTTGGAAAATTCTGGGTGGCCCATTGTTCTGATGTAAGGTCGGAGTGGGGTATTATGAATGCAAGTTATTGAACGAAGATTTTACTCTTCGTATGAAAAGACATTAAATGATTATAAACAATAAATTCACGATATTTCCCATGAGCAGTAAGATCTTCCATTATTAATTTGTATCCTTAATGTGTGAATTTATATTTCTACCCCCTCATGCATATTCAATAATACAAACGCAAACAGCCAGCTTTCTAGAAAGATCGCCATTGATTTCACCAAACTGCCAAGAAGTCTTTCGATAAATAGCAGTAATAGAGGCGATATCCAAAATTACAAAATAACATTTAATAATGTTTTATCCGAAAAATCTTTAAACAAGTATTCGATATATTTGAAAGATGTATATAATGCGTCAAAACTTAATTTTTAGCTCTAAATTTTAACCGAGATACAGCCGTTTGAAATCTTCAAAAATGCCCCTAATTTTGCCCTTCTTTGGCACCTGACATCTATATTAAGGCCCATGCTGAAAAACGCTCAAATACGTGTCTAACAATTTTTTGAGAGCTTTCAAATGAGACCACTCCCATTAAAATTGGCGTCGTCCAGCTCGGGCCCTTCCGTTGTTAGTTACGCATACGGTTATGTTTAGTAAGAGGAGGAAAAATGTATCAGCCTGGAGAGGGACTGGGTGCTCTCAAAGGGCGCATACCTTGGACTTTCGGAGGGACAAGAGAAAAAGAAACGCTGTCCCCGACCTAGAGGCTAACTAGGGTCCCTCCGTCGTGCCCAGAGTGCCTTAACCGCTAGGCTATTAGGGATAGAAACAGCGCTCCTTTTCTCCGTATATTTTATATTAACAAACAAAATAAACACGCGTTGATAATCTTATAGATATATAGTAGGACCCGCATACAACCCACATTTAACGAATTTCCCGGATTTAGCAGAAATATGGATTTTTATATAATGATGAGAATTCGATACAATTTAACCGCTTTTTAAGAACAAGACTTTTACGGTCCAAATTAAAAAGTAAAAAAAAAATTGAGAGTTTTTTTTTAAAGAAAACGCAGAAAATTCTAAATTAATTAATTAATTTAAATAAAAAGGGGGTGATTGTGAGAATGTCCTTTTTAATTGTGGTGAACATCACGAAACAAACTTTCCGGCGCTTGAGATCGGAGAATTTCTGGGAATTCTCGTCCCTTTCTGAATACATAGTAGGTTAATCTGATGACAGCCAGCACTACGCAGAATAAGTAAACAATAGAAAAACAACTTTTAAGCGTAGTTGAAATTTTATTTGGCAAATTTCAATGCGTTTCGAGCGGACTTTGCCCGTCCTTCGTCAGGAATACACGTCCGTCTGACACTGAAACAAACAATGAAGTGTTGCCGATGAGCCGTGTTGCCGGTCAGATCCCGTTTCCGGTTAAAAAGTTGCTGTTAAGGTCGATTGCCGCTCCATATATCGGCGATAAAACGCTACATTGAATCAGGTGGGGTGGTAGGCGAAGGTTGAAGAACTGAAAGTAGGTTTCTCCAAGCTTGATTGATGTATGGAGTGGGCCTGTAATCATTTATATTTACAATGTCATTGGAGTGTTTGTGAATAAAAAAGGCTTCCAAAAAATCCAATTCTACAGAAGACTTGGGTTGATGAATGATGGTGGAGCCATAAAAATTAAATTTATGATTATTGTCACAGCAGTGGACTTCAATGGAGGTTTTATTGAATTCTGCCTTTTCGAAGTATCTTTGATGCTCTTTTAATCTCAGACATAAAGCACGCTTCGCCCGGCCGATATAAGAGAGGTTATACTGACAGAAAATTTAATACACTCTCAAGCGTCGTGATGTGGGAAGATTATCTTTGAGTTTGGAGGGACGAATTTTATTAAATGGGGAAACAGTACCTTAAAGTTGGAGTTTTAGCAACGGCGACATTAATTTTAGGAACATATGTGACGATCATCATAGTACCAGAGAATTCAATTTCACGAGAGGTCGATAGCGTAGTAGGAAAAGAAGGTTTAGAAAATTTAGAAACGGCTAAAGTGATGAAATTTGGGTTATAACCTCTATTAACGACGACAGATCTCAAGAAGGTGAGTTCTTGGGAGAGAGCTATGGATGTTGAACAAATTTTTAGGGCCCTGTTTACGTATGTATAAAACGCCACCATTTTTTGCTGATATTGATCACAAGATTTCGCATAAGGCGGGAGTCATATAGCAAATGGCATGCAAGAAACACTCGTTCTGAACTGGCGCCCTTTTTTTCAATAAAAATGTTGAGGAAAGGTAGGGAATTGTTATTCACAACTTCCAGGGAGAATTTAAGATGTTTATAAACATAGTTGACAATAGGAAGTATATAAGCAATTTCGCCTTGTGGACCTTCTTGTTAGGACGAAATTTGAAAATTCTCTTTTTTTAAATAAATAAATTATATCTAAACACCCAGGAGCATATAAATAAATAAATAAATAATAAAAAGCACACTATCTCTGTATATATATGTATGTGCATGTTTGATAAAAAATATATTTGTTTTTGCGATATTCTGCCGCTCTTGTTTCTGAATATTCCAGATAAAATTGTTTACCTCATAACAAGTTTTGTACCAACGTCTATGACAATATTCCCTGAAAAAAACGTTCCTGCCAACAATGTTCCAGTCATTAAAAGAAATGCCACAAAGTTAAAAAGTGTGCAGTGCCAAAACGGCCAGTGCTTCCCTCAGCTCAACGATATACAAATCAATCAACTTAGTTTCTTCAACCAGGATCTAGTGTGACATCGTATAACAAGATAAAGGAACTTAGAACGAACTTTTTGGGTTTTTTTAAGAACATTAAACTTTAATTATGTTATTCATTAACAAAATTGCTTGTAAAATATTTATTCAATTACCAAAGGCGTTAATTTTAAATTAATTTGATTTTTATTATTAAAAACATTATCCTTTAAAATTTCTGTATATAAATAATGTACATATAATTAAATTTCTTTTCTTTTTAAAAGCAGGACCCCCATAACATACTAACCCACCTTTTTGTTTTTGTTCTACATATTATATTTAGTTTTTAAAAGCCCACATTTAACACAGAAATAAAATAATTTTGGCCTATCGGGGCATCCAAAACTTTATAATTTCTCTCTGCAAGATGTTTAAATTTTGATCAGCGTTGGCGACTATTAAAGATGAAGGTTTAAACAAATACACCGAAAAGTTTAAACTTTGAGCTAAAATTTTACCTCGTAGAAAACACATGGGCACCTGCAAAAATCAGGTCACGGCCGGGTTCTGGCTGCCAGGGTGGCCACCTTTTTTTAACATTACGGAGGCCATGTCAGCCAACGTTAACATGAGCCAAGTTAAAGTTGGCTAATAATTGGCGACCAAACATTCTGGCGGTCCTTAACCAGCACACCAAGTCACAAGATGGCGAAATGTGAAGAGCCATCGAAAATCGGCAGAGAGAGTGTGGCTTGGAAGTAAATAAGGCGTCATTAAGACTACCCGAACCGATACTTGGATGATGGCCAAAAAAAAAAAATGTAAGCTCCCTTTTCCTTATTTTCTCTTAAATCTTAATTTTAATTAATAGTGCCTCTCCTTTTAATTAAAAATAAGGTAAAAATAATTCCTGGTACTTTCAAAAACACCAGCATTAATTAGCAGGTCTAATGGAGACCTCGATACAGTTAAGGGTTTCCCCACCATAAATTTGGAAATTTCTAATTTAAGCAATTTCGGTACTCATCAGTGAAATAAAAGCTTTGAATGTAAATAGCCTTCTAGAAAGGAATTTTATAACATAAAGTAATGAATAGTCTTTTATCCTGAACAACTGTTAACCTGGAATACTTTGTTTTGATATTATCATGTTTATCATATAAAACTAAAGGCGTTAATTGTTTTTAGATAATTGTTTTCGTATCTGTTTTTGTTGTAATAGAGCCTGTGGTCATTGAAAGAAAACTGTATTTAAATTTAATTTTTTTTTTTATATTTAACGTAAAACACAATCATTCAATATACTTAATCCATCCCTTTAATTTTCACGGTCTTGCATTGCAGTACCCGATAAATAAAATTAATATTAAATAAAATGATAATGGGGTTGTAGAGTTCTTAAATTATTAATCAAATAGTTAATCTAAACAATAAGTAAACTAACTTTAAATTTACAAACCTAATTATAAAATATTTTAACTTCATTTTAGTTCTTTCCATTCTAAATTTCTAATCCTAAATTCTAACTAATTAAATTAAAACTTTACGAACTCTGGTGTGTTCAATACAGGTATCACCATAATATCCCCAAATGATAAAATATATCGTCCACGTATCGAGTCCAAAATTTAAACGTTATAATTTCAAAGAGTTTGATCTTGAAATAGTGGAAGTATATGTCACATAAAACGGGGGACGTGGGTTCCCCATTGCCATACCGTTAGTTTGTTGAAAATATCGACCCTTAAATACAAAATAAGGACAATTTGTGCAGGCTGCGATTAAAGGTAATTAATTTGTTGATTTCAGATTGTGCAAAATCGTATTCAGTTAAGCGCCACCGAGGCAGTCAAAATTATAGCTACGTACTTTTGTCAAATAAAATTGCAACTACGCTTAAAAACTTTTTTTTCTATTTGTTACATAGTAAGGAGTTTACAATAAACGCTTTTTGAAGAAATGGATTAGGATACATCAGGTGTTTTCAAACTTTTTTATAACTCGCGACTTCCTTTGCTTCTCATAACTTGTTGACTGCTCCGAAATATAGAAAAAAATATAAATCGCATGTTTTATATACATTTCTATAAAACATGCTGCATAAAATGTCAGTCAACCTAGCGACGCCCTTTCCCGAAATGCACAGTTTAAAAACTCTGTCTAGATTACGCTGATGGCTATGCAATTTAATACGGTAAATATATTACAATGAAAATTTAATGAACATAAGTGCTGCAAAACGAATCAAATAATTATAGATCGTTCCGAGAACATCTCTAAACAAAGCTGACTTTGACAATGATTACGAATGTAGGTTCCTTTATATCATGCTTTTTCTTACTATTTAGCTTATTATACTGAAAATCAAGTTGTACTATAATACGTTATTCATAAAATTTGAAACAAATTCAAAACTGAATATGATTGCGTGTATGTTGAATGTGCACATGTGATTTATACAGATTTCATTTTATAAATTTTAAATTCCAAAACGTATTTAGCCAGCGAGTGGATGCAGCGAACATTTTCATTTGTCCCAAACTTATCTTTATCTACTGGGCCTACTTTTTACATATGTAAATCCACAAATAAATTTTTTTATTCGTGGGGGGTAGTTGGGATGAAAAGGGATTGTGAAAAATTAGGGATTACACATCGATAAAAGTTGCTACCCCATGATATATATATATATAATAAAATAAATTCAAAATTTACTAAATATAAAAGTCTACAGTTACTTACATACGTGGAGTGGATATAGTTGATAAGATGCAGTTCCACGTGAAATAAGTGACAAATGCCCGGTGATGTTTAAACAGCCAAGTTTAAGCGATGAAATTTCTGCTTGAAGTCTTTTTGTTCTGATGAACTTTTTCAAGAGGTGCAGGAACAAAACAACAGTTGCACTTAGGAGGATGAAGCGAAAATTCAAATTCGCAGTAATCGTTGAAAATACTTTTTCTAATATAGACATATTTCCGATTTAAATTACTTCTCACTAGATGCTTCTTGCTTCTGATTACAAGAGAGTCAAACGAGTCTAGTTGTTTGACGGAACACTCCGGCTAACGTCGCACATGGAGTTAAGAAAAAGTTTTTGATAAGGAAAGTGTAGGTTTGCAGTGAAAGGGCAATGATTTCTTTCCTACGCTGGTTTCGTGCGCAAATAAGCGTAATCAGTTGAGCCAGCGTCCCCTATATTCAAGACTAAAGTACCGGTTTCGTGACATAAACCGACTTGGGCCACGTAGAATCGGGCGTGTATTATTTCCCAATACAACCACTCCTGTAAAAGGCAAAAACTACAACCCCTGGACAAAAGTATGGAATACTTGTATTTTTTATTTCATTTTAAAAAAGAGGGCATGCTTTAACCCTGTTTTAATTGATTATTTGCATTCAAGCAAAATGCGTTATTGGCGTGGATTAATTAGACACGAATTCAGAAAATTTTCATTTCAAAAGGTTTATTTAATCAAAAGTTGCATCAAAATTCCAGAAGCTGTGCAGGGACAAAAGTATGAAATAATAGAAGGAAGCTACAAAACTAACCACTTCATCGCGATTTTACCTCTCAAACTGCATGATGACGTCATTTATATTTACGGATATGTAAATTAACACAAGCGCCATGATTCTTTCATTACAATGGCACCTACGAGAGAATTAACGTAAGCCACGAGAATTCTTATTATTGATAAGTTTAATAAGGGACAAACGCAAAAAAAAACAAAAAAAAAACGATTGCCCTTAACTTTAACCCCAAGGAACTGTTTCTAAGATTATTGCGAAGTTTAAAGCTGGGGTATCAAAAACCAAGTTAGGAGTGAACGGCCAAGAAAAACAACTAAGCGAGAATATAGAAATTTGATAAAGATTGTCAAAAAGATATTTTCTTCATAAAGGGAGGTTAATTCAGCTTGGACGAATAAAGGAGCGGATGTTTCTGATAATACAGCAAAGAGGAGACTAAAAGAAAAAGGTTGCAGGTTTCGTAAAGCTCAAACAAAACCATATCTAACAGACAAGCAGGAGAGAGATCGTCTTACATGGGCGAAAACACAAGAATTGGTCCATAAGTGATTGGAATCAAGTTAGGTTCATGAATGAGACGAGGATTTGTCTCGGATAACTGTGGACGACACTTCGTTTACAGGCAGAGTAACGAAAAATTTCATCAAGATTGTCTTCGAGGTTCAACACAATTTCCAAAAGGCATCATGATTTGAGGCTCAATAACAGCGAAAGGTGTTGGTGAGATGGCTATCCCAAAAGGAAGTGCAAACGCCAGTACATATTTGGATATTTTCGACTATTTTGTGATGAAAACTGCAGAAGAACACTTTGGTGATGATGACTACATTTACCAATATGATAACGCATCATGTCACAGCAGGCCTGTAGCCAAGCCGGGACCAGCTGGGGCATGGCCCCAGTTGCCCCATGCTTGTATCCCAGTTGCCCCATGCTTGTATCCCAGTTGCCCCATCGAGCTATTTATATGTATAGAACAATATCCGAGTGCCTTGTGCCCCATATGTCCTTTGCCTTGCCCTAGTTGCCCCTTCGCCTTGGCTACAGGCCTGTGTCACAGGACCAAAATCATTAAAACTTACTACGCAGAAAAGGGTGTTACACGTTCAGACTGACATGCTAATAGTCCCGACATCAATCCCATAGAAAATATTTAGATCACACTAAAAGAAAACTCATTTCTTCCTGGACATTTTGATACCAAAATTATTAGTTTCAGTATAGAACGCAAGATTCTCCAAAAATTCTAATCGTAGGGAAAGGTAAGTGCATGGAATATTTCCCTAAACTTTTTGTTCCGCAATCTTCGAAGCGTTTTTTTCTCAAAACTTAAAATTTCCATGTTTCGCGTATGATAAGTTTGAAACCATCTAACATATTCTGATAAAATTTGACAGGAACATTCGAACTACTACTTAGCATAAAATGAAGTAGAATTGTGTTAATTAAATGAAAATTTAATTAGTTTTGTCTATATATATCGTGAAAATTTTCTCTTTCTTCCATTCGTTGGTTTTAAAATAATTAATGAAAAAATATTTTACTTTATGACATACTTGTTTGAGGTTCATATTAAAGTACAAGTCTTTCTCTGTAGAATGGTGTCATTATTATTATGTTACAATCAAAAGTAACCATAATATCATGCACGCAAGAGCATATATGTTTTCGAAGAAAGTAAAAAAGGTGTATGAAGTTGTTTACTTAAAAAAACATATTTTTGTTTCGTTTTTTTAACATATAATTAAACATTAATATATCTATTATCTTCATATTGAAAATGAAGTTGTTATCTTTGATATGTTTCATTCACAATTTGCATTTTAGAAAGTTGTATACAGGGTGGTCCTAAACTATATGTCAAAAATGTAAAGGCAGGTAGAGGGGACCTAAATAAGCAGATTTCGTATAGGAATGTGTGTGCGGTAATGACACATTAAAGCGCTAGCTTGTAAAGCAGTATGAATCACAGGAAACTGAAAAGACAAGTAAAGACAAAAGAAAACAAAAATTTATTAATAGTTTACAAGAGGTGCTCGAAAGAGCGGCCACCAACAGCGATACAAGATTCACAGCGACGGCGCATGGATCGGCGTACATTAGAAAAGACGTCAGGCATGTCGATCACATGTCCAGCAGCAACAGACAAGCGGGCAACAAGATCTTCTTCAGAAGTGACGGGACTCTCGTACACCAGGCTTTTAATATGACCCCAAAACAAAAAATCCAAGCAGGTTAAATCAGGAGGACGCGGTGGCCAGGGACCTGGACCGCCCCGTCCTATAAAATGCTGGCCGTAGACAGCGTCCAGGTGATTCCTGACGTTTCGACTGAAGTGAGCTGGGGCTCCATCGTGCTGGAACCACATTCGTCTGCGAACAGCTGGAGGAACATCGACGATCCGGCTGATTCCTATCCGGGAATCGCTCCCTGTACATCCTTTGAGCAGCTAATCCATTTCCTTGTGCAGCCCCATACATGAAATGCATGTCGGCCAGCTCCGCATTGGTGAAACGATGCATGCTGCTCGAGATCCGTGCGGGAAATGATGAATCCAGCTAGCGAAGCGCTTTTATACGCCGCAGTCATCAGCGCTCTCTACCGGCTCAAGGCGACATTACCGCACACACAATCCTATACGAAATCTGCTTATTTAGGTCCCCTCTACCTGCCTTTACATTTTTGACATATAGTTTAGGACCACCCTGTATATTGTTTTTCATGTTTTGAAATCCCCAAGTCCCCTTAAATTATTTAAAAATCTGGACAGAGGACAGTTGAAGTATTCATGTTAGGATATAATAAATATAATTTTATATACTTACATAATTATTGATAAGTTAGTTACACAGTCAAAAGAAACTGAATTTTTAAAAATGAATAACCAACGTTCCGCTCTTGTCATTCTAGAAATTCGCCATTTTCACACATTTATATGCACTGACGCCAAACAACAAAGGCTAATATATTCAATTGCATATGCACATGTGCATCTGCAATGGGCTCTAATAATCAGAATACTTAACAAGCGTTCGTCTCGCCAAGTTCTAGAACAGGGGTGGGCACGCATAAGGTCAAGGAGAGCCGCATTCCAATTTATCATATTTTATAAAGAACCGCACCATAGTTACATAGTATTAAATACACAAATTTAATTAATATGGTTACATATTGTACCAAAGTCTTAAGTGCTATGTAAAATATACATATAAGAAAATATAATTAAGAGAAAGAAAATACAAAATAATTATTTCAAAGTTTAATAATAACTCCAAGAATGACCTATCGATGCAACCGAAGATTTACTTTTGAAGCGATTACGTATGGCTTTTACTCTTCATTAACCGATTCACTTTCTTAGTCAATTTAACAAGATTCATAAAAAAACTTCTGGAAAAAAAAAGGATTTAAATTTTCGATGGGAGCCGCACTTAACTCAACGAAGAACCGCGTGTGGCTCTCAGAGCTGCATTTGTCCACGAAGAACCGCGTGTGGCTCTCAGAGCTGCATTTGTCCATTCCTGTTCCAGACAGACAAAAACTCCACCTTGTAAAGCCAGCAAGATATTCGAGACGTGATTAGTAATTAAAAACACATCCTTAAAACAGAAAAATGTAAAATGAACAAGATAATTAAGCAGCAAATTGTATTTATTCTTAACACTATGTCATAAAATCGTACATTCAGATCATGTCGAAAACAAAACGCGCATTTTAAAGAATAATTTTAAGGTAAATTAATATTTTGTAATCAATTCCCCAGCCGAATCAATAATAGAAAGCAGTCTGTTGCAGTTTCGCACAATTCCAGTAACAATTTTCAGTGGCAACACCTGACCTTTGCCTTCTGATTTTGTTTACTAGCGTTGTTAAGCGCGTGGAACGCGCCAGTTGCTGACGGGACTTCGTTCTGATAATGGTACCCTCACAAGTGAACTGTCACACCTTATTTTTCTGAATTTCGGTTTATAGGCTAATATGACCGAATAGATGAAAGATCCAAAATCCAATTTGGCCCAATCGACCTGGGGGGTCGAACTACGGCCCACTGAAAATAGAACTTACCATACGAGGACGCTTCGCGGAATGACAGGGGAAAACAGTGTTTTGGCATTCTGGCAAGCATTAGGCGTCAAACGTTATCGTAGGAAAAAAATAACACATATGAATAAAATATAGCATATATTTATAATAGCCATTTTAGTTGTACCTGAAATAATTATACATTGTGTATGCCAGTGTAAAAGTAAAAAATATTTGAAGTTTTTACCTTACTTTTTTATAACTGACAAATTTTGAGATCATTTTTGGCGAAGAACTCGAAAAAGCTACCTAGTGCATAAACCAGTCTTGAATAAATAAGGCGCGATCCTTCAATTTTCACATCAGTAGCAATCATCACTTGCCTGTGCTTTCATCACTTTTGACCTATTTAATTTTTTTGTTGGAAAGTGCGCAATTACAAGCCTTATTTGTCACCGTGTCTTCCTTTTCCACCATATCAACATACTTGTTTCGCGTTGTTTGTGAAAAATACACAAAGCAAGCCGATTTTGTATCAGATTATAAGATGGATATTGAGAAAGAAATATTTACATTTGCCAAAACTTTGATAAGTGGGTTAACGTACGGAATGAATGATGAAAATACACTTGATATTTGTCTAAATGAAATGAAGTATGATGCAATATAGGGTAATGAAATAAATTCTGAGGAATGGAATGAACAAACTAATTTGCCGTCAAGCGTAACTTATATATTAGAACACATGAAAAGAATAGTTGCGTTTGCATGGAGTGGATCAGGAAAACTACGTTTCTTGAAAAGCATACAGGTTCGCTTTAAATGTTTGTTTGTTTTTTGGTTTTACGGCTCAAAGACTACAGTGGTCATGCTGCGCCGGGACCTACTGTTTTCCGAGGAATCCGAACCTCTTAAGGCCTAGGGAACCAAACCCCGGACTACAGTGAGCAGTGCGATCTTTATGAGATCTCTGAGTAAGCGTTCTTTGCACTGCTGGGAGTCGAACCCGGATTAGCGGCGCACTAGGAGAACGCGTTACCACACTGCGCCACCGCAGGGTCTGATCGCTTTAAAGACACCACGCTTTCACATAGACAAATTTATCGCTTTCGGGATTATGTTGCTTCCCAGGGTACAAGATGTGAAAAACTGTTACGGATGAAAGACGAAGTATTTGAGAAGTTTAAAAATGCCCGGGAACATGTTTTATTAACAGTTCACGATGCCGATTTAAAGTTATGGTTTCTGAACATTGCAATGAGAGAAAATCTCACAAACTTTAGCGCAAGTGATGCTTTTCTATTAAAATTTTAATAAAAGAGCGTGGCATAACAAGTAGAAGGGTCACCAAATTCGTTATGCCTGTACGTACTATGCACACAACGGCTTTGGAAGATAGAGCTATAGAATTCGTCAACATAGTTACAGATGCAATGAGCAACTATCCTTTTGATGAGGTTTTAAACACTGACCACAGCGGATTCACTAAAGATCTGGCATCTACGCGCACTCTGTCGATTAAGAGGGAAATCACACTCCAAGTACCATTCAATCTTCTCACGCCTTATCTCATTCCGTAACAATTGAACCTGTCATTTCTGCTACTGGACAATTATTACCACAATTTCTGCTCACCCATCAGGAACCAAAGGGTGTATTCGATCCACGGGTACAGGAAAAGTTATTTAATCTCCTAATGTTATTCTGGAATGTTCCAAAAGTTGCAAATCCTCTACCGAAATACATATGTTCCTCAGCGAAGTACTCAAACCGAACGTAACATCAAAATTTCTATTAATTACGGATTCGTGGACAGGTCAAATGGGCAAAAATATAGTTGATGATAAATTTAGTCAAGCCAGTCTTTCAGAGCAATCGAAATTGATGATTATACCACCTGGAGGGATAGCACTCATACAGCCATACTACGTATATTTTTTTCTTCAATGGAAATATTTCGCTAAACGCTTAACACGATTTTGCCTTTTGCATTATTATGATCGTGTAAGCTTATCAGAAAGGAATAACATCACAAAATTGCATTCGCTCATTCACAATCAGCTGTCTTCCCCAAAATTCCGAAATATGATAATCTATGCTTGGTGGAAATCAATGTACCCGATACCAAAGCCTGAAAAATTCTTCAATGTGCAAGAAATTTGTTTTAATTTCACGGACCAAGTGTGTCACGAAATGGACTGCGATGGTAGTTCATTCATTTGTTGCAATCATTGCTCAAAGTTATTATGCTTTCTCATTTTTTTATTGATTTTCATTTCCATTAAAAGCGTTTTAAGTTCATCATAGCCAAGAGCGCAGTTATAACTCTGGTAACCCCAGCAGTTAGGTAACTCAAAATTTTTTTTTTCATATCTACATAAATTCATTTTCATACATAAATACTCCATGTTCATAATTCAAATCAGTTTCATATGCAAATATTTCATATTCATAATTCAAATCAGTTTCATATGTAAATACATATCCATAATATCAGTTTCATAATTCAAATCAGTTTCATATGTAAATACTCCATATCATATTCATAATTCAAATCGGTTTCATATGTAAATACTCCATATTCATAATTCAAATATCATGTCAGTTCCATATGTCAATATTGCAGCGGTAAATAATTTTAATTGATTTTGGAAAGTGCCTCTAAAATTATTTGCAAAGGAACCTCAGCTTTTCCGATGCGCCAGGACTTCACTTCTACAAGACGTAGAAAGCTAAACTTCTGACATGAATAAAAGTTACTCACAGTAAAACTTTTGGCGCTTAATGCTTGTCCAGCACGTCAAAATACTGTTTTCACCTGTTATGCAGCGAAGCATCATCGTAAAATGAGCTCTATTTTTAGTGGGTCCCAAATTTGATTTTGGATCTTTCATCTACTCGGTCATATTGGCCTATAAACCGAAATTCAGAAAAATCGAGCTCTGACAGTTAGCAAGGTTCTGTTGTGAGTAGTCGGTATATGGATACTAGCGGGTTAGGATGCTCCAACTAAGCGAGAACGGTGCTCCAATTCTGTACGTAGACACGAGGACTATAAGACTTCTATAAGGCTCCACTTCTAGTGTACTCATTGATGTTTATGATTTGTTAATTAAATACAGCCCGTTTTCAAAGACTAATATCTTTATTTATTGGAATTGAAGAATGTGTGAAATGTTACGTCGCACCATGGATACGCGACACAATCTTTTAGGAACTTAAAAAACTAGACTCTGAGTAATTTTCAGCCTAATTTCGTGCCAGGCCTCTTCCAAGACTGCTTTTAAAGAATTTTTATTTCTCGTATTAAATTTTCTGATACTTGTCTCCATTTTATCCCAAATATGTTCAATAGGATTGATGTCGAGTGAGTGATTGGAGAGGGGAATGGAGTTGATTTGAAACATTAAATAAACGTCACATCTTCACATTCCGAGCAGTATGTTTAGGACCGTTTTACTCTGTTGAAAAGCATAGTTATGTCCAAGGCTTCGGATGCCCATGGATGATTGTAGGTTATCCCCTAATATATTCAGATATTATGTTTGATCTATATTAACATCAATGAAAACCAGTTGTCCTAATCTAGAAGCTGCCACTGAACCCCAAACCATGAAGTGTAGTTCTGGATTTAGGACCTTACAGGTCCTAGTCTAAAGGTCAAGAATGGGCCCCTAAACAATGTGACCTCTGCGGTAATCAGTCAATCATAAGTTCTTCTGTGCCGTTTACTGTCTATAATATCAGGTTTATCAATAATGAAACTCTGAACTTTGTAAATAAAAAAGATTAAAATATCTCTTAAACTTAAATAATAGCAAGCCCCATCGACATATCCGAAAAGGGCTCCCAAAATCGCTGGTCCTTAAGCCCTGGCCTCAGGGTTGGACTGGCCATAGAAGCTACCGGGAATCTCCCGGTGGGTCGAATTTTAAAAAAGGAAAGTAGGCCGAACTTTTGAAAGGTGGGCCGAAGTTTTTGTAAATTCGACCCACCTTAGTACCTTAAACACATAAAAGTACCTTAGAGCACTATCCATCAATATAATGTCAAAATGGTATCTCTAATGCTGGCTTCATAGTGGCAATTCATATGTAGTGGTTCGATCGAGCTGCGAAATACAACGGCGCAGAACCGAAAAACGCCACCGTGAAGCCAGCCTACTCCTTGTGAGTAACCCCATCTAGCGGCCGACGGAAGCCTCAAATCTTCTTCGGCGAAATATATTCATGCGGTCAGGCGCCTTGAACCTGTAGAATGAAATTTCAAATAGCATAGGCCAATAAATGCCTCCTTTCTGGAACAGCGACCGAAAAGGATTTGTTGATTATAGAAAAAAAGAAGCAATGAAATTTTGTTGACTAAATGGTTTCAAATTAAAATGCTGATTTTTTGCAACTCAAACTTTTGACTTTATGCAACTTGAAAGTTTTTTATTGTGTGTTTTGTCTTGTAATTTTTTTTGACAAAGTAGATGCTTGTTATCAGTGTATCAAGTATAGTTTCATCCTTTGTGGAGACTGAAGATATTTGATGTTTGTCTCGGTTGAAGAATTTTTAAAATCTGTTTGCTTCAGAAAAGTTATGGAAGCAAGTGGCAAAGAATATTTGGCTTTTTCTTTGATTTAAGAGTAAATCAACACACTATTATCAATAAGAATGTCAGCAAAACGAAAAGGTGGGTGGGAAAAAGAAAAATAAGAAAACAGAAGCTTATAAAAGTAGAAGCAGAAAAATGTAAAAAAATAACGAATATATTTAAAAGTAATACAAAAGTTAAAGAAGTTGAGCCAGTGCCATCTACTACCAGTGTGCTTAAACTAGTGCCATTCACTTCAACTGCATCTGAGCCACTGCCTTCTGCTGAACCCGAGCACAGCTGTGAAATAAACGTGATGTTTTTGTTTCCGAAGATGCCTAAATCATGTCTTCGAAATTGTAATTCTGCGCACAAACATCTACACTTCGGAAGAGCGACACCCGTTAAACGCATCAAAGAGAATATACGAGACGAGTTACACGTGCGGGTGGTCACTGGTCCGCACACACACCTTTCTGGAACTACGAGTATACTCACAGCGAAAAGTTTGTGAACGTATAGTCCGTTCGCGCAGACCTGACGCCCGATACCGTTACCAGACGGGTTGTTCCATTGCAGTTTAGGGAAGGGGCGTCGCTGGTTTTTCCCGCGAAAACCGGTTAGAGAAAGACGCCTTCAGACTGCAATGGAGCAACCCGTCTGGTAACGCTATAGGGCGTCAACTGAGCGTGAACGTACTATATGACTGAATTTTTTGGCTAATTGAATTGCTAATTTCTCAGAAATGTTTTCTGTCCATCGAAAGACGGCACGATTTCTTCGCCTACCTGACAACTTATATAAAGGAAAATAGGCTGCGCGTATGGACCTGTCCCGTCTTCTGCGAAAACGTCGCAATCGCTAAATAAGAACTTTTAAAAACTACCACAATTCTCCTACTAGAAGATCGTTTTCTTGTTTGAAACGAATAAAAAAAATATTTCAGACCCACTATGTCGGACATTATATTAAATGAGTTTGTTATTTTATGAATTATATATATAATTGGGGTATATTGAAATCAATTTCCTTTGACACTGTTATTAAATATTTTAAAAGTTGTAGAAAGAAATGTAGACGACAGCATCATTAAGTAATTATGTTTTACATACATTGTGATACTTAAAGTTTTAAGAGATGTGTTGTTGATTGTTCTAATGAGAAGCATGATACCTTTTATTGATTAGAATTACTGATTTTGTTTTACATGTGATGTTTAGATCATATTATTAAGATGTAATGAGTGGTATTTTGTTAAATTTTAAAGTTTTATTTAATTTTAATATTTTCTCTGTTCCTTTTATACTGTTTACAAAGATTGAAACTTTTTCTAGTTTTATCTACCTTTTACATTCACTTTTAAATGTTGTGTTCAGTAACTAGATATTGGCAAAGGGAGAAATGCCATGAGTGCCTCCTCGAAAGAGGTTTTAAAAGGCTTCAAATTGGCGAATACTTGCGAAATGACGAATTTGAAATAACCACCAGAGGCGTCAAATTAAGGATGTAACAAAGGCGGCAAAATCGTAAAGCCGCCTTTGGCCGTACGCTATTTTATCCAACAATTCTTATAGACATTTTTAATAAAAACAATATTTATTGTTAATATGACATGACACTCTGTAACGGTTAATTTACGTATATGACCTGTGTCTCACTATGTAATCATAACTCGATAGTAGATTACGTACCGTTTTAATTATTTAAAGTCGCGATAGTTAGGCTTATAACGATTTTAATAGGAGGTATTAGATCAAACAAAACATTGTACAGTGAATTTATATTTGTTGGAAATTAAAATATATTTCCTCGATTTATTTTGTGCAAAATCATCAATTATATCGTCAAGCGGTAACTTACACAGTTTGCCGTTTTCTATGCAAAGAACTGTTAACGAAATGTCAGCAACATTCGATTAAAATGGGTTAATATGGCGTCAACATTTGGAACCGATAAGACAATATTGTCGTCGACTGTAATTTTATACATCTCTTTACGTGAAACATCAGGGTCTTTTTTCATAATTTGATTTTACGCAAAGACATGAAATGTTTTACTTTTGTATATAGTCCAGCATCAATATCATAGCGACAATCAGTCAATAAATCACGAGTTCTTCTTTATAGTTCATTATTTTTAATATTCAGAATGATCGAAAATATCTCGGACATATGAACTTCATTTCCTTTGGGATTTTTGCGGAGCAAGGACATTAAGGGTCATGCTGCACCGGGACCTACGGTCTTCATCAAAATCCGAACCTCTTATTGACCTAGGGAAACAACACTGAGATTACAGTGAGCAGTTAGTTGATAAGCGGTTGTTTTTTTTTGGCACCGTTTCGAACCCGGGACAAAGGCCCGCTAGGCGAACGCGTTAACGACTCTCATCACAGCATGAATCTTATAAATAAACAACGGCTCACTTAATTTACTTTTAAAATTTCTACCCTTGGCAAGTGAGATTAATTTTTGAATTTTCTTTTGGTGTCATTTGCTCATTTGCGATATTCATGGATCAGATCATCTATTCAGTCTTTTAAAAATGGACAAATGGCATTACAGTGTTTTAATAATTATAATTTATTTATGTATTTTAAATTGATGTAATTATGCATTTTGGATTAATCTAAGTATGGGTTTTAAATTAATGCAATTATGTATTTTAAATTAATGCAATTATCTATTTTAAGTTGATCAAATTATGTATTTTAGATTAATGTAAGTACGTATTTTAAATTAATTCAATTGTGTATCTTAAATTAATGGAAATTTATATTTTAAACTAACCCTTAAATATACGGTGGACTCGCGTTTTTACGAACTTTCCTCCAATTTACGAACTATTGCGTTGGTCTCAAAAATACTCCATGGGGAGGGATAATGCTGATGTCGATTTACGAACTATCGATTCCATGATTACCTTTTTTTTTCGTCCCTGCGAGTTCGTAAAATCGAGAGTTCACTGTACATCAATTTAAAACCTATGTGATCAAATAAAATAATCTTGATCAGTGATTCTTAAAATTTTTAACATGAACAGCTACGGGTGTGCAACATCATCAAATGAACGAATTAATGGACGATTTTACCCACCTATCATAAACTACCGGACTCGTTCAGTGATCCAGTCATTAAACGATTTTGCCCATCTATCGTAAACGATAAGAATCGTTCAGTGATCTAGTCATTTAACGATTTTTCCCACCTAACATAAAAGATCAGACTTATTCAGTCATTAAACGATTTTGCCCATCTATTATAAATAATCAGACTCGTTCAGTGATCCAGTCATTGAAAGATTTTCCCAATTTGTCATGAACGATTTTGCCCATCATCTATCATAAACGATCAGACTCGTTCAGTGATCTAAGCATTGAACGATTTTGCCCAACTAACATAAAAGATCAGACTCGTTCAGTGATCCAGTCATTGAACCATTTTTCCCATTTATCATAAATTATCAGACTCATTCAGTGATCCAGTCATAGAAAAATTTTAGCGATTCGTCATGAACGATTTTGCCCACAGCTATGACGAACCCTTTTAAGCAAGTTCCTGAATTGGCGAACCTCCCCACATTAAAATTATTTAACACAACGCCATCTTTTTAGTGCAACGGACGCGTAAATTGAAATATTTGCGGGGAATTGAAAATTGTATAACGGTGTTCATAATAGGGTGGGTCGTAAAAAAATTTTTTGGAAAACGTTTGCTCCAAAGGTCTTCCCTTACTACAATAGGGTAGAGATGGTTATACCTAAAATTTCATGCAAATCGGTTGATATCTTGATCCTCCTTCTATAAGACGAAACCGAAGGGCCCGTCGTATTTGACCAATATAAACCTGATTACACCGGCATGTGATGGAGTAAATTCCCCAATATGGGCTACAGATCCACAACTGGTTTAGCCCAACTAATTTATGACTAGCATGTTGGCATTGATAGATTTTTAGCACGTGGATCTCGTCAGTGTAATTAGGGTTCTGAAGAAGGAAGCCGAAAGTGCTTCCAAAATAGCTATCAAACAATTTATTTATTTAAATTGTAATTATGTGTTTTATTTTATATAATGTTTACGCGCAGTGAGTCGTATATCTCTATTATATCGTCATGATATTTATTAATCAATATGGCCTAAGTCCCCGATCTTTCCTTAAGGTCGTCTCACTATTTCTATACAAAACAAACTTGTAGTTTTTATCTAAAGCAATTTTTCTAGCTTCCCAGAAAAGTTTCTTTTCTAAATGGAGTCAAGTTTTTATTTATATAGACCAGTGGTTCTCAAAGGATGTGCATAGATGCACCAGTGTGCCCGGTGACATTCCTAGGTGCGCCCTAGGAAATCCCAGACAGATATGTACAGAGATATTATTAAAATAATTTTTTAGTGTTATAAACAAATACAGGGCTATATGGAAATTGACGCACCTGTGGGGAAACATACACACCTATAAAAATTAATGTTTATTATACTCTGAATATTAATTTTATTTTTATTATGTATAGAGTGCGCCTACGAATTTTTCTAGGACTTTAATTGTGCCATGTCTTCAAAAAGTTTGAGAACTACTGATATAGACTAAAGATGTGCCATCAGAGTTGAAAATATCACCATTTGTTAGTTTTATTTTCTTATGCAATACGAATTCACGAAGAGTATCTTGTAATAAATTGTGCAATGACCGGGGGAGGACCCCTCGTGGTTCTTGAAGGCAAATAGTGGGCAAGATCGATATCCTCCAATGCTAATAAGGCACTACATATGTTATGTCCAACTTTTAATACTACCACTTTAATAAGTGGGTTTTTGGATCCAGTTATATGTTGCATACCTACCCTACTGATTTCAATATTATGATTTCTTGAATGTTAATCTATTTTATTACAATAAGCTTGCAGTTCAGAAATCTCATCTTCCTGTGAGGAACATCTTGCCGCAAGATAGACAATCCCACCTGTAAGTTCATTTGCAAATTTCTCTGATCCATCCAGACGCTGTATTATTATCGTTTGTTGTTTCGCAAAGGTCTCAACCATAATTCAAATCACTCCAACTTCAGACGTTTGAGTTGCCATTATATCTAGTTTTGCAATAATTTCAATAAAAAATCCTTAATAATCGGTCTGGGACACAGCCTATCCAGCCGAAGTTGGATGCATACAATCGGCAACCAATGCCGGTGAATCTCTGCATAATGTACATATCCACTTCTTAATCCTTTCTCTGGTCATTTTTTTTTAAAGTTCAACTTCTATGAAGGCGTACAATAATAATGATAAAACTTACTTCAACTTGTCGCAGTGCAACGAATTCCCTCCCACACTAATGTGGTTCGACGGCTGAATGAGAAGGGTAGCATTACATCCCGTCCCTGCTCAGGTGGCCCAGCAGGTTTAAGTCAGGGTGTGCAACCAGAGGACGTTTTAGCTTATGTTCTGGCCCACCCACAGTGCAGTTCAAGAGAAGTTGGTATGATGTGTGGCCTAACAGGCGGCCATGTGCGGCAAATCTTGCAGCAAGTGGGAGCTCACCCCTACTATGGAATACTGCTGCAGTCACTAGTTCCAGGGGATGCTGAGCGACGTTTTAATTGGTGAAACTTCGTTACGAACACCTTAGATATGCAGCCGAATTTTTTAGTGTACGTCCTTTGGACGGAAGAGTCAAAATTCACCCGCAACGGGGTGTTAAATAGACACAACGGACATTATTGGGCTCTCGAAAATCCTTTATGGAGACGACCAGTCCGACATCAGGTGTGGTGGTGGTCTGTTAATGTGTGGTGCGGTATTTTGAACAACAGACTCATTGGACCTATGTACTACGAGGGCACATTAACGGGACGTCGATATTTGCAGCTGCTACATGGCGTACTATCGGATATTTTGCATGATGTTCCATTGAGTGAGCGGAGAACCATGTGGTTCCAACATGACGGCGCTCCTCCTCACCATCCAACAGAAGTACAATTATTATTATCCCAAACCTTCCGCCAACAGGTCATTGGCTAGGGTGGTAGTGTGAGCTGGCTGTACGGTCACCGGACCTTACCCCATTAGACTTCTTCCTTTGGGGCTATCTCAAAAGACACGTCTATC
Source organism: Dysdera silvatica (assembly GCA_006491805.2). Taxonomy (NCBI): domain Eukaryota; kingdom Metazoa; phylum Arthropoda; class Arachnida; order Araneae; family Dysderidae; genus Dysdera; species Dysdera silvatica. Next base: position 104,967,791 of record QLNU02015360.1, read on the forward strand.
ATACCCAACCGACGATGCGACTGTGGACGATTACCGATGTAGTTGCATTACCGATGCCTGTACAAGCGTCATACCTGCAATGCTGCTGAATGTGCAAGAAGAAATGCTCTATAGGATACAAACGTGTATTGCAGCCGACGGTGTCCACATCGAGCACACGATATACAGTAATACGCTGTTCACATTTGCCGAACCAAATACCCACATATTAGCGTTTGACGTGTTCTATTCCCGCAATTCATGTACCATTTTGTACTGCATCAGTGATGCTGGACAACTTTGGAATTAACCTTTTTTCCGTTTCTTGAATATTTTTTGAGATATCATCTCTACCTTTTGAATTTCTGTTCTGTGCCCGTTAAACTTCCTAAATCGCGATTTTTACCCTATTAAGGTGGTGAAAAAAAAAGTTTCGTACTAACTAGCTGATACTTTACAGCATTGTAATTGACTTTTTTACCATATCTTGAACAGTTTTCGAGATAGCAGCTCTAAGTTCTGAATTTTTCCGCTAGGGACGCTGCACGCAGTCTCATCTTGTAGTGCATAGTCACTTTACTATACCTATACATCACGTTCATACATATAGCTCTCTCTGTTCGACAGTTATCTGCGTGTATAAGGACTTTACTAACTACACTTTATTTGTAGGTCATACAAATTAATATGATTCAACAACTGCTCAAGACTCAACATAATTTAATTAAAAATCATTTTCATTATAAAAAAACACGGAACAAAATAAAACTTTTTTTCTTCGGTCCCGTCCAGTTCCTATAGACGACAATGTAATTAAGACCTCGTTTGCTCGTCGCTGATTCCAATGCTACTCCGTATAATTCGCCACTGCAGAAAGTTTCAGGCGGGACAATATAAACGACAGTAAGAACCATTTATGAGATTATATATATCTCCAAAGATCCGAAAGCTGTCGAAATGATATTTTTGCCACCGATTGTTACAGCAATTCAACTCCTTAACCATGGAGTCATTCGTGAAATTAAACTTGATATAAAATATTGCTAATTAAAGGTTTGATAAAATCTCTCTCGATGAAAATAAAATGCTTAAAATTTCCATTTTAAACGCAATCAATTGTGCACACACACACAGAAATTAGGATTTTGATCTGCTCGATTGCTTGTGTTTTTATGATGCAAGGAGTTATGCTGCGACGAGACGTACAGCTTTTCGGGGAATCGGAATCTCTGCTGACAAGGGATCCAAATCCAGGTTTACGATTGACGAAGTAATGACACGCGTCCATTGGCGATACGATAGCATTGAGAGCCCAACCCGGGCTACTGGCACGAGAGATGAATGCGCTACCATTATGCAATGGCTTTGCACTTTTTCGAGGAGTTTGAACGCCTTAAGGACTGGGGAACCGACCTTCGGATTACAGTGAAGAGTTGGTTAGTAACCGTTCTTATTTTCTGGCACCACTGGGAGTCGAACCCGGATTAACTGCAAGCTACCACTGTGCACCTCAGCACCTCTGGAATTTAGTTTCAAATCAAACAGTAAAGAACGTCTTTAAACATGCAAAGTTTGTTTCCTCCGACACATAAAATAAATTTAAAAATGATCCTGGTTCATTGTTAACCCTTTGACGTACGACTTAAATTGAAAAAAATTTGCCAAATTGCACTATGTGATTTCTTTAAAATTTTGATATACATGTATTTCTACAATTCTCAAAAACAAATCACATAGCTGTATTTCTTGAAAAATTTCAATATGAAAAAGTGACAATCATACTTGCGACAAATCAGTACTTTTTGTGATAATTTCTATTTATGTTAACCAATCATCCCACGCTTTCATTTGTTGACGCCTTTCATGACCAGTTTAAAACAAATTGCCTTTGCAATGAAGACTTTTAGGTATGTTATAAAAATTTAGGCTTTTTATTGGATTATTTTACTTTGAAAGTCAACACGCATGTGTAAAATTCTTATTTTCTGAGTATTGTAACCCACAATACTTGTCATCGCCAAATGCAAATAAACTGATGACAAGAAAAGTGTTTTTAAAATAATTTACAGTTTATTTTCTTATTATATGTGCATTTTTAGCATGTAATACATTTTTTTTTTCGTCAACACTTCATGTACCGTCAAGAGACAAAATTTGAAAAAACGAAAAATATTAAAGTTCTGGTAGATTTATTGGTATGTTTACCGAAAATCAGCATCTACGGATGATATTTAATGTACATTGTTCTATTGATGTGATATAATTCATACCGAATTATACAATTCAGGAATTATGTAAAATGTTTGAAGCATTTTAAAAATTTAGTAAATAGAGAGCTAAATTATATGTTGTTAGAGTTCGGAAGTGTTTGCTATTATTCCCGATTAGAGGACAGCAAGCATTAGAACTAAAAATTAGAAAGTATTCGTTAAATAGAAGTGTTCGCTATTCAATGACATCCGCTAAGGAGATTTTATGGTATTACTTGTGATCGAAAAAAAAAGTAAACTCATATATAAGTACATACTATAATACCCTGAGCCCAAAATAGCAATCACAAAATTAATTACATCAAAAATAATCTAACGAAAATAATAATGCATTCTAAAGAATACCTTGTGGTTTAGCTTCTAAGGTATTAATAATAAAATACAAATTAATAACTTTTATACTATCACGGATTTCCCAAAAATGAAATACATATTGCAGCAGGATGAAACGACGTAAAAGCAGAATATCTTGGAGCAGGATTGGTTTCAGGTACAGATTTTGAAATGGCTATAATTCATAAACGAAGCTCTCAGTCAAAAATCATTCTTCAATTTTATCTTAAAATTATCCACAAATTTTTGGCAGGGAGTTTATGTGATAGTTACCAAACAATTTTTATGTTCTCGATATCCGTAACTACATAGATTTCGATAATAACATGGCAGTATGGTTTCCAGCGAATATAAATGATTCAACTATAGAATATTTCGAAGAAAATTGGGGAAGTGCGGGTGGTGAAAGTGACAATAAGAAAATTCTTCCACCTCGTAATAAAATACAAATTCTCAAAGCCTTAGAAATAATTCAAAATTACCGCAAGTCAGTTCCAAATCCCACAAATAATACATTTAGAGTACTAGATGTTTTAAAGAAAAAACAGTGTTGTGCTGGCAGATGTTCATTTCCATCAAAATTAAACAAATACTTTGTATCATAATACGTAGGTGTAATAAGAAGTATTGAAGATTGAATGCTCAAACGAAGCTAAAAAGATGTAAAGTTAATATTTTTTTATCATTTGCGTAAAATATTGTTTTTAACAATTTATATTATTGTTATGAATATTATGATAAATTAAAAATTACACGATCTTTACAGTAGTGCATGCTCAGTATTTTCAATCGTTACTACGCTGAAGTCCTGGTAAAATGTCATGTTTAGATGATGTTCATGTTAGAAGTTAAGATTGTTCGTTCACACACAAACTTTGTTACCACAAACTTATTTTTTGTTCTTATTTCTTCCGAAATTGACAATTTATACAGCATTGAAAACCTTCAGAAACAGTTTTAAGAATATATAAAATATTACAATATTTTCAGTTTTTTCATTGTTTTCTTAATGAAACTTTCATCCTTATTGGATCAGCATTTCGTAAAATTAATCCTAATTCAGGCGAAACTTTATCTCTCGAATCCAAAGATTGTACTGTGTAAGATCTCAGCACAGTAGCTAAAATTACTTTAACTTCCATCATGGCAAACCTTTGTCCTAAAGGAAAAGAGAAAATTAATTAATACTTTAAACTGAATAATGCATTTAATGATGTAATATTTATTACAAAAACAACTGATATAAGCGTGGGAGATCTATATAGGGAAGGGTTTTATTCGTGCCTTACTAGAAAAGAAAAAAAATACTATCTTTGCCATAAAAGTGCCAGAGCAGAGTCCATATTTCAGAAAAGAGTTATACTATAGCGTTCTGGTATGCTTTATTTAGCCGTGGAGATGGTGTTCTGCACAAATGTGACTGTGAAGTGATTCCGCGAACTTCCGCTAGGTGGCAGGAAGACGCATAGAAACATACACTTTGCTTCAGTGGCAGAATCTGTCGTGGTGAAAATGAATGTGGAAGCTGAACAGAAAATAAACATTTTAGGTTTCGTGCAAAGTTTGGGAAGACAGCTACTTAAATATGAAACTTTCTCCAATATTCTTACGGTTACCAGACACTATCAAGAGACCATGTGGTTGAAAGGCAAAAGATGTTCAACAGTAGGATGTTGGTGAAAAGCGAATCAAAGTTTGAAAGGTCATGAACAATGCATACTGCTGACAATGTGAATTGTATTAGGAACGGACTATAAGAAGACCGGCAGTTCTGCACGCTTGGTATTTGAGAAACTTGGCATCAGTAAGAAGGAATTAGACACCGTTGACCTGCACAATGGTTCTTATTGCATGAAAATACAAGATCGTACACACTACTCTGCCGGTCCAGGAATTCTTGTAAATAAAAAATTCTTGTAAATTAAACCATTTTTGATTGATGTTTGAAAATCGCTGTCAAAAACATTGTCAACACGGCTGAATTTGCAGACATTATTCACGTTACTGTCAAGCGTTTTAAACGAACCTTCAAATTTGTTCTGTCTTTTAACTGGCATTCTCCGAAGCTAATTCATAACATTAACTATTACACAAGTTTTCAGAGTATGCTCTTTTTGGAATATTCTGACCCCGGTATAAATATTTTTGTCAACTCATACATAAGTTGTGACTTCATGCGTTTGATAGTAGCGCTATTCTCATCTAGTAAGGATGAAGATGAAATATTGTAAGAAAGTGTTTCTTTAATAGTCATTCCTCTTTCTTCGGCGATATCCACTTTTATTTGAACCTGTAAGTGGTCCTTGATGGCATTATGTACATTTCGCTTTTTGGTCTGTATTAAGGCTTTTTGGTCTGTATTGGACTGTGCTGCAGTTAAAAAAGTGGGAAATTTTTACTTTTCAATAAGTGCAAATAGTGGTTTTGATTTGGTTATAAAGCTTTACTGTCGAAACGTGGCTAAAACCTATTGTGCTTTAGTCGAAAATTGAAGTATCTTCTTAGCATCCAGTGCTGAAACACATAATAAACACGCAACATCTAAAAATGGATATTAAAAGGTATGTATGTAAATAAGAAGAAGTTAAACCTTTATAAAAAGTATAAAAGAACATACTAATCCTTAACAATAAATAGAACTACATAATGCAACAAAATATCCCTCATTACATTTTCATAACACTAATTCAATTAGCCGAAAAATTCAGCAACACCTTATTCACTATTTATAATGTTGTGAAGTCTGACTTCAGCTTTTGCAAGGTACACGTTTTCCCCGCTTTCAACATACTGAAGCATTTGTTGGATATTAGATGCCAGATGCATTAAAGACCTTGAACAATATTGGAAAATTTAAAAAGGACCTAAAGAAATACTTAATAATGCAGAAGTAAAATAATTGGGAAAAATTAAAATTAAAAAATGATGCGGAGAAAAACAAAGAATATTAATGGGATAAATAATAGAGTGAGAAATATAAAAATATCCAAACGGATGCTTGAATTTGTGTTTTGTAAATTAATGCCGATTCCAGGTGGTTACAATATTTAAATAAGTTCAAGGTCCCAAGTCTGTTATATCTAATGATATTTTCTTGCTATCTTTCCTAGTGCGGTCATGTTTCTGCTTTCTTTTTTTTTTTTTTCTTCTTTTTGCTGTGCTGTATATTGATTGTTTATATGACTGTACCAGAGTACCAGAGAAGAATAAATAAAAGTGTATTATTACTGTATTTTTGAGACTTCTTGTTAACTCATGGTGCATTATCAGTTCGTAATCAACTGGTGTAATGTTCAGAAGTCCTTGAAATGTTTTTTTATGAGCAGAACTTTATGATAAGCAATCTCCCATTCCGCTATATAGTTCTTCCCTTTCGTTTGGCTTATCGTTCCCCCAGATGACTTCTGTGATCGGTTTATTGTTTGTTCGAGAGTCATGTCGACACCCATAGCATTAAATTTCCCCTTTTATTCTTCTTACTATAAAATTACCTTCCTTGAACTTATCACATGCCTTAGGATGAAGAGCTTCAAGACGAAGCATTTGCTCAAAAAACAGTGAACAACTCAAATAGTTAACTATCAAAAATGTGGAAGATTGGAAGGACGTCCTTCACAGTTTGCATCTGGAGACTCCAGTTACCCTCCCTATACGCCCTTATGAAGTTTTTTAAACCACTTATTAAATAAAGAAATCCGTCAATATATTGGTATTACCAGGATTCTGAACTTGTTTCTGTGTGAAAATATCCAAAGATTTCAATGTGTTTTCAATGATGTTGTGATCAGTTCTTGGAATCTGAGTTATATGTCGTCGGATGTTGAGTGTTGCATAATACTGAGCTACTTGTGTGGCTAATGCAGACTCATCTACAATAGTGCTCAGAAATGCTTTCCATTTAAGTTTCGCTACATTTCTGCTAGCATGAACATTCCTTTCACTGATCTCACATAATTGCTACCTTTCAGAACACCCTCTGTTACTTTTGGAGTAAAAACGTGGTTTTCAATAGGGATGTTTTCTAGCCCGCTGCCGTCTATGTATATACCAATAAATGCGAGTATAATTTTAGTCATGTGGAACGACCCCAAGAGTAGCACAAGGTCTGGGAATTCGTTTGTAACCAACTGAATTTTTGCCGAAATATAGAAAATGCCTTCATCACATGCAACTGGTAGCGCTTGTTGGTAGCATAAGTATACGCAGAAAGTTTATAAAGGGGGGGTTATAGGCTCAATGGGGGGTTACAGAGCTACAACTTACATATTCCTATGTTATGCAAAATTTCATTGCAATGGGGGTTACAACCCCCATCAACACCCCCTGCGTACGCCAGTGGTTGATCAAGTTGTAGAAGTAATCTTTGAAAATTCTTCATGCATGAATACACACTATCATATTATGTTACTGAGTAAGGCAATATTGGAAGAAAGCAAACCTGTTTTAATGGAACATTAGCTTTTGAGACAATACCATGAATGCCAGACCATGTCAATGTATTTTGGTTTGTTAACCCTAAAACAGCTCGTAACGTACTACTTATCACTGTCTCTTTCCTCTTGATGTTATTCATTGGGAAAATATTAGTCTCTTAAATGATTTTGAAAGAAATGGTGACAGGTGCCGATGACTTGCAATAACTTCTAACCTGTTGAAATGGAAGTAGATCACCAGATCGTTTTCCAAGTTTATTATTAACTACAGTTGAAAGTTTAGTCTTACTGGAAATTACTCTTGGAATTTTCTGAAATAAGACCATTGCAGCATCGTACATTCCTCAAAGACCTGAAAGACTTACCTCTCCATGCTCGAAATTATCCATAGCCCTTACAATAAAATCACCTCCGATAAAATGACTTGGAAGAGCAGGGCCTACGGAACATGCGTTCATGGTATGTTGTGCAAAGTTTCGTCGCGATTCCATAATCTCGTTGTAGCTGAGTGACAACCCAGCTTCGTTGAACACGGAAATCAGTTGTTTACTCTTACACCTCTAATAAATTGAATGGCCGGTCATTAAATGCAGAGTAGTTTTCTTTCTACCCGATTGGCTACTTAAAACGAAATGGTGTTTGTGACGTTGCTTACTTTTTAAAAGTAAGGAGTTATATATTTAGTAAGGGTCCATATATTAATTGACGCATAGCCGTAATCGAGCAGGGGCAAGGGGGCACTTGCCCCACTGTTTTTTTAGAAAAGATTCAAAATCGTACTTTTTCCCCATACAATGTTGGTTTTTGTTTTTTGTTCCCTCCCGCAGTTTACATTATACTTAACCCCTAAATTACGTCCATGAATTGAGGTATTAAAATGGCACCCTATAAATTTAATATTTTGATTGTTCGTAACTTGTGACTGCATGAAGTAATTTTCAAAATTTTGGTATCATTATTTTCAGAAAAAAATCAGCTTTAAAATGATATCGATACACCTTCCTATTTGAAAATTCGGAGCGCCGTGGCGCCGGCACCAAGTTTTTGAGGGCGTCGTTTCCTTTCGACATGCCCTAACAGAATCTGAAAAGAAAACTCATCCACCTCAAAATTCCTACGGGTCCTATGGCCAGGGTCTGGAATAACCTCCATTCTCAAGTTTTCTACATTATTTAATTTTTTTTCACAATAATTATTATCTAACTCGTTACAGTAAATAGAAGTAATTACAGTAAAAAGATTTTTTGCACTTGCATCATAATAACACGAAATCAACAAAGGTTCTTTCATCTTTTGCAAGTTCCCCTCCGTTTGTTCATTTATTTTCCAGTTACTTACTATACATTACCCTGTAATAAGTATTTCCTTAATCTGTTTTAATTTTTTTTACCATTCGATTTGTTCAATTTTACTTGTATTTCATTCCACTATTTGGGACCTTTATAACTTATATCACTCCTTCCCATTTCAGTTATTATTTTTGGTAGTATATCTCACTGAATTTCAATCTACAAGGTCACCATTATAATTTCTATTTTTTGTCTATTATTTAAATGTTAAGTAGCGGTGTATTACTGTAAAAAATTGCAGCCTCTCTAAACCTACTGTATATTTATTCTTTCAATGCGACATCTAACGAATTGCCTACTACTGAAGTGTTAAAATCAATCTGTTTTCTTGTTAATCGCGTTGTAATTGAAACTATAGAAAATATCTCAGACTCTATATACTTTCTTTTCTCATGCATCAACTATGTTTTCTCATTGCTTTGCTTCATCTGCTTATTTTGGGCACACAGACCCCATCTTTACCATATTTATTCTTAGTTCTCTTTCAGTATGCTATATACGGAGGCGGATTTACGATTTTACCGCCTATAGGCTGGAATCTTTTACAGCTTAACCTTACTAAAGCTTACCAAATATTACTTGAAACGTGTGATGATGATTTGTGCAAGTTGATAATTTGGGAAAGTTGGCCAAAAGAGGAGGCGGCTAGATGCGTAACTGAGATTTTGGCGACTTTGTCAAATTCTTAATTTGAAGCCCCTGGCGGTTATTTCGAAGTTGTCTTTTTGCAAGGATACCCGAATTAGGCGCCTTTTGAGCGTTTCTCGAAGCAATGCCCATGGCATCTCTCCTTTTGACAATGCCTTGTTACGCCTTTGAACGTAACAACTAAAAATGGATATTAAAAGGCAGGTAAATAAGACAAAGTTAAACCTTTATAAAAAATATAAAAGAACATACTGATCCTTCAGAATAAATAGAACTACATAATTCAACAAAATATTCTTCACACCACTTTCATAACACTAATTCAATTAGCCGAAAAATTCAGTAGCGCCTTAGTAAACTTCATGCTGTTGACAACTTGCTTCTAGAGGCTCGGTCTATTTAATCTATTGGTACATCCGCCACTAGACATATAAAATATTTCGCACTAAAATTTATACTCATCTGATCTCGGTTTGTATATAGAGATTTGCATTTATGAATAAAATACAATTCTGTAGCATGCCGTCATAATCTTTCAAAAACCATAAATCATAATGAAAAGCAGGATTATTTTATGAATATTACTACCTTTCGCATACATGTGGCGAAATTATGTATATCAAATTTGCCGCAAATATTTATGCAATGCACAATGTATATTCAGGAAATGAACAATAGTATTCAAGTGTACATGCTAAAGAAGAAACGTGCACGGACAGCGAAAAAAGTGACACCAATAATAAGTTTAGTTATAAGAAGACATCAGTGGAAACAAGGAAAATAATTCAATTTTTCAAAAGTAAACCTGGATGGTAGCAGTTTTCTCAAATTCAGAAGGTTAAATAACTAACCAGGTTAAAAAAATAAATGTTAGTGCGAAAATTTATGGAATGGTGTATCGATATAATGTAAACGGTTTTTCTTCGGAGTGGGTGTGATGATATTAATTCCTTTCTTCGATCTTTTAGTGGAAACACGAGCTTAAAAGAATGGGAACGAACAATTGAAATCCATCTTCCTACATACCTATGCAATTCCTTGGTCCAGCTGCAAATGGAACGTAAGCGTAAGGATGACGTCCAACCGCATTTTCAAGGGAAAATCGCTCTGGGTCAAAAATTTCGGGATTGGGAAAAACGTCTAAATCTCTATGAAGAGAGTAAATCAATATGGCACACACTGCGCCTTTTGGAATACGCTTTCCACCTAAAAATGAATTTTCGTGGTATTAGGATAGCTTGAAAATTTAAATCTTTCGATTGCTTCATAATAAGAATCAGTGACGTGCGCTGACATTTTTATTTAGGCAAGCAATACATTTATTTTTGATTTACATTTCGCATTGATGCGATTAGATGACAGCATTATCGTAAATTTATAAGCGATTCTGTAAATGCTTTTCAGATTAAAATTATTTTTTGCTTATGCGGCTTAAAAAATTAAAACAATTAGTATTTATAAATTTAATTGAGGTTTAATTTGACGAACTCACAGATTTTAATCAGGAAGCACGGTTATATAGCAAATTAAAATACGATAACAATAAAATGCTTACGTAGATGTGCCCACAGTTGACATTCTTACTGGAAAGCACATCTCAAACTTCTTCTAATCTGACGTCACAAGCACGCCCTGAAAATGTGGCGCCCTCAAGCGATAAAAATTTGCGAATATCAGTTTGACCTCTTACAAATTGTCAGTTATAAAAACACAATTTCTGCTAAACCTTTGTAATTAAGGAAAAAAAATGGAAATGTATTTTAAATTCTTGTTTCAAACTGACGTTAGGCAAGCAATGCTTACACTGCTTCTATATAAACCGCACGCCACTGGCAAAAATATATGAAATAATCTTGTGTCCACTAGTTCTCTGTCTCTCTCTCTGATTTTATTATAATGTATTATCTTGATTATTACATATTACCTAAATTAAAATCTTTGACAACTTGTCTGGCGATTAAGGGTACACTTGGATATAGTCTTTGCGCTTCCTGTGGAGGAAAAGTATGTATTTGAAGAGAGTCATTTTATGACACCATTATAAAATTGCTATAACATAGTAATTAAAAGAAATGTTACAATTTTAGCGAGACATGCATGATATTATATTATAAAATAGTTATTAATGTAAAAGGTGGAATGCAGGGAAACTGCATAACAAAAGTAATTCATAAAGATGCAAATCAAAACTAGTGATCGGCAAATCCGCATAGTGTGGTTTGATCACGGTAATAAATAAAGTGTCCAGAAATTAACCAGTCAAACTGGAAAGGTGGAAACTGTGGCTGAATTTATTGAAGACACCCCCCATAATATAAACAATCATAGTCGAAAATGGCTTCATTTCAAAATGTGTGACACTTTTCATTTATCACTTTTTAAATGTCGACCTCCGATCGTTAATTGCATATATCTAGAAGACTGAAATGCTACCGTAAATATTTTTTTTAAATCAAAATAACCACTCTATTTTATCTAAAAAGACTAATTTAAAAAGTGTGAGAGCAACAGAAGAAATTTTAATTCTTGAAAAAATAATTGGCTGCTATTCTCATTTTTTAAATAGTCCTCGTTCTGAAAGTCACCCCGTTAAAGATATGTTTTTTTCTTAATATCAGAAAACTACTCAAAATACTCATAATTTTATTTTTTACTTTCGGTTTCATTAACACCCAAAAATAGCACAGAACCCATTATGCTTCGGAGCGCAATTTTTTAAAAATTAGTTTGCAAGATTTGTCATCCTTGATTGGTATTTTACATCATCATATTGTAAAAGAGATATTTTTACCCTTCACGTGGGTTTAAATGCCAAATGGTCAACAGATGAAGCCACGGGGGTATGTTTTCTGTAATTTTCGTGGGGAATTGATGACTAACTTCGAAAATGATTAGTCATCATTACATCTGTCACCATTACATGATTTTCCATCAAATGCTGTCCTTTCTTTTGCACAAAAGCATGTGCACGGAGAGACAAATGCTGTGTAACTCGTTTTATAATATTTGGATGGGAAAAATTTTGATCTGCGGCTTCATTTATCCTCAATAAGAGCTGTTCTCATACCTAGATAGACCATTTGCTCCATGGTTTCTCACAAAACAAAATTAACGGCATAGGTCGAGCCATCTGGGAGGCCAAGCAATAGGATCCCTATCATCATCCTCGTTCACTCCATCGCCATCGTTTTGACTGGGAAATCGTTTCACTGAGCCAAAATAGCGCGTTAACCGACTGTGTTCTATTACTGTCAGTAATCCCCCATAGATTGATAGCACAAACCCTTCCTTTTCGCTCCCCTATTCCTTCTTGTTCCTTATGCCGTCTTGTGCGAAAAACGGGTTACATTATTATTATATTCTTGAATAGCATTTGTGTTGGTTTCTTTGTTAAGATTATAGTGCACTGAACAAAAAATATGAGTATTTTTACCAAAAATATTGAACTGGCGTTTACTTAAAAAAAATACAGTCTAACTTTGATTTAATGATAATCTTTTGTTATTAGTCTGTAGCTGTAAGTAGAATTTCAGTTCGAAAGTCGACTGTCTTCAGGAAATCAACTTCTATTGATTTAATTCAATTGAAGCGAATGTAAATTGAATGAATTTACAGTGTGTAAAGAATTTACTGCGTTTTGACGTCAACAATGATCTTGTCGATGCATTTGAAAAAATCGAAAAGGCAATGTTAAATGCCAACTCCCAAGAAAAATCAAAACAAACGTCAATGAAAGACTTCTTTTCGAAGTAACAATTACGTATGTACTTGTGTCTTATGTTTATTAAAATTAACATGTATTCTTCAGAATGCTGGTAAGCATTTTTATTGTTCTCCTTTTCGATAATTTCTTATTTCAGCTCCGATCAGTAGCTTACCTATGATTTTTTATCGGAGTGGGGAGAGAAAGTGTAAAAAATATTTTTTTATTATAATAGTTGTTACTTTTAAAGTATTTTACATGTAATACGTAATTTTCATCCCAAGAAAAATCCCGGGATCCATCCCCCCCCCACCACATGCCTGATTCGTTCCGATAAATGTATTCCCTTGATTTGACGAATTCCTCGATTGAACAATTATTTTCACTAGTCCCGTGAAAATCGTTAAATCGAGGTTAGAGGGTAATTAAAAAAGTCTAGCAAGCCATTGTGGTTAAATACGATTTCGGTTAAACAAAGTTCGGTTAATAGAGGCTCGACTGTATTTGTTTTACTTAAGTTGATTTCATTACATCAAATTCGCCGCTTTTCAATGAGAATGCGCCTCGCAGGGCTGTGCCCAATATCACAACGGTCAAGGCACTGGGACAGTAAGTCAGGAGTCCCGGGTTGAAATCCAGCCTGAGTGCTTGGCAAAATGACTTTTCTCTAAATACTATGAGCAAAAAATGGTTTTAGCATAAGCTGTGAAAAGTCAGACTTAAATATAAGAGAATCTTTCTGACATTTAAAATTTTTCATTCACGCTTTCTTAAGATATTTTACAACATTCGACATTTTTAAAGACCTCCAAAGAGCTGCTTAATTCTTGAATCGCCTATGTTTTGCTTTTTATTTTCCACAATATTGATGTTTATGCTGAAAAGATCAAACGACTTACCCTAACATATAGCGACAAATGATTGAGTTATTATCCAATATTCGAGCCTGTTCGAAAGTCCATAAATTACTTGATAAAATACGTATTGAATATAATCCATACATAATTTACAAGCATTAATAATTACTATTGCTTGTAAAAATTGGTGCTTGTTTTTTACGATTTTAGTATTGATTAATTTATACTTTCCATAGATTTGGCATGAATTTCAACCTTTTTTATACCATTATGAACAATGCCCGAATATTTATGTGAAAATAGACATTTCTGAAAGCGAAACTCCAACTTTTCAAAATCTTATGTTTAGAAATTTAAAGTTTACAATATATATTCGCTTATCAAAGAACTCAATTCGACATAACTTAAATACAATTCATATGTTACCTTAATGACACATTGCAAATATTTCAGTTCGCTCAAATCTTCAGTAGTTATATTCCGGTCGTCATCTCCAAATATCATATCCAGTTCTTCATGAATTTTTTTCTGTACGTGTGGATATAGACCAATCAAATATAATGACCAATTCAGACCCGCTGCAGTTGTATCGTGACCCTGGAGGGACAGAAATTCAACACGGTAACTTATATTTATGACCACTTTTATTTTTGATTAGTAAAAAAAAATTGTAACGTTCCGAAAATTATATTTACCGCTAGTGTGGCGAGCAAATGGATTCAAAATGAAATATTCTTGTAAATATGATGTAGCATAGGATGTAGAGATGTGTTTTAGAAATGTTTACTATGTAGATACTTGAAGTTAACTAGGGGATTTATGTGTTTACAAGTATAAAGGTTTTGCAATTCGGCTCAATTCCGTATTTCTTTTGTTTTCTTTCCTCATGCACGATTATATACGCATACTACTTATTAAATACGTAAAACATTTATGTTGTTGCTACTTTATTATAGTAATATCAATAATATAATCATTTGTGATAAAACCAATGGAAAATGAGTGCTGCCACTATATTATAGTAAACTCAATAATATTAGTCACGTGAAGAAATACTGATTGTTCTTAATTCATTTTATGTTTAAGTTATTTCTTTTAATTTGGGTTGCCAGGGGGTGCTTTTTCCCCTTTTGTTTTTAGTATTCATTCAAATTTTTACGGGTGCGCACGACATTTTTCTATTCAGCTTAAATTCGAATATCATTCTTTATTCACCAATGAATTTATTGGTTTGTTACGTCGGAAATCTTAATGTTATTCTTAAATAAACTATTCAATACAGTCCACTATTTACTCAAGTGAACTCACTGAGCTTTTTATCATTATTCTTCATCAATTTATAGTGTTTTCTAGCACCACCATATAATATAAGATATATGTACGTCATCGCAAGTTTCAATTGCAGGCGGGCAGGGCCAGCAATTGTTGGCAACGATGTGTTGACAGGGCCCAGAACAGGATTTATTGGCTCTTAGTCAGTTTAAAAGATTTGATTTCTCTCTCCGATACTTAACCTCCCTTCCTCCTTTGCCTCAAGCCATTTTTCAAAATCAAAAGCTAACGGATTGACAATGTCTCTTTTGTAACGATTTCCATAAATAATAAAAAAAAAGATGAAAAAGTTTCTCCCTAGGCACCTTAATATTGTCGTTCCCTGGGCATTTGCCCTCATATCTCCGGCTTTGGGGATAACAAACACTGGAATTGAGAATCACTAAAGTGTCCATTGAATAGAGGTGTCCGTTATTCGAGAGTGCCTGTTAAGTAGGTTTTATTGTAGCAAGAAATTTTGATTGTCAAAACGAAAATTGAGGATGAAACTGGTTTTCGACATTATATAGGGTCCTGGGACTGATTCTGCCTCATCACTTTTTTAAGACACGTCGTCAGCCTCTTTTCCCCTCTAAAGGCTTAGTTTTGCCAATGGCAAATAAATCTATTCTATCAAACTGGCCGCTGTTAAACTATTCCCTGTCTTTTAGCGTGTCGCCCCATTTTTTAGAGCAATATATTATTTGAGGGGGAAAAAATAAACACGCTTGTACTTTCGGGGATCGAACCCAGAACTCTATGAAATGATAAAAAGGCAGATTCTTCGTGAATGACTATCGAACAGCCAGTCTTACTCCCATTGTTTAGTGCTAATCAAGTGTTTCCAAGTTACTATTAGAAACGAACAATTACTTACAGATTATCGGAATTGCATTGTCCCTTTTTTTCGCTTTAAATTCTTGTTTGAATTTCACGTTTCGATACAAATTAAGAGCCATAAATGTTTAATACATAAACTCTTATTTTCTACTGAAATCGGGTACGTAACTGCGAAATACACTTCGCGTGCTTAACACGTTGAGCGCCACGCGAATTTATAAGGAAATCCCCGTCAGGCCACGCGCGCTGCTTAGAAGTGCGCTGGTATTGTGGTATAGCAATGCGATTTTTTGAAAAGAAATATTTAAATACATTAATGATACAATCCTGTAATACATAAAAATTAAGTGAATGTTGAATAAATTTTAGGTAATTACTTAAAACGATGTAAATTTTTTAGTTTTGATATCATATTTTACACTGTCAGTCACCGGTGACTGACGCGGCCTGAACGCAAAGTTCAGTGTCGGTCATCGATGACTGACGCGGCCTGAACGGAAAGTTCAGTGTCAGTCACCGATGACTGACGTGGCAGTCAACGTGTTAATGCACTTTTTGTTGTGTCCTTTCAGAAACAGTGAGTAACAAAAACATTTGAACGTGCAGAAAATACAAAGCTTGCTAAATGCTACTTTTATTATAATATAAAGCTTGTATTGTAATATAAAGCTTGTATTATATAGTTTTTGTAAGTTATTATTACAGCATCTATTATAAAACTATTATAATATAAACACTTTTGAAATATCGTGTATCGAATTTGAGAGGCAACAGAATACACATTTTGTGAGAATATTAGGGCACGCGTTCCCAAAGATAACATTAATAATACTTTTTTTTTACCTCGAATGCAAAAGTATCTACTTCTTCTTGAATATCGTCTTCAGTAAAATCTTGATGGGCTAAATGATGGTTTAATAAGAGATTCATTAGAGCTTGCCTTTTTGGTTTGACTGTGGTTTCCGTTTGATCACCATTTTGTTTCAGAGCATCCTTCTTTTTTCGAATAATCTACAAGATACGAAATTCCCTTTAATATAACCACGAGTATAACACGTTAAACATTATCCGATTTTTGTTCCAGTTGTGAATTGCTAGTGTTTAGTTTAATGCAAAGAGCAGGAAAGCAGCAAGTAAAAAATTAGAGGGCTCCACGGCTTAAAAAAAGATAAAGTGATTCATCGTTAATGGCATCACAATATTCTAGGAAAACACTTGACTTGAGATACGTTTTTAATATTTATTATTTACATTTCAACCCAAGGAAATGTTTGTTAAAAGTTTGGCAACTCAGTAAGCAAATAATAATTAATAACAATAAGAAATAATTACATTTTTGGTAAAAGTATGTAAAATGTTAAGGTCTTTCGAATACTGTTGACCAATTTTCAAACGAAAGAACACAAAATCAAGCCAATACTTAGGAGAAAATATTCTTTCTAAAGTTGTTTCAGCAACTCTAAAAAGAAAAACACACACTATAATATATATACAGTGCGTTTGGTATTTTAGTGGACACTTGATAACAGTGCACTATCGTGAGAAATAATGCCAAATTTGAAAATGAAAATAAAGATACTACAATAAAACAGTATTCTGCAAAGTGGAAGATTAATAATCTTTATTAAATCATTCATAAATGTAACAAAATCAAGATGAGGCTTTCAATCTTGTTTGAAAATTTAATGGACACTTACTGAAATTGGAGTGTTTTATGTACATTAATACATGATAGATGCTCCATTTTTGCATATAACTTTAAAGACACGTGAATCCATTGATTCTATCAATGTTTGTAAATACTTAGGATCGATTTGATACCAAGTTTCCACAATAGCGTCCTTTAAGGCATTAACCGACGTGAATTGCTTCCCATTTGCATATATTTGACGAACAATATAATCCCATACGTTTTCGATAGGATTTAAATCAGGACTACGTGTCGACCAAATCATACTTTTAAACTTTTTTGAATTTATCCATCTTTTGGTGGAGATAGATGCATGGCACGGTGCGTTGTCCTGTTGCAAAATCCAGTTTTCCCCACATATTTATGAGGCATATGGGAGGGCATATTCTTTTAAAAATTCTTGATAGCAGGTGGAATTCATACGACTGCCGATGAAAGCTCCAGGCGTAGTACCGTTGTAGCCAAAGACACTACAAATGGTCATCAACCCTCCTCCTTGAACTCTACGAGAAAAGTATTGCGGCGCTTTCCGCAAATCGTGCCAATAATGTTGAAAAGCATCCGGACCATCTAAGTTGAATTTCTTTTCGTCCGTGAAAAGTACCTGCAACCATTTATCGTTCCACTTCATGAGTCGTCGAGCCTAGTTTAAGTGTTCCTGTTTGTGAACTTGGGTGAGAGATGGTTTGCCTTTTTTTTTATTTTTGGAATTAGAGAGCACATTCCATACTATCCAACGTTTAACTAGGAGCTAACTAAGGTCGTTTTGGATTTTTGCAGCCAACTTTCTTGTGTTACTGGCCTCTCTAATAATGTTCCGCTTATCTCTTTTACTCAGTTTTAGCTTCGCTCCCCGTTTTTCGAGTGGATCCTTTTGGGGTTTCTTTTTGAAAAGGCCCCTATAGTACTCCTTGGACGCTGAATAAGCTGACAAATTTTGAAAATGGATTTTCCATTTCGTTTAAAAGCCACAATTTCCTCTTTCTCGAAATCCGTAAGTATTTTCCTTTCTGACATGACTACAAACGCTGTTTTCGCAGACTCAAACCTGTTCACACGGGTATTTATACGAACCTACGCATCGAAAGAATACAATATGCAAATTTTTTAGCGCCTGCACTGCCATCTGTTAGTCAGGAATGATAGTGTCCCTTAAATTAACAAACAACATTTGTTACATAAATTTGCATTTTCCCCATTTATGTGACGATATATTGATATAAAATTTATTTTTCTACAAGACATTATGGTGTCTCGGCATTCTTCAAAAGCCAATTCGCAGTTTTTGTATTTTTTTTAGCATTTACGTAAAAATATCAGGTGTCCACTAAAATACCAAACGCACTGTATTATATATCTGAAATAGCTTGAAAACTCTAGTAGGTATGCGGGAAATTTTGCAATTCACGAAAATTTTATACAGTACAATACAAATTTTATTTCCATGCTAAATTTACATTTCAGTGCAGGGAGGAAGCATAGCAAAACAAAAACAAGTATTATTATTCTAGTTCCCGTTATGGCCAGTATGACCATTATATTTTTGTTTTTCTACTAAGTAAATTCTTAATTTCCTTTTAACTTCGCTTTTTCTTTCACAATTTTTTATATGATCTGGCAATTTATTCTATTTATCGATTCTTTTATAACTTTTCAATATTTTTAAATTGTCGCTCAAAGTTATTAACTATGTTGTAGGTTGAGAGTAATTTCTATTATTTATTTACTCATATTTATTTTATAGGTATTCCAATAATATACTTTAAACACAATGTACATAATACATAGGAAATGAAGATAAAATAGCCGATATGAAAAAAAATCAGCTTGATAATTTCCGTTCACCCCAAAGTGACAACTAGCTTAAACAGCAAAAGGTTATGTGTTAAGACGACAATAAATATTGTGTTAGCTTCGACTTAAACAATTCCTCGCTCTGAATATTAATTAGTCTGATTGATATTGTGTTTCACAACCTAGGGCCCTGAAAATATATGGGATTATAAAGAGAATGAAAAGTAGCCCGAATGGGTTAGGAAAATTATTTGTACGGGAAGGACAGCGGTCATTCCTTAAGGATAAATCAATAATATTCAAATGTGCCTAAGTTTAATACGTCGAAACCTTAACATGGCCAAACGAAGTTGGGCCAGATTATGAAAAGGTACAACGCCAAACGAAGGCTAAAGATCGAATGATCGAGTATCCAGCCTAGCATCCAAAATCCTCAGAATATTTCGTTGAATTTGTTGCAGTTTATTTATATTACTCAGTGCAATGAGAGCCCAGACATTACAATAATAAGCTAATTGAGATTGAATCATAGAAAAGTTAGTCATTCTAAATACTCTTGGCGGAAGAAATGACTGATCTAAGAAAACCCAAAATACCTGTGATTTTAGAAATTACTATATCGCACTGCGCGGTCCGAGAAAGCTTGTGATAAAAAGCGATGCAAAGAAATTTATGAGTTAAATAATAGGGATATTGAATTTTCGTTATCAAAATTTTGGTAAAAATGCTAAAGTTCTATTAAGAAAAAAATACTCTGCATCTTGGTTTCATTAACTTTGAATTTATTTGAACTATATCACTTAAATTCTGACTTAATTTGTAAATGAACCACGTCGATAAATTTAAATAAATTTTAACTTACCTACAGCACGGTGGGAAGCAGCTAAACAAGGATCGTTAGTAAAAACTGTTGGAAGATCAATCGAAAAACTGAAAGTATCATTGATATATATCAAGAAGAGTAAAGGTCCCAAGATGGAGCCTTGAGGAATTCTATTAATACAAATCCCAAAGTTAATATTTCGATAAGATGTAAATTGTTCCCTATTAGTAAAGTACTCCTTAAATGAATCAGGACAGGAGTCTCTAATAAATACCAAAATAGCAGAGTTTTTTATTAAGATTTTATGTTGAGGTCAAACGCTTTAGATATATAAAAATATATAGCAATTGATAATTGTCTACCTTCAAAGTCAATAATGAGGTAAATCTGTATAATAATGTCTGTAATTTTAATATTTATTCAGAATCATTATCTCATTTTTCTCCAATCAGTAATTAGTTAAATGGATAATTTAAAAAATGCAATAATTTGATCACTGATGGGATATTCAAGTAAAATCATTTCAATGGTAGTATTCATTTTTTATTCATGGTACTCTCATAACGGGACGATCCATATTAGGAGGAAGGTTGTGAAAGAATTAAACGAAAGTACCTTCTTTTACCTCCTACATGATTTTGTAACGATCTCAAAAATTTTACTGGATCCATAGGAATTATAGAAGTCAATCCCTAATTGATACAAATCACGACACGAATCTAACTCGAGTATAAGCCCTGAGCTTGAATCTAACCATTCACATAACCGGCTCTCAATGAAAAGCCCATATTTTATCAAGAAAATACGAAACACAAGCTTTACGTGGTGAGTATCAGTAGCTAAACGATTAGCAGTGAAAATTTGAGCAAACAAATACGTTATATGCATCATTTTAAAGAAATTCACTTAAGCGCATAAACCGCTTAGCTGCTCAGAATTTTGTTGCCGCGTCGATGTGTACTTATGCGATTGCAACTGTAATTGAGAATTCTGTGTTTACTGAAATGATGGATTAAATTTATGTGTTGCAAGTTGAAGAAAGGGGAGCCGATTCGAATTTGAAAAGATTAAAAAGAGTTATAAATTACTATGTCCTCATTACCTATCTCATGATTCGAAAATTTTACTTTTGAGCATAGTCGGCCCTACTTCATTGGATCATAGATAAATCGAATACCCCGATTATAGGAATAAAATCTATTGAAACTCAAAATTATTCCCATAGGATCAACGTTAAAATTTTCCGCTTTAAGGAATCATATTTGCGGGTGATCCTCGAATAAACGAACAAAGACGAAAACCGTAGCATGATAAGTAAGATATTCAACTAACTTACAGCATTAGAAACAGTGAAAGAAGAAAAATAGCCAACTCTTTAGCATTATTGTTACTCATACATTCGGTACAATTAAGCCTTGGACTGCAATGTGGCCTGAACTTTAAAAATCATAAAGTCAAATTATATATAATGTTTTCTTTGTTTTATACAACAGCTTTGTCTGCTATCAGAACTGCTTCTAAACTTGAACGTACCTAAATACAGCTTTTACATATTCGGAATCTTTATTTGTTTGCGCTTCTATGTTAAATCCCAATGTTGTTTCTGGAAATAAAGTAACAAAAATGATTTCAAAACTTTAAATCTCGTTTTGTACCTTGCAATGCAATATAGTCAGCGTAGAAAAAAGAAATGATTTTTTAGTGTCTTAATACAGCCGAACCCAGTTATAATGAGGTTGGTTATAACGAGAACGTGGTTATAACGGGAGGAAATAATAAAGAATTAATAAATAAGAAATAAGAAATTAATTTATAAAAAATTAATAAATAATTAATACGCAATAAAACAATTAATCGAAGTTTCACTGTACCTAGATCTAATATGGTGTTTTTTATAATTAAGAAAGATACAGATGTAGCTATGTCACTTATAACGTATATCAGGTTATGGTTAGTGGTGTAGATAAACGAGAGAGATACCTGATTGCGGACAACTCCTCAGAAGATTGCTGAAGGTGATAAACAATCTTGGATATACACAACAAAGTTTATCATTTATTTAGACGAAAGGTGAAGGCGGCGCATTACAGGAAGCGAACACAGTCGATTGTATGTGCATTGTCACTGAAGGTACATATTTATGCTGGTTGACAGGAAAGGACGGGCACATCTCGTTGTATTGTTTGTAGAATTTGAAAATTAAATTGACGTGTGCAAGAGATGAGTTAGGGCTCATTTTCCGAAGCCCGAAGCTTCAAACATAACTTTAACCACTTGACGTACGATTTAAATTTTAAAAATTTTGCAAAACGACGCCATTTAAGTTCCTTCGAATTTTCATATACACGCAGATTTTTACAATCCTCGAAAACAAATCACATAATTGTATTGTGTGGAGAATTTCGATATTGAAAAGTCAGTTTTCGGCTTCATTTGCACATCTTATGAGCCCGAGCGCTTTATGAAATATAGAATCCGAGCCCGTTTCGGGCCCGGGCTTGAGCTAAGCTGTTTTATCCCTAACGTGTGCTATATAGACAACGCGGTGCTAAGGAATGTTTTCTAGTTAAAACAATTTTGGAATGAATTTTGGGGTACATCCTTCTATTTGCATACGAAAGTCATGTGGTTACATATTGGGCCAGGATTGGCTAGGATTATATAGTAGTATATATCTGGTATTTGATTAATGTGCGTTAACTGTTGTAAGGAGAAATCATAGTGTTAAAGAACAGAACACACTTGTATATACTAACACTATATTTCTATTTTAAGCTTTTTTTTAGAGACAATATGCCTTGAACTTTTCACATGATCTTTAGAGTTACGCTAAATGGGATTTTAAGATGGCGCGTAACCGCCACAGGGCTGAGGAGTAAGAATTTTCTGGCAAGAAGAAAGGTAGAGTCAAATAAGAGATGGCATGTATATTTATTCTACTAAATGCCTACTATTTTAGAGCATACGTTCCCAAATTGTGCTTCACGGAGCCCCGAGGGCTTCACAGTACTTGTCCAGGGAGTCCGCGAAAGCAGTGAAAATGAAACGACACTTCCATAATAAATAACCCACTTGTCTAGTAACAAAAGGATGATCCTGATTTCTGGAAAATTATTTTTCACCACATTACGATTACTACATTATTATCTTAATATATCCTGGTCTGAGACGTCGAAACATGCACCAAGGGCTGTGGGAATCAGCCGCCAGGGGTCGGCAGGTGGTGGATAGCCGAGTACTCTGGCTATTTGGTTCTTTGGGCTGGATGGCTGGGACATCCACTCTGGTGGACCCGAACCATTTTCCCCCAGTCTGAAGGTGTTATGCGACCCGTGCCGAGGGATGCATAGTACTGGGAGTGCAGCATCACTAACGGAGCCGCTGAGATACCGGGCGATCTCTCAGTGTATTTAGCCGTATGTCAGCAATCCGGGGCTCTACTGACATTGGCCCTTTTACACCCTGATGATTTAACTTTATGGATACAACTTTCTTGACTACCATGGAAGGCTTTGTAACGGGGACTTCTAATATTATATCTTAAATAGGATGGAGGCTTCTAGTAGGACTCCATCTGACTATAAGTTGGTCAGAGACTCCTCTCAGCAGACTTTAGTCAGTGGCTCGGAGGCAGAAATTTCTGATTCTGGGACACTGACTGCAACTAATGAACCTAAGGGTATTCATCCTAATCTTCTCACAGGTGACTCAAATGCGGAATCCGACATGGAGGAATTGGAGCA
>QLNU02015360.1:104998201-105026623 GCA_006491805.2 Dysdera silvatica
TCTCTCAGGTTGGTACTCCCTCAAGCGTCTTCTCGTGGAACGCGCCAGTTGCTGTAGGGACTTCGTTCTGACAAGGGAACCTCGCGAACTGTCAAGGCTCGATTTTTCTGAATTTCGGTTCATGGTCCAATATTACCGAGTATATGAAAGATCCAAAATCAAATTTGGCCCAATCGACCAAGGGGTCGAGCTACGGCCCACTAAAAAAGCTCACCCTACGATGATGCTTCGCTGCATGACAGGCGAAAACAATGTTTTGGCGTGCTGGGCAAGCATTAAACACCAAACGTTATCGTAGAAAAAATAATACATATAAACAGAATATAGCACATATTTATAATAGTAATTTTAGTTGTACTTGAAATAATTATACATTGTGTGCGCTGGTGTGAAAGTAAAAAATATTTGAAGTTGTTACCTTACTTTTGCATAACTAACAAACTTTGAGATCACTTTTGGCGAAGAACTCGAAAAAGCTGCCTGGTACGTAAATCAGTCTTGAATAAATAAGACGCGATCCTTCAATTTTCAAATCAGTAGCAATCATCACTTGCCTGTAACTTCATTATTTTTGACATTTTTAATTCTTTTGTTGGAAAGCGTGGAATTTCAAGCCTTATTTGTCACCATGTCTTCCTTTTCCACCATAGTAAAATATTTATTTCTCATTGTTTGTGAAAAATACAGGAAGCCAGTTGATTTTGTATCAGATTATGAGGTGGATATAGCGAACGAAATGTTTACATTTGCTGAAACTTCGATAAGCGGGTTAACATACGAAATGAATGACGAGAATGCACTTGATATTTGTTTAAATGAAATGAAGTATGATGCAATATAGGGTAATGAAATAAATGATGGGTAATGAAATGAATGATGAGGAATGGGATGAACAAACTAATTTGCCGTCACGCGTAACTTACACATTAGAAGACATGAAAAGAATTTCCATGGAGTGGGTCAGGAAAACTACGTTCCTTGAAAAGCATACAGCATCGCTTTAAAGACAACATGCTTTCACATAGACAAATTTATTGCTTTCGGGATTATATTGCTTCCCAAAGTACTAGATGTGAAAAACAGTTACGGACGAAAGAAGAAGTATTTCAGAAGTTTAAAAATACCCCGGAACATGCTTTATTAACAGCTCACGATGCCGATTTAAAGTTATGGTTTCTGAACATTGCAATGAGAGAAAACCTCACAAACTTTAAAGCAAATGATATTTTTCTATTAAAATTTAAAAAAGAGCGTGGCATAACAAATAGAAGAGTCACCAAGTTCGTTACGCGTGAACGTATTATTCACACAACGGCTTTTGGAAGATAGATCTATAGAATTCGTCCACATGGTTACAGATGCAATGAGCAACTATCCTTTTGATGAGGTTTTAAACACTGACCACAGCGGATTCACTAAAGAACTGGCATCTACGCGCACTCTGTCGATTAAGGGGGAAAAGCATACTCCGAGTACCATTCAATCTTCTCACGCCGTATCTCATTCCCTAACAATTCAACCTATCATTTCTGCTGCTGGACAATTATTGCTACAATTTCTGCTCATCCATCAGGAAGCAAAGGGTGTCTTCGGTCCACGTGTACTAGAAAAGTTATTTAAATCCCCTAATGTTATTCTGGAATGTTCCAAATGTGGTAAAACCTTTACCGAAGTACATGAGGTGTTCCTCAGCGAAGTACTCAAACCAGGCATAACATCAAAAGTTCTACTAATCATGGATTCGTGGACGAGTCAAATGGACGAAAATATATTGGATTGCAGTTAGTCAAGCCAGTCTTTCAGAGCAATCGAAATTGATTATACCACCTGCAGCGACACCCCTCATACAGCCATGCGACGTATATTTCTTTCTTCAATGGAAATATTTCGCTAAACGCTTAACACGATTTTGCCTTTTGCATTATTATGAGCATATAATCTTATCAGAACGTCATAACATCACAAAACTGCATTCACTCATTCACAGTCATCTGTCTTCCCCAAAATTCCGTAATATGGTAATTTATGCTTGGTGGAAATTAGCGTACCCAGTAACCACGCCTGAAATATTCTTCAATGTGCAAGAAATTTGTTTTAATTTCACGGACCAAGCGTGTCACGAAATGGACTGCGATGGCAGTTCATTCATTTGTTGCAGTCATTGCTCAAAATTATTATGCTTTTCTCATTTTTTTATTGATTTTCATTTCCATTAAAAGCGTTTTAGGTTCATCACAGCCAAGAGCGCAGTTTTAACTTCGGAAACCAAATTTTTTTTCGTATCTATATAAATTCATTTTCATACATAAATACTCCATGTTCATAATTCAAATCAGTTTCATATGTAAATACTCCATATTCATAATTCAAATCAGTTTCATATGTAAATATTCCATATTCCTAATTCAAATCAGTTTCATATGTAAATACTCCATATTCATAATTTAAATCAGTTTTAAATGTAAATATTCTATATTCATAATTCAAATCAGTTCCATATGTCAATATTGCAGTGATAAATAATTTTAATTGATTTTGGAAAGTGCCTCTAAAATTATTTGCAAAGGACCCTCAGCTTTTCCGATGCTCCAGGATTTCACTTCTACAAGACGTAAAAAGCTAAACTTCTAACATGAATAAAAGTAACTCACAGTAAAATTTTGGCGCTTAATGCTTGCTCAGCACGCCAAAACACTGTTTTCACCTGTCATGCAGCGAAGCATCATTGTAGGGTGAGCTCTATTTTCAGTGGGCCGTAGCTCGACCCCCAGGTCGATTGGGCCAAATTTGATTTTGGATCTTTCATTTACTCGGTCATATTGGCCTATAAACCGAAAGTCAGAAAAATCGAGCTCAGACAGTTCGCGAGGTTCTCTTGTCAGTAGGGTGTTTGCTTCTTAAACTTAAAATAGACAGCTTGTGAGAATGCGATTTCTGATTAAAACATCGTTAATCTGATGTAATTTCGAAAATTCAATTATACGAGAATAGTGACTTTCAAGAGTTCCTTTTCCTTATACTTGAACTTTGGATGCAACTGCCAAACGCAGAGACATGAGCATGGCTTCTGTTATCTGTAGTTTATCAAATTATATATCAACGTTTAGATATTTGGATGACTTATCGTGTTGATACTTATGCTAGTGACGGTATGCCACTTGAACGAATAAGAGGAAGAAGCGGAATTTCAATTCGATTATTAATTAAGGTTTTGAGTTCGTGTTACTGCACCCCCTCCCCCTACTCTAATATACTCACGCCAAAGTCTTCTGGCCCATCTCATTTTCACTTCTTCGTTTCCTACATTCTGGATTCTTTGATTCCGCATGTTTGCGTTTAAAAAATCGAAAATTCAAAGTCGACAATTTATAATTATAATGGTTACTTCCATAGGCGTAGAGTTATATGGGCCCGTAGGGCCAGAGCCCGCCCCGCCCCCCACACCCCAATAATCTGAAATAAATTGCGATTTTACATATACTGTAATGTATAAACGTATAAAATGTCTTTCTACAATAATTTGAAGAACTCTATGCTGATGGGAACATATCGAATTGATAATTAAGACCGCGTAAACTTTTCTGTACCAATAGATATAATAATAATAAAATGAGCAAGTATATCAGATTAAATAACAAATTGAACATACCACAAATAATATCCAAACTACATAACGTTAATGGTTTCGTTATATCAATCCACTCTTCGCTGGTTGCTTCTTTCAAAATATCAACTAAAATTTTTGATTTTTCGTTAATTGCAGGAAGAAAATCTTTTAAAATATCAAAATGAAATGAAGGAGTTAATATCTTCCGTCTCGATTTCCATTTCGGTCCTTTGCTTTAAAAAAAACAAAAGCATGCGTTACAATGGATTTTAATTATCTGTGGAAAACGTTTCAAGGTGTTTCAGGGCTACAAAACTATTTATAAATGAAATGTAATATTTAAAAAAAAAAGAAGTTTTAAATTTTTACCATTTAATTTCATATGTGAAAACAATGCGTTAAAATTAATACCTTTAAAGCTAGAAAATGCACTGAAGTGCCAGAAAAACTGGTACAGGCGTGCGTATGCAAATAACGGAGCTTTGCAACCAATCAGCGTAACGCGATGCGGTCGGCAGCGCCTATATAAGCCAATAGATGTGTGGCAAAGCTGTTAGATCGGTTCTTGCCGCTACAATGGCACGTTATAAAGATTTAAGTGATTTTGAACGTGGCGTTATAGTCGGCACAAAAGAGAAGAGACATAGCGACAAAATTTGGATTTTCGCGTACGACCATTTCACGGGTATACCGTGAATATCAGGAATCCGGTAAAACATCAAATCTCCGACAGCGGTGCGGCCGGAAAAAGACCTTGAAAGAACGGGACATTCGACGACTGACGAGAATCGTTAAACGAGATAGACGTGCAACACTTCCTCAAATTGCCGCGGATTTCAATGCTGGGGCATCAACAAGTGTCAGCGTGCGAACTGTTCAACGAACCATCATTGATATGGGCTTTCGGAGCCGAAGGCCCACTCGTGTACCATTGTTGACTGCACGGCACAAAGCTTTACGCCTCGTCTGGGTCCGCCAACACCGCCATTGGACTGTTGATGACTGGAAACACGTTGCCTGGTCTGACGAGTCTCGTTTCCAATTGCATCAGGCGGATGGACGTGTACGGGTATGGAGACAACCTCATGAATCCATGGACCCTACATGTCAACAGGGGACTGTTCAAGCTGGTGGAGCTTCTGTGATGGTATGGGGCGTGTGCAGTTGGCGTGATATGGGACCCCTGATACGTCTAGAGACAACTCTGACAGGTACGTAAGCATCATGTCCGATCACCTACACCCATTCATGTCCATTGTGCATTCCGACGGACTTGGACAATTTCAGCATGATAATGCGACACCCCACACATCGAGAGTTGCTACCGAGTGGCTCCAGGAACACTCTTCTGACTTTAGACACTTCCA
The DNA here is from genome assembly GCA_006491805.2 of Dysdera silvatica. NCBI lineage: Eukaryota > Metazoa > Arthropoda > Arachnida > Araneae > Dysderidae > Dysdera > Dysdera silvatica. The sequence goes on from QLNU02015360.1 coordinate 105,003,176, forward strand.
TTGGCCACCTAAATCGCCAGACATGAACATTATCGAGCATATCTGGGATGCCTTGCAACGTGCTGTTCAGAAGAGATCTCTACCACCTTGCACTCCTATGGATTTGTGGACTGCCCTGCAGGATTCCTGGTGTGAATTGTCTCCAGGATACCTTCAGACATTAGTCGAGTCCATGCCACGTCGTGTTGCGGCACTTCTGTGTGCATGCGTGGGGTTGGGGGCTACACGATATTACGTAGGTGTGCCAATTTTTCTGGCACTTCAGTGTATTACCTACAGTAAATCTCATAAAATCATATATACACGTACACCATATGCTCAAAAGTATCCGGCCACTCTGCATTTTTTAATTTTTTTCGAATTTCTAAAAACTACTCTGCCAATTATTCTCTAACTTTGAAGATATATAGAACATGCTCGATTACATACTTTACAATAAAGTTTCGGTGACTTGTGCATTTAGGGGACCACCCACATATTGACAAAATGAAAAAATATAGTTAATCACCCTGTATCATAAAAAGCTGGAAATTATTTGTAACTTTCAGAAAATATTTAACCAGCTATGCTTAATGCCAGTGTGCATTTTCGTAAAACAAACATGTATATTCATGAAGATAGAAACGTTTCTCTAAGAAAACCCAAATTTTGTCACATGTTTTTTGCATATAATATCCACAATTTTCAGTCAAATTTCACGAAACTTACAGAACATTTGTCAACGTACAAGAAAAATATTATACTTAAATTAGAAATTAATATATTGAATACACGATGAGATATGAGCATTTGAAGAAAATAATTTTTTACTGCGCATGCGCGAAAGATATGAATAACTTTCTTTCATAATTTTGTAGTCAATAGTATGGGGCAACTTCAAAATATATACCAGTGGGATATCTTGAAAATTCAGAAAGTTATCGACGATAGAGTGAGCCGTATTTCTCTAATTCTCTGAAAGTAGCTAGATGATAAGGGTTTTTTCCACAAATTGTCATATTCCAAATTACCAAACACCCCTGTTCTGAAAATGAAATATTCCAGATTTATGCAAATAAGGATCAAAAGTATTCGGACACCCCTCTACGTGGTGGATTCTGTTAGTGACGTCAAATTTCTAGCTCTCAGACAAGTATAAAAGAAGTCTGACGAGTTAACAATTATAATTTCAAAGCTAGAAAAGTAAAATGGGAGGAAAGGGCGAGCTAAATGATTTTGAACGTGGTGAAGTCATTGGTTGTCACCGCTGTGGAAAATCTGTTCGTGAGATTTCTGTGATGTTACGAGTGCCCCGTTCCACCGTTAATGTTGTTATCGTAAAGTGGGAACATACGGGGACTACAACGGTGCATCCACGACCTGGTCGACCACTTCGTCTAGTAGACAGGGAACGCAGAGTGCTGAAGAGAGTTGTGAAAGTGAACCGCATGAAATCGGCGGAAAAAGTTCGTGCGGATTTTCAAGATGCCTCTGGATGCAACGTCAGCACAAAGACAGTTCGTCGGGAACTGCAAAGTCTTGGTTTTCATGGCCGAGCAGCTGCATATAAACCAAGCATTACTGCAATCAATGTCAAGCGTCGCTTACAATGATTCAAAGTGTGCAAAACATGGAGCCTGCAGCAGTGGCGTGAAGTGTTATGGAGCAATGAATCACGGTACACTATTTGACAATCAGATGGTAGAGTCTGGGTGTGGAGAATGCTGGGTAAACGCTTTTTACTTGACTGTATTGTGCCGCAAGTTAAGTTTGATGGTGGAAGCATAATGGTTTGGGGATGTTTCTCATGGTTCTGGCTTGGCACTTTGCTTCCTATGAAGGGAACTCTGAAGATGGAAGGCTATCTCGACATTTCGGACAATTCCACGCTGCCCACATTGTGACAACAGTTTGGAGTAGGTTCATTCTTGTTTCAACAAGATCATGCTCTTATCCACACAGCACAGGCTGTACAGAGCTGGTTTGCTGACATGGATGTTGAGGAATTGGACTGGCCTGCTCAGAGCCCAGACCTAAATCCCATAGAACACCTATGGGATGAATTAGAACGTCGACTGCGAACTAAGCCAGAATGCCCCACATTGGCGAAAGAGCTGACTAATATTCTTTTGCAAGAATGGCATGCAATTCCCACTGAAAAATTCCAGAAACTAGTAGATAGCCTCCCAGATAGAGTGGTAGCCGTCATTGCAGCAAAATATGGCCCCACTTCATACTAATTTTTGACTTCTTGTTGGTTTGTTGTATTTTTATGGCGCAAGGACAACAATGGTCATTCTGCACCAAGCAAGGTTTTTGACTTCTGTAAAGGAGAAGAAAAATATCCTGGTGTACGGATACTTTTGATCCTTATTTGCATAAATCTGGAATATTTCATTTTCAGAACAGGGGTGTTTGGTAATTTGGAATACAACAATTTGTGGAAAACCCCCTTATCATATAGCTACTTTTAGAGAATTTGAGAAATACGGCTCACTATATCATCGATAACTTTCTGAATTTTCAAGATATTCCACTGGTATTTTTTTTAAGTTGCTCTATACTATTGACTACAAAATTATGAAAGAAAGTTATTCATATCTTTCAAGCATGCGCAGTAAAAAATTATTTTCTTCAAATACTCATATCTCATCGTGTATTCAATATATTAATTTCTAATTTAAGTATAATATTTTTCTTGTACGTTGACAAATGTTCTGTAAGTCTTGTGAAATTTGACTGAAAATTGTGGATATTATAAGCAAAAAAATTATGACAAAATTTGGGTTTTCTTAAAGAAACGTTTCTATCTTCATGAATATACATGTTTGGTTTACGAAAATGCACACAGGCATTAAGCATACACTGTTAAAAATAATAGTTCAGGGTTGAACCAAAATGTGGTGATTTTCCAGCTTCATCCATTGTTAAGAACTACGTTTCACCACATTTTTGCTCCAGCTATGTTACCAATACTTGGCCGGAGGTTGAACCAATATATGGATACAACAAATAAAATGATAACAACAAATAAGGCAACATTGAACCAAATATATGGTTCCAGCTTGAACCAAATATATTGTTGTAGGTTAAACCAAATATGGCCAAAAGTTTCCGGACACTGTATAACAATATAAAAACCTATCTTTCAGACGCTACCTACCAGGGGTGTATCGGAGAGTTCCGGAGCCCCCATTACTTATCTTGGCTGCTATTGAAGCCACATCTACCCCATTTCATATACAGAGAGTACACATAATTTTTATTAATTACAGAACGATAGCAACCAAGTGAAATTGCAAAGGTTTTGTATTATGCCTAATATAAGCGTGTTAGCTATTAGTGAGATAAAACATCAACAAGTCATAGACATAGAAATTATCACATATATCATTGTAATTCATCAAAAATAAAGGATATACATAGCATGAACCAATAAATTGGAATCATCTTAGCTTGTTGGATGATTGGAGAGATATTGGCACGTAAAAAAAACTGGTGAATATCGGTAAAGAATCGCAACGGATGTTTGCCACACGTGACTTCTCTCGCCTCAAGTGATTGGCTAGGAGGTGGAACGAAAATGTGGTTCGGTGTTTAACCATCTTTTAAAAAATACCATACTTTCACCAATAAGTGGTACTTTTGAATTTTCAAGTGTACCAAATTTTGGTGAAATTCCTATATTTTCACCATATTTTGGCAAAAACTAATGCGGAAATTTTTAACAGTGTAGCTGGTTAAATATTTTCTGAAAGTTACAAATAATTTCCAGTTTTTTATGATACAGGGTGAGTGATCAATCAAATATATTTTTTCACTGTCAATATGTGGGTAACCCCCTAAATGCACAAGTCACCTAAACTTTATTGGACAGTGTGCATTCAAACATATTCTATATAACTCCACAGTTAGAGAACAATTGGTCATGTAGTTTTTTAGAAATTCGAAAAAAATTAAAAAATCCAAAGTGTCCGGATACTTTTGGGCATATAGTGTACATACTTGAATGCAATTTTATCACCACACATTAATTACCTTGTTAAAAGTCCAGTACCAAGCCAAGGGAATAACATCTTGTAACTCCATGCTTTTTCAAGCATATCTGTACTCCTAAGTACTTCCTAGGATCGAAAACATACATCTTTCAAAAAATAAAGATACGATTTTTTATATGCAAGCATATCAACGTGTCACTAAAGAATATACAGGGTGTTCGGTAACTATCGCATAAACTCCCTATCATGCGAATCTTTGGATAATTTTAAGACAAAATGGAAGAGGGACGATTTTTGCTTGAGGGTTTTGTTTATGAATTATATCCATTTCAAAATTTGTATCTAAAAGCCAATCATGCTCCAAGATAGCCTGCTTTTACGTTGTTTCATTCAACGACGAAGGACACGCCCCTTGGTTTCCCCGCCTCCAGAATAAAAAGGGTTTAACTCGCTATGAGAAAGAAATTTCTTCATCACGTGCTATTTAAATTTAGCGCTCAAATTTCAGTCGCCCTGCCTTAGAATTAAGTGCCTTTTTTATTGGAAGAGTTCAACTTGCAAGAAAAGCGTGTGCAAAATGAAATTACGTAGTTAAATTTCATTAGATCCATTAGTGCCCCTTTATTTATGAGAAGCTACGCCAGTCCTACAAGATGAAATTTTAAATCTCGTTTAATTAATACAGGTCTGAGTTAATTCGAGTTTTCGAACATATTGAAATTTTTGGAAAATAGGAAGCTGTTGACATCAAAGGGGTGGACATTTTTTATTTTTGTATGATTTTCAAAATAGTTTTCTTTCAGAAATATTTTAAACTGTTTACATATACGGATTAGTGTATAATATGGTACAAATTACAAAGCATGACATATTGTGCTGCTGCACAAAATTAACGAAGAGAAAGAACAACTAAAATATGACAAGCAACATGCTCTTGGAGAATTGTGGCATTCAGACGCATTAAAAAGCAACGTAAATGGAGATCATAAGCCCAAAAGACTTAAAACAGGTAAGTGTGAGGATGATAACGATGCATATCTTAATTATTTCATATGATTGTAGATGGCATGCGTTCTGAAACTGATATCAAATATACTTCATTTCCTAATATACAATTTTTTTAACTCCTTCATCCCAAGGAATACGATGACTACAAAAATTATCTCCACAGAGGTGTATTAGTAAAATTAAAAAAATTTTATGTAAAATATTCTACTGTATTCGATTGAAAAAAAAAGTGCTCTATTTGTCACCCAGATTTTCAGATAAGCAGGTGCATGAATTGTTGGTATTTATGAATGACAATAGTCTAAAAAACGCATTTAAAGAGGTATGCAAGCTAGCTGAACTTATACACCGAAGAGTCAAAACATTAAAACCACTTACCTAATAAGGTGAAGGTCCACCTTTGGAGCGTAAGAGAGCATAGAAGCGGCGTGCCATGCCTTCAATTAGATGTTGATAGGTTGCACGTGGGATATCATACCATAATTGCAACAGAAGTTGGCCAAACTTTTGTAAATTCCGTGGTTGTGATGTTAATGCTCTGATACGTTGTTCTAAGTGAAACCACAGGTGATGAATAGGATTGATGTCTAGAGAATTTGGAGGCCATGGTAATAAAGAAAACTCATTCTCACGTTCCTCGAACCATTCTAGAACCGTACAAGCTTTGTGACGAGGAGCACTATCCTGTTGTACGATGCCATTACCATCTGGAAAGGCGGTGAACATGAAGAAGTGTAACTGGTCCCCCGGGATGTTTAAGTACGTGGAAGCATTGAGATTGCCTTGATAATGATGAAATGAAAATGGAACCATACTCGTTCCATGAAAAACTCGCCTACACTATAACACTCCCGCCATCACCTTGCTTCCTTCCAGCAGTGCAGCCAAGTAACAGTGTTTCCCCCGTTAGACGTCACACACGAACGCGCCCATCCACATGATATAAATAAAAACTTGATTCATCTGTCCATGTGACCCTCCTCCACTCTTCTGATGTCCAATGGGCATGGCTGTGTGCCCACAGCATACGTTTATGGCGAAGAGTCGCAGTCAGCATAGGCATACGAATGGGGCGATGACTTCGTAGTCCCATAGACAACAATGTACGGTGAACAATGTGTTTCGTCACATTCCATACATCATCACTATTAAATTCCTTGTTAATTTCCGCCACGGTAGCACGTCTATCCGCGCGAACAAGCCCATGAAGTCTCCTCGCCCCTCTGCCATCATTGGCCCTCGACCGGCCAACACATTGTCTTCGACCAGTTGTTTCACCTGTTTGCAATCATCTCTGATACGTACTAACTACTACATATCATGAACAGCTGACTAGACCTGCAGTTTCCGAAATGCTCTTGCCCAAACATCTTGCCATCATAATATGTCCTTTGTCAAAGTCCGATAAATCCTTATCTTTACCCACCTTGCAGAGATAAAAACTACTGATCGACAGAACACAGTCCCATATTTTTATATACCAACCTAAAACCCACCCCTTCCATTTGATTGGTACTGCCACGGCCAAACTGCGCTTGGTAGCGGTGGTTTACAGGTGGTTTTAATGTTTTGGCTCTTCGGTGTATCTCAATTATACCAAGCAGTACTGCCGCAGTGGAACATTCGTTTTCTACAATCAAAAGAATAAAGACTTGTTACCGAGGTAGGCAAACACACGAAAGATTGTGTGGCCTCAATTTACTTGCTACAGAGATAAATTTATTGCTGGAATTGAAGAAAAACAATTCATTCCACCTTGATATGTTAACTCAGTTTCTGTCACAGACCAGAAGAATTAAACTAATTTATAAATAATGTAAATTTATAATTCTTTATTTACAATGATTGTATTTGGTGAATTTGTATGTCCATTTCTTAAAAATTTTGATTCATATTTTTGTTATGCCGGTATATTTAATGAAGTAAAATTAAAAAAAAATATCCCTACTCTATTGAGTTCCTACATATTACTTTTTTATTCTATTCAATACACCTATGCTTGAAGTCCACTGTACTCCACTGATATATACATATTTTGTAAGCCTGTTGCCATAATGAAGGGGCAACTGGGCCAAGGCAGAATGCATATGGGGAGCAGGGCTTTTCTATATATAACTTCACTAACTTACACCTAACTTATATATATATACACCAACTTCAGATAGTACAGGCATATGCACCAACATCAAGCCATACCGACGAGGAGGTTGAGGAATTCTATGAAGAAATCAAACAGCTACATACCAAGGGGAAACAACACATCAAGCTCATCATGGGAGATTTTAATGCAAGAATTGGACAACAGGAACAAGGAGAGACATCGGTTGGTAAATACGGATACGGGGAAAGGAATGAACGTGGCGATCAACTCATAGAATTTGCCGAAGCTGAAAATCTTAGCATCATGAATTCATTTTTTAAGAAGAAACCGCAAAGAAAATGGACATGGAAACACCCCAATGGAGGAACCAGCGAAATTGACTATATCCTGGCAAACAAGAAATCAATTATTGAAGATTGCAGCGTACTGAACAGATTTAATACTGGAAGTGATCATCGAATGGTGAGATGTAAAATGCACTTAAATACTAAACTAGAAAGGCAGAAGCTCATTAGGAAACAAGTATGTAAGAGGGTGGATTTAAAGAAATTAAAAGAAAATACCGAGGCATTCAAGTTGGAATTAAAAAATCGCTTTTCTGCACTGGAAGGACTTATTGAAGAAGTTGACATCTCAGAAGCAAATGAAAACATTGTTAAGACAATAATTGAAACTGCTGGGGAAATTGGTGGTGTAACCTGTAAAAAGCACAATAGCAAATTATCTGAGAAGACGAAACAGCTCATGAAAAGGCGAAGAGATATGAAGGTGGACAATCAAAATACCAGTTCCAGGATCGAGTATGTAGAACTTTGCAAAACTTTGCGCAAAAACATGAAAGAAGATATAAGAAAATTCAATTGTGAGTTAGTAAGGAAGGCCATTGAAAGCAACAAGAGCCTTAGGGTTGTTAAAGGGAGTTTGTCTATTGGGAAGAAACACATCATTGCATTAAAAGGAGAGGATGGCACCGTAACAAGAAATAGGGAAGAAATACTTAGAAGAGTTGAAGAATTCTACAAAAATCTATACGAAAGTAACAGTGGATTAAACGAAGACATTGAAATAGTCGAAGGAACAGCTCCTAAAATCTTAAAAGAAGAAGTTTCATTTGCAATAAAAAGTATGAAGAAAGGAAGAGCCCCTGGTGATGATGGTATTACATTAGATATCCTAAAAGAAGCTGGAGAATATGTAGAAGACATACTTGCAAAATTCTTTACCAAATGTCTTAACAGCGGTAACATACCAAACCAATGGGATTCTGCAACAGTAATTCTTTTGCATAAAAAAGGTGATAAAGAGGATTTGAAAAATTACCGACCAATTAGCTTGTTACCTGCTATTTATAAAATCTTCACAAAAGTGCTAACACATCGCCTGCAGAAAAAATTAGATGCAGCTCAACCAAGAGAACAAGCTGGATTTCGAAGTGGATTCAGTACAGTGGACCATATTCAAGTATTAAGAGAATTAATTGAAAGAACACATGAATATGAACTTCCATTGTGTGTTGCATTTATTGACTATGAGAAGGCCTTTGACTCTATTAAAACATCAGCAGTCATCAACTCTTTAAGATCAACAGACATTGAGGATGTGTACATTGACATGGTGAAACGTGTGTATAAAAATGCAAGTGCAAAATTTCGGTTACATAAAGATACCAAAACTATCAAAATTGGTAAAGGTGTGAGGCAGGGAGATACCATTTCTCCAAAACTTTTTACTTCAGCTTTACAGATGATTTTTCAGCAGATAAATTGGAATAACAAGGGAATAAAAATAAATGGTGAATATTTAAATCATTTGCGGTTTGCTGATGACATTGTTATTTTTTCAACGAACCCATCAGAACTCCAAGACATGGTACAGGAGCTCTCAACTAGAAGTAAAGAAGTTGGACTCAAGATGAACCTACAAAAAACTAAGATCATGTTCAATAATTTCGTAGAGGAAACAAAAATACAAGTTGACAACATTGAGCTAGAAATTGCTGATTCATATATTTACCTTGGCCAGCTGATTTCAATGGATGGCAACATTATGAAAGAACTCAACAGACGTATTAAACTTGGCTGGAGTGCATTTGGAAGAAACAGTTTTATCCTGAAGGGGAAATTGCCTTTGTGTCTAAAAAGAAAAGTCTTCAACCAGTGTGTATTGCCAGTCCTCTCTTATGGATCAGAGACATGGAGTCTAACAGTTGGAGCAATACGAAAGTTACAGACAACGCAAAGGAGCATGGAGAGGTGCATGCTTGGAATAACTAGGAGAGATCGAAAAAGAAACACTTGGGTGAGAGAGCAAACTAGAGTAGAGGACATCATTGTTAAAGTAAAAGGGCTGAAATGGCGATGGGCTGGGCATATTGCAAGAAGAACTGATCAACGATGGACAACAGAAATTCTGAACTGGATTCCAAGAGACCACCGAAGACCTAGAAAACGTCCTCAAACTAGATGGGTGGATGAAATAAGAAAACAGGTTGGGGTGACGTGGAAGCGAATTGCTCAGGATAGACTTGTGTGGAAAGCATTTGGAGAGACCTTCATCCAGCAGTGGATAGATAATGGTTGAATATGATGATGATGATATATATATATAAAATAGCATAATCGATATATATATATATATAAAATAGCAAATCGATGGGGCAATTGAGACACAAACATGGAGCAACTGGGACACAAGCATGACGCAACTGGGGCCATGCCTCTACTGGCCCCAGCTTGATTGCAGGCCTGATAGTTTAAAACAGTCATCATGCAAAAGAGAAATTTATTTTAATTTATATTTTCCTTTTTTAAAAAAAAAAACGTGATATTGCCCCTTTTTATTATTGTTTAGAGATCAAAAATAATATAATAAGTGACCGCCCCTGAAATAAGCCGCCCAGATGCGGGGCACCTCTTTGCACCCCTGCTAGAAACGGCTCCGATAGGCTTTATTGGTTATTTTATAAGCTGGTTACCCTAATATGCAGCTCACAATTCTTTTACCCTGTTTGTGCATTGCAGAGTTCAATGGTACAATATTTGGCATTATTGATTTGTGAATCGTGACTCACTTTGCTTGTACACAGAGACGTATTTAGGCCATGTGGCGCCAGGTACGAGCCCAAAATTTGGCGCTCCCCCTCCGCTAAATGTTAATTATTTTCAAAATAATTCCTTTTGTGGGGCACCTTTTTATCTTCTTCTAGAGATATCCGCAAGAGATTACTGAATATCATTACAAGACGGAAAGCCAAGATAATCAATAAAATTTTCTTACAACAAACATCATGTAACTAAACAACAAGTACTTTTTATGATGAGCCAAAAATTAAATTGTTTTAGTACAAAAATTAAAGCCTTACATGAGTTTCAATACTCTGGAAGGTCCTCTGTACAGTCAAATAAATTCCTCCATTTTCATGTAGTTTTTAATTTCCTAAATTTTTACTTATAGTGTCATATTATGATCTGGTTGGAAAAAAGCTTTTTCATTTCCTTACATACTAAATTCAATACATTGCATAATGGTAAAGAATAATTTATGCAAGGACTAGGGAAAATGAACTTATTAAAAAATTAAATAAAGTTTAAAACATTTTAAATTCTAAAATTTTACTAAGGTAAATTTTTATAAAATGTTTTTGCACTTCGGGGCCATTAGGTCATTTTGTCGCCCACGTTGACTCGGCAGCCAGTGCGATGGCACCGATCGCACCGCCCTTAATCCGTTACTGCTTTTACAGTTGAAACTGCGGAAGCACACGTCGACGCGGCAAAGAAATTCCGTAGAGTTAAGCGGTTTGTGAACGTAAGCGGTAAAATGCTAAGTGTAAAGTTCCTTTCTGCTAAATTTTTACAGCATGTTGTTAAATTATATATGCCTATTTCCAAATATAAATTATGTATAGTACTTGTTTTAATAATTGTACATCACCCCATTACTTTATTCATAAAGATGTGAATTAGTATTTATATTTGATTTGAAAGAATTTAAAATCTCCAGCTTGTGATCAAACTCTTTAACCAGATAAGTCTTTTCTTTCTGTTTGCCATTAAACACGCTATGGGCACGAACTTAAACATGCTTAACAAAGAAGGATGTTTTCTGGTCAACAACTCCTTGCAAATGAATTTTTAATTGTGGGAAAGTACGAGACACGAAAATGTCACATGACTCATTCCTTATGCAATACTGGAATTCCGACATAGGTGGGCAAGTGTTCATGGGTTCGTGGCGATATTTTTGTGAAAAGTACAAACTCAGTTCCTTGGACATTTCTTTATGCACTTATCAAGTTGAAATTCCATAATAAAACATAAACTTGACTTAAAGAATACATGCACCTATAGAATTTGTACAGTTGTGGATATGCAGTAAGGCAGATTTAAATAACATTAAAAAGATAAAAAAAAATTTTAAAGCCTAATATTTTATGCATTTATGCTGTTTGTGCATCTATGCGGTCAGCATGTATGCGCGTTTGATTGTAAATATTTCACGAACCCTAAACCGAATGATATTCCGGATTTCATAGTGCTATCCGGATCCAGAAGGAGCCAAATTACTTTAATCGCACATACACATATACGAGTATAGTTAAAGTACAATTAAATTAGTACAAATGAAATACTTTCATTAGAATAAGTACTATTATGTATTAATACGTTTAAGGCTCGTATATTCAATTGAATCACCTTGTATATAATAATAAACACTGGTTCATCAGCTCGTATCAGCAAGCTAACGATATTGCGTTTTAATAACTGAATCATCTGAATGGACTTCGAATGAACTCACTTATAAATCGTCGAATGCGAATGAAAATAAGTTCATGCGTTTGTTTCGTAGTTCTGTAATAATAAAATGATATACAGGGTGTCTCAGCACCAGGGTTATAAACATCTAGGAGGGGTAGGGTACACTTAGACGAACAATATTTGTCATAGAACCTAGGGTCGCAAACCACTCACAGCGCTAGTTCTAAAACCGTCCAGCATGCACAAATATTTACAACCAGTGCGTGAAAAGCGCCAGATAAAACTCAGGTCAGCTGCTCAAGTGCATAGATGATTAGGACATCGCATTTTGCGCTTCTCATGCACTGGTTGTCACTATTTGTGCATGCTGGACGGTTTTAGAACTGGCGCTGTGAGTGGTTTGCGACCCTAGGTTCTATGACAAATATTGTTCGTCTAGGTGTACCCTACCCCTTCTAGATGTTTGCAACCCTGGTGCTGAGACACCCTGTATAAAATATTACTTACTTCAACGGCGGCAGCTTTGTGCAAGACAACGAAAAGAGAGTTGCCTACCCAAAAATTGTAGAAGTAATCTTTTCTGTATAACACATGCAATCCTTCTAAAATTTGTAAAATATCTAAAACGAATATACATTATTCAAATCATTCTGGCGAAATAAATATCCAGACTGTAAATATTTTATAAATAGGATAGATACACATTCCACAAAAAAAAAAAAAATTCAACGAACAAGACACAAAACTGAGGCATATACTGTACATAGTTTATTAGTTTTTCGATAATCATTTCGCAGAGCACGTTACCTTATTCAAAACTTACTTACTTCAGCGCTTACTGGCTTTTTCTCTACAGATACGGAGTTTGACTCCTTTCAACGACAGAAGTTGAAATTCCTCTAAAAACTGTAGGTCCCGGCATAAAATGATCATAGTTGTCCTTGCGCCATAAAATACAAAAAGAAAGGACGTCCTGCGGTGACGTAGTGGTAATGCGTTCACCTGATTTGTTATTACTTTGGATTCGACATCCAATGATGGGGAGAAAAACAGTTTACCGATTGATTATTCATTGTAGTCCGGGGTTTGATTCCCTGGGCTTTAAGAGTTTCGGATTCCTCGGGGAAAAAGCCATATGTCCACAATCAACGTAGGGAGTCAAAATCTTGGTTACGCCTACGGTTAGGTTTAGTAAGACGAGGCAGAAAAATATATCAGCCAGGCACGTGCCGACAGGATGGTTCGCCCCCTGTCTTGGAGGAGAAGGGGCACAAGGCATATTTCACCCCTCACCCCACCCCACACACACACTATTGAGGAATACTATTAAAATTTTAATTTCAAAAATAACATTAAGCATTTCCACTAATGTAGCAAAGCTGAAAGAAACTTAGATTTTAATTTCATTTCTTGTCAATAGATGTCGCTACCATATCGTCAATAATACTGCTCTGACAGTGCCCCCATGGCGTATCTTTTGTTTAAAAAGAATTAACATCTCTTTACCTGTACCTTTCCTTTCAGTCTTTGTGAAACCATTGATTTTAAAGCTTGGTGCTCTGCGAAATCAGTAAAATTGTAAATCGTTCAAGTGGTTGTTGTTTTGTAATTCAGTTTATTTTAACTATTTAATTAACTAATTAACATCTAATTAACAATTAATTTATGTACTTAACATTTTATAATAACTCTTGGGATTTTTCGGCAACAGGTGGTGCTACCGATTAGTCGCCGTGAAAGATCATTTGCCTCACCCCCCACTCTCCAAAACGTTGGCACGTCCCTGATATCCGCCTACCAGTGGCATAATATATCAACCTGGCAAACGTCAAAATCGTAAATCCGTCTCTGCTCCCAATAGTCTCATAGAACGCATGCTGGTTTTCTCACACCGTAATCCCCGGAGTGTAGCGCCCTTATGGTATCAGAGATTCGGATTACTCAGAAAACGATGGATCTCGGCGGGGCAAGACTTTTGCAGTAAAACCACAAACAAAACAAACGGACAGGCATTGCCATCTACCGGCATAAAAAGGAGCATTATGAAATTAGACAAAATCTTGAGAAAATAGTTTTCTATCTCTTAAGGAAAAAAAATTCACAAGAATAATTTACAGTGTATTTGTCTTTTAGGAAAACAAGCGTTCCATACAGAGCCGGTCCTAGGTTTTGGCGGCCCAAGTGCAAAAGCAATATCACTGCCGTTATAAATTTATTACTTAATTCAGTATTTCACATGTACTGTGTTTAATGCCGATATATAGTTTTGAACGTTTGTTATGCAAAAGAGGGCCCTGCGGTGGTGCAATGGTAACGCATTCACCAACGCAACGATATCTCGTTTTGGACTCCGAACAATGCTAAAAAAGAACCCTGACCTACAGGCTGCTCACTGCAGTCCGGAGGTTAGTTCCCTAGGCCTTAAAAGGTTCGGAGGCCTCAGAAAAGTGTAGATTGCGGTGCAAAATGCCCCGTGCTTCCCTTGCGCCGTACAACCCACAAACATGCAAAGGAATTTTTTTTTATTTTATTTTTATAAAATGACACAAAGATCCCAGAAATTGCCTTTGATTTTTGGATCACAAACAATATAATATTTTAAACGATCTACGGCCGCCCCTGAGTTTAGCCGCGTAAGTGCGGAGGCACTTCTTGCACACTGGCCATGAATCCGATAATAATAAGTTTATATTACATTTTATGTTAGCAAACAAACACACACTAATACGCATATAGGTATATACGTAGTAGGATCCACATATACCGAGCCCGCGTTTTACGAATTTCAGGATTTAGCGAGGGAAATGTGGATTTTGTTCGATATAACTATTAAGTGAAATACAATTTAATAATTTCTATAGTGAAACTTTATATGCGCTCGCAGAGGGGAGGATGATCGGTCGCCTGTAGCTCAGTTGGAAGAGCACTTGTCCGGATACCAACAGATCGTGGGTTCGGTTCGCACGAGGCATCGTGAAATCGTCCTTGTTTTTGTTATCTACAATTTAATCACTTTTAGGCAGGGCCGGACTGGCCCGGTGGGCTAATGGGCGATGGCCCACTGAGCCCTCTCCCCTCCCCGGCCTCTGGAGCCCACTGGAACCAAGGATTTTTTTTTTAATTTTTCAATGGCGTTAGAAACATGAATGATTGAAAAGTAAATCAAATATATATTATTATTATAATTATTTAGAGTAGATACAATTATAAATACATGGTCAGTGCCGATCCGACGTAATTTTCCTGTGGAGATGTACGTCTGAATATTGCCGACTGCAAATTGCAAATTTCAGACTCATTTTGCTAATAATTAGTATTAAACTAATTATAATAAACTAATATATATATATATAAAATAGGAAAAATTCATTTTCGTTACAAGAAAGGACACGAACGATAGGCACGGTGTTTGTCCTCCTCCCAAATTTTGGCTCATTCGTTTCTGGCAGTGGTGGCCAACGATTTTTTTAAAAGGAGAGGGCCCAACCTTCAATTTGGTTCCCTATAGAGCTAATGTTATTTTTCAATACAAAAGTAGGGCGTCTTGGGCCACTACCATAAATCCCCGCCTGATTTTTGGTCACAACTTTATGCTGAACAGAGAAAAATTTGCCCGAAAATTAGAGGTACAGAAAGGAATTGGTTCATTATCAAGCCCATATTTTGAATCTTACGATGACAGATGCAACTGAATCATGTAAGACCGTTAAAGATTTCCTTGGCCCGATACAAAGCACTGTTTGTATTTTCCTTTCTGAGTCCCACCAAAGAATGCTCGTTTGGATAGAAATAAATAAATGAATCTGTTGAAGGACATGTTTTACTACGTCGTCTCCAGAAGGTTTGTGCCACACGCTAATGGAGCAAAGATAGAGCATTAGCCAGCTTGTTTGATGATACTAATAAACCAGTGCATACATAGGCGTATGCAGAAAGTTCGCAAGGGAATTAGAAGTTCAATGGGGGGTTACAGAGCTACAACTCACATATTCCTATGTTAAATATACAAAATTTCATTGCAATGGGGGTTACAACCCCCATCAACACCCCCTGCGTACGCCAATGAGGGCATAAATGCACAAAATTTTCCACAGTTCTCGAAACTCTATACATTATAGCAAACAGCAATGACTTCAGTTCCGAAGTTTCGTTCAAACCAAGTATCCTTCTTGAGAACTGGTGCAAATTTAAGAACAAACTTTGGGCATTTGTGTACCGTGAGTTGTTCAATATCACATCACCTTCTTCGTCCTATGTGCAAATTCAGGGCATTGTCAACCTTTCAGATTCGAACCCTGTAAAAACTTTGTACTGATTGTGCTGATGACTATATATTTAATGCGACAAATATTTTACAGTAAAAATTAAATGAAGTAGATACTACAAATGGATCAAATAATTATAGATCGTTTTCTTCAACATCTCTAAATAAAGTTTATTTTAGCAATGATTACAAATGCAAGTGTCTTTGTATCGTGCTTTTTTTTTCTCTATTTAGCTTATTATACTGAAATTCAAATGTTACTATAATACGTTATTCATAAGATTTTAAACGAATTCAAAGCTGAATATGATTGTATGTTGTACACATGTCATTGATACAGATTTTATTTTCTAAATTTTGAATTTTAAATTCCAAAAGAGATTTAGCGAACAACGGGATACAGAGAGCGAGCATTTTCATTGGTCCAAAACTCATCGTTACATACGGGTCTTACTTGTTCTATTTGTAAATTAGGAGATTTTTATTCGGGGTGGGAAGGGATTGTGAACAATTAGAGGTTTCCCATCGACTAAAGTAACACTACGCCACTGATTGATTGATGGATGGATGGATATAAAATAAATATATAAAAGGTTGCTACATATAAACATAAAACTCTATAGATACTTACATACATGAAATGGATACAGTTGATAAAATGCAGCTCCACGTGGAAGAAGCGACAAATGCCCGATGATGTTTAAACAGTTAAGCTTAAACGATGAACTTTCTGCATGATACTTTTTTTTCCTAGAATTCTTTATCACGAGGTAGAGGAACAAAATAACAGCTACACTTAGGAGGATTAAGCGGAAATCATAATTGGCAGTAATTGTTGAAAATGCTTTTTGTAATATAGACATATTTTTCTTATTTAAATTACTTTTTATAGTAGATGTTTTTTGCTTCTGATAGCAAGAGCCAAACGAGGAAAGTTGCCAGTCTAGTTGTTTTACGAAACACTCCAGCTAACGTGATGCGTGAAGTACAGAAAAGTCCTTGATAAAGGCATGCGTAGATTTATGATAAAACGCAATAATTGCTGTCCTACGCAAGTTTTGTACGCATAATAAACGTGATCAAAATAATCAAGATTTCGTCTCGCCAAGCTTTCGCCAGCCGTCTCTCTCTCTTAGGTGTGTGCGTTTGTGTTTATTAAAATTCTAATAAATTAAAAATAAATTTTAATAAAAGCATCGCCAATTCTTACACATATTTCGCCAAACACCTGAATCTGTGAGAATTTTGAAAATTTTATTCTTTAATTAAAAATTAATATATGGATTTCACAGAAAAAGGACTTCGGATTCGTAATTAGGGATCTAAAATCTATAAATTGCAATATGTCTCAGAACTTTCACTCGGGGTAGTTCCTTTGTTAGCATGTTTTTTTATTATTAAAAACTTTTTTTTTTTAGAAAGTTTGACTGATTGACAATTCTCGTTGTCTCACACCGTTTGAGAAGAGACGGCTGGTAGACCTGTTTAAACAGCGACAGGCAACAGCTCCGGGACCGCTGAAGCGCCCCTTGTCGGTGAAAAATATAACCATTCTGGTAATAAAAATTTTCGTTATTAAAAAAATCCCATGTTTTTCTGCACATTTCAGTAAAAACTGTATTGTACTACTGTCTATACTTTTCGAATTATTGAATTTTTACATTTTCTGTCACTTTTGGATCACCCGGTATATATATATATATATATCATCATCATCATCATATTCAACCATTATCTATCCACTGCTGGATGAAGGTCTCTCCAAATGCTTTCCACACAAGTCTATCCTGGGCCATTCGTTTCCACGTCACCCCAACCTCTTTTCTTATTTCATCCACCCATCTAGTTTGAGGACGTTTTCTAGGTCTTCGGTGGTCTCTTGGAATCCAGTTCAGAATTTCTGTTGTCCATCGTTGATCAGTTCTTCTTGCAATATGCCCAGCCCATCGCCATTTCAGCCCTTTTACTTTAACAATGATGTCCTCTACTCTAGTTTGCTCTCTCACCCAAGTGTTTCTTTTTCGATCTCTCCTAGTTATTCCAAGCATGCACCTCTCCATGCTCCTTTGCGTTGTCTGTAACTTTCGTATTGCTCCAACTGTTAGACTCCATGTCTCTGATCCATAAGAGAGGACTGGCAATACACACTGGTTGAAGACCTTTCTTTTTAGACACAAAGGCAATTTCCCCTTCAGGATAAAACTGTTTCTTCCAAATGCACTCCAGCCAAGTTTAATACGTCTGTTGAGTTCTTTCATAATGTTGCCATCCATTGAAATCAGCTGGCCAAGGTAAATATATGAATCAGCAATTTCTAGCTCAGTGTTGTCAACTTGTATTTTTGTTTCCTCTACAAAATTATTGAACATGATCTTAGTTTTTTGTAGGTTCATCTTGAGTCCAACTTCTTCACTTCTAGTTGAGAGCTCCTGTACCATGTCTTGGAGTTCTGATGGGTCCGTTGAAAAAATAACAATGTCATCAGCAAACCGCAGATGATTTAAATATTCACCATTTATTTTTATTCCCTTGTTATTCCAATTTATCAGCTGAAAAATCATCTGTAAAGCAGAAGTAAAAAGTTTTGGAGAAATGGTATCTCCCTGCCTCACACCTTTACCAATTTTGATAGTTTTGGTATCTTTATGTAACAGAAATTTTGTGAATTTGCATTTTTATACACACGTTTCACTATATGTCAATGTACATATCCACAACGTCTGTTGATCTTAAAGAGTTGATGACTGCTGATGTTTTTATAGAGTCAAAGGCCTTCTCATAGTCAATAAATGCCACACACAATGGAAGTTCATATTCATGTGTTCTTTCAATTAATTCTCTTAATACTTGAATATGGTCCACTGTACTGAATCCACTTCGAAATCCAGCTTGTTCTCGTGGTTGAGCTGCATCTAATTTTTTCTGCAGGCGATGTGTTAGAACTTTTGTGAAGATTTTATAAATAGCAGGTAACAAGCTAATTGGTCGGTAATTTTTCAAATCCTCTTTATCACCTTTTTTATGCAAAAGAATTACTGTTGCAGAATCCCATTGGTTTGGTATGTTACCACTGTTGAGGCATTTGGTAAAGAATTTTGCGAGTATGTCTTCTACATGTTCTCCAGCTTCTTTTAAGATATCTAATGTAATGCCATCATCGCCAGGGGATCTTCCTTTCTTCATACTTTTTATTGGTAAAGGAAACTTTTCTAAGATTTAGAGCCATTCGACTATTGCGGCGTCTTCGTTTAATCCACTGTTATTCATATAGTTTTGCAGAATCTTTCAACTCTTCTAAGTATTTCTTCCCTATTTCTTGTTACGGTGCCATCCTCTCCTTTTAATGCAATGATGTGTTTCTTCCCAACAGATAAACTTCCTTTAACAACCCTAAGGCTCTTGTTATTTTCAATGGCTTTCCTTACTAGCTCACAGTTGAATTTTCTTATGTCTTCTTTCATGCTTTTGCGCAGAGTTTTACAAAGTTCTATGTACTCAATCCTGGAACTGGTATTTCGATTGTCCACCTTCATATCTCTTCGCCTTTTCATGAGCTGTTTCGTCTTCTCAGATAATTTGCTATTGTGCTTTTTACAGGTTACACCACCAATTTCCCCAGCAGTTTCAACTATTGTCTTAACAATGTTTTCATTTGCTTCTGAGATATCACTTTCATCAATAAGTCCTTCCAGTGCAGAAAAGCGATTTTTTAATTCCAACTTGAATGCCTCGGTATTTACTTTCAGTTTCATTAGATCCACCCTCTTACTTACTTGTTTCCTAATGAGCTTCTGTCGTTCTAATTTAGTATTTAAGTGCACTTTACATCTCACCATTCGATGATCACTTCCAGTATTAAATCTGTTCAGTACACTGCAATCTTCAATAATTGATTTCTTGTTTGCCAGGATATAGTCAATTTCACTAGTTCCCCCATTTGGGTGTTTCCATGTCCATTTTCTTTGCGGTTTCTTCTTAAAAAATGAATTCATGATGCTAAGGTTTTCAGCTTCTGCAAATTCGATGAGTTGATCGCCACGTTCATTCCTTTCCCCATATCCGTATTTACCAACCGATGTCTCTCCTTGTTCCTG
This sequence comes from Dysdera silvatica, assembly GCA_006491805.2. Lineage (NCBI taxonomy): Eukaryota > Metazoa > Arthropoda > Arachnida > Araneae > Dysderidae > Dysdera > Dysdera silvatica. Next base: position 105,023,377 of record QLNU02015360.1, read on the forward strand.
TTGTCCAATTCTTGCATTGAAATCCCCCATGATGAGCTTGATATGTTGTTTCCCTTTGGTGTGTAACTCTTTGATTTCTTCATAAAATTCTTCAACCTCTTCGTCGGTATGGCTTGATGTTGGTGCATATACCTGTACTATTTGAAGTTGGTATCGCTGGGTTAGTTGAACAACAAGCCTCGCTGCTCGATCTGATGTACTTTCAACTTCCAGAAGACAGTCTTTAATTCTTTTGTTGATTAAGAAGCCAACACCACTTGTTCTTCCAGTTTCCGTTCCTCTATAATAAAACAAATGTCCACTTTTAAGTTCCACCAACTCTTCACCTTTTCAGCCTAATTTCAATTTGAAGTCCTTGGTTAACAACCCATTTGATCTTTGTTCAGTTCCTCTTCCAATTCCTGAAGTTTTGCTTCAGAAGCAAGGGATCGTCCATTAAACGTAGCCAAGGTCAATAACAAACGGCAGCCTGGGCCATTCCAGTGATTCTTAGCACCCCCTGCTTTCATGCCACACTGACCGCTGCCTTGATCAGGAGCACTCCAGCACCTGGAGACTAGGGGCCATGGTTTCTGGTGTGTCAACATAATGGAGGAATTAGCCATAATTTCACCACGCTGGCTAGACGGGTTGGTGAATTAGCCCTCCCCTTCCGCCTTTCTATCCGTGCAGCAAATATTAATTTGCCACATAAATAGAAAGCTCAGCCTGCACCACTTGAAGGCGGGGTAGGACACTAGGTTACTGGCCTGGCCGGTTCCACACATCGTCACATACGTTCAGCGTGTGGGTCTCCTTCCAGTTAGATACCAGCAACCCTTTTGCAGGCCATATATATATAAAGTTTGTATAAATAGGAATTAACAATTTCTTTTATGGAATACTTTTCAGAACCAACACAACAGTTCGTAAAAGCGTTAAATTTGTAAATTGTAGGTTCGTAAAAGCGAGGCTACTGCATTAAATTATTTGTTTTACCCAAAAATCACCAGCAACTACATATAATATTTAGTTGGCGTTTGTTCATGAGTCTGAAACTGTAAATAAAATCCCTGAAACGAATGTTTGTCATTAAACTGGCAATAATAATTTGTCTTACTAAAATCGCCTCTAACTATCCATACCGTTGGCTGGTTTGTTGTATTTTTATGGCACAAAAACATCAAGGGTCATTCTGCCCAAAATAAGGTGAGAACCATACTGTTGTACTTGTTATGGGGAAACTATCAATTTTTGATAAATTTATTAAATATTTTAAATGATTGTGTTTCTGTTAATAACTACTAAATAGCAAACAGGTAACCTAAATAGTATAATACTAAAAGACTAACAACACCAGGTTCATTATAAACAGACAGGAAACTCAGGTACAAATAAGTTGCAATTTTATTAGTCTAATATGCTAGATATTGCATTTTTTTTTTTTCATTTCATATTTACTCGCAGTGCCGCTTAAAATTTAGCGTATGACAAAATTTAACATACTGTTAATTATAAATCAGGTAGTTGACGGTGCCAATGGAAAATAACATTTAGAGCTATTAACGTACGAACAATTTTCACAGGACATATAGTTATGCATAGTCATTATATCAACCGAGTAAATAAAATTCCTCAACATAAAAAACTCAAAACAAAATCATGCGGGGGTATTTAACTGCCCCGAAATAATTAATTTACATATTACATTATAGGTTTAAGGGGGGAGAAGGAGGCACTTATAATTACTAGTTAATGAAAAGAAAGAAAGGTTTTGTTTTTTTAAACTTACATATTTTTCTTTATGGTTTTGGGGAATGGCGTCTCATCGTTTTCCTTAGCTTGGGTCTCGGCCCATTACATCACTATCGGCAAGCGGGCTCGGGATCACCTATTGCCATCTCTACACACTCACAACACTCACTTCTCTCTTGCTCTATCACTCTTGCTGGACTTTTTATCGAGCAGAATCGTGGAAGGTGATTGGTCAACTGAACGCTGACGTAAAACTTTCCTAGTCGCCAATTGGTCTGTCTGACCCCCACGAAGGGAAGCAAATATCTGGCTTTTGTTAAACTTCGAGCTGTCTTTCTAGACAGCTTTTGCCCATAAAACTGTGAGTTTATGAGACGTTCTTGGTGGCATTTCCAAGAAACTGGTTGTCGTTACTGATATGTTATTGACAGACGTGCCTTTGTGTGAGAGAGCCGAACCCTATGGGCGTAAGAGACATTGTGGGTGGTTCATCTATTTACTCAGTGTGAGTCATACAACTTCTCCCTCGACCAGGGATTTTTTAGAAGTCGTTTGGATTTTTCCTGTTCACTGGTCCTGAGAAGTTCAGTTTTATGACTTGAAAGGTCACAGGCGAAAAAAGGGTCCAGTGCTCCCACGGTATCGTTTAGTTGTTGAGAAGAAAATGGTGCAAGCTGGTATGGACTGTTTATACGAATGAGAGGAATGTTTAGTCTGTTATTTCAACGGCCTTATGGCCCAGCTGCATCTTGCAAATGGTGAGAATGGGGGGATTAACGAGGGTAACATGCTTGAGAAAAAAAAGGAAAAGAAGAACCTTACGCATTTAAGGGTTTAAGAGGGTAAATGGGGAATTTTTAGAATTGCAATCTTACTATTGTACAACATGTATATCAACACTTTCAATTAATATAACTTAAACTTACGAGCAATTTTAGAACTTGAAATTAATTTACAAGTAGCAATGCTATGAAAATGATATAGACATTTTTCACAAATCAATCAAATTATAAATATTATAAACCTATATTGGTGTCTTGATGATTGAAGTAGATAGTCCAGTAGTTCATTGTTCTTTTATCAAAGTTCATTTGTTGCCTTGTTGACCATGAACGTAGGGGAACATTAGATGAGGAGCTGAAGAGATTAATTTGCTGCCACAGTCATTGTCCATGAACGATAGGGGAACAATAATTGATATGGAGTGATGAATGGAATACGATGGTGTAATGTCATCAAAGGACTGGTGGTGCACAGTTATCGCGGAAAAATCTCATCTGAAATAATTAAAGCAAGAGCGGCAGAATCTCGAAAAAATAAACACAACACTTAATGACATTGACACATATATTTGTACAATAGTGAGAGAGAGAGAGAGAGAGTGTGGTTTTTATTTATTTTATTTTTTTATTTATTTATTTATTTTTTTTATTTAATTTAATTGTCCACCTCTGTGCTTATGTGTGTTTAATTTTGATTAGGCTTTTTAAAAGAGAATTTTGAATTTTCACCT
>QLNU02015360.1:105028503-105041267 GCA_006491805.2 Dysdera silvatica
TTTTTTATAGAGTCCTGCGTATTACAAACTTCATTCCGGAAAGGGGGGCAGTCCCTAAGATCTCCGTCTAGATACAGGCATGATTTCACATGTATTGTTCCGCGGCCTTTAAATTCTGTTGAAGTGTACAGTGGAACCTCCTAAAGTAACCACCTTGATAAATTGGGTACCTGAATAAAATGACCATTTTTTTATCAGAGGGAACTTGCAGGAACTTGTTCTACCTATACCAAAGTCTGTCGTTTGTAGTGGCCATTGCAATCCAGTCCCAAAGGAGGTCATTTTAGGCAGGTTCTACTGTATATAATATTAAAAATTAAGAACTCCAAATATCCATATGGATATATGCAAAATTTAATCGCAATTGAGGGTTACAACGCCCATCAACCTCCTTGCGTACGCCAGTGGGGCCTCATTTTATCACTTTGGCCTAGGACCTATAAAAACCTGAATCCGGCACTGACTTGCGCCCTTTGAGAGGATCCACTCCGCCCCTGTGCCTGTGTTTATGAAGTACTTGTCCACTAGTTCATTAATTATTGGCTTACCTATGTCAAAGTTTTCAGTAATTTGCCTTCCAATCATAGGTACACTTGGATATAACCTTTGTACTTCCTGTGGAAGATAAGCATGAGTATAATATCCTAACATACATCAAATTTCTATAGTATAATAATAATAAAAATTAAAAATCTCTTATTTGGAGATAAAAGGCATTGCAGAAGAAAAACAATTAGCCATATCTATGGAAATCTTTTCATTAAAATCTTATACTTAGCTTTAAAGATGAACGATTTATTAATCTGGATCGTATATGGTAGCGATATTACATAATTGGCTAATATTGAAGAGGGTCAGTTTTAACTATATTGCCGTTCGGGCAGTAGCAGATCCAGCAGTCTTTCAAGTGGGGGGCAATTTATTTCCGATTCCTATTGTTAGCCAAGCGTTCAATGTCGTCCATCGCCTTTTTTAATAACTGGAAAAGTTGAGATCCCATTCAAGGTAGAATTAAGATATTTAATAATCATTACTGGATGGTAATATTGTGTTCAGAAAATATTTTTCTGTGTGTGTGTGTGTAGAGAGAGAGAGAGAGGGATGGATGGAGATGGAAGATATTATTACAGTTCTCAGGGCTAGCAAAATTGCCAAATAATGTTCAACACAAAAAGTTTTTCATGGGGGATTTTTTATTATTAATAAATTTAACACCCACGTTTAAAGCTCATACTAGAGCTTTATTTAATAGTAATATCTTACATTTTTACATACGGAGAAAGAGAGCATTTTTCCATGTTCTCGTTCGTCTAGTGGTTAAAACACTCCCGGCTCAAATGCGGGACCCTGGTTCAAATCTAAAATGGAGACGGAGTCTCTTTCTCTTCTAAACCAAAAAAAATAGCTCTAGTAAACGTGGGTGTTAAATTTATTAGTAAAAGAGAGAGAGAGAGAGAAATGCAAATAATTTCAAAATTAAAGAAAAAAATTAATGAAAAATATAGTAAAAATAAATGTAACATTATCTAAGTATAGCGCGCTTTGAGCCGCTCCTACATAATATATAAGATACAGTGCAAAAATTGCAAATGCATATATAAGATGAATAATGCATACAAATAGAATGAAAAGTGTTGGGGAGAGTTAACTAAATGAGGTTCAATAGAATTAAAGTAAGAGTAATATAAAATATAACATTTTTAATTTCAATGAAAAAAGTAATTAATATACACTCAAAACATATAAAATGTTGTAAAAGCATGCATCCTTAGAACCGTCGTCAGGCGCCTTTTCTGGAATGATGTCATAAAATACATGTAAAGCAAATATGCAAGATGTACAGGGTATTCCGAAAACACAGGATTAAAAGTATATAGCCGTAATCCTTGTGCAAAATGGAAAACAATGGCCCTTTACATGGGGGGTCGGAAATAAATAACCACGGAGTTATGGCTATAAACAAATAACAAAGCATGATTGGATAAAAAAAAGAAAGTTGCATCTATAATGAACGTATTTGTCCAATAGACTGCATCTGTATTATCTATTATCTGTATTATCGAAAACCCTGTTTCTTATTTCCAGTGCATCTCTGGAATGTGGGAGTTAACAATTTCGAGCCAATGAAAATTGTATTTGAAAGTTTGGCTCGCCCCTTGAATTTAGTTTCCTAAATTTCGCCGTCGCCAATTTCTGGCGAGAATGTCGAATTTTTGGCAAGCTATTTAAGAATCAAACCATTGACTTTTTGGCCATTTTATTCCCCCGCCTAAAGCAAGCATTAACATTGAAAATAAATAACTCTAACGTAAGAAAATAAGCACAAACGTACCCTCCTACCCCGAAGATGCTTATATAATACTTGAACTCTCCCATTAAATTTCAAGTGCAAAGTGGAAACCTTGCAATTGGGAGAATATTAACACTAGGTGCAGGGGCGGACTGGGTTCTCTCAAAGGGCGCATACCTTGGATTATCTGAGGACGCGAGTCCTATAGCCCATGAGGGCGCACCGGGCCGGTTGGCCGGCGGCCCAGTTCGTTGGTAGAGGTAAACCTTCTCATTCGAACCAACCCCTTTTAGGAATTTTCTGCGTACGCTACTGGATCAAGGGTAATTTTTCGATACTAACTTTTATTTTTATTATCAAGCTATTTATTATTTACCTGCAGGACAGACTTTTGAATTCTTGAATGGTAAAACATGAACGAAAAGAAAAGAATCTTCGGAGCATAAAAGTTTATGATTGGCAGGTGGAGGGCATTGACGGATCCAGTACGAATCCCAGAGGTGGGGAGGGTGTCAATTTGTATGAAGTGCGCAAAGTAATTTTAAACCTCAGGAGAGTAGGCGCCCAGTAGCGCAGTTGGTAAGGCGTCCGTGTAAGGATCTTGTTAACGCATGCTGGGCGGAGGGTTTGTTCCTTTTAGTACTGGGCGCCCTTGGCCGCACGGGCCCCTGTGCAATTCACCCTTCCCCCTATTGCCTGCCCTGCCCTTCGTAGCAAAAATTGAAACATTCCTTAGGTAAACTTCTTTAATCGGTGTTGCGAGTCTCGAGATATTTATTTTTCAAACTAAACTTCTTGTTTAGAACCAAGAGGGCTCCCACGGATCTTGAGGCCTCCTATGTTCGTAGTGCACCACTGAGGAAAGTTGCCAGCCCTACGTAGGAGCTCTAAAATCTTTATTTATGAAATTGCGCTAATTATAAAATCAAGTCGCCAATCTCAGCAACCACAAAAAATGCCAACACGCCCGGAAAGCTGTTTGACGAGGCAATGTAGCAACCCCGCGCTGGAGTTGAAATTTTCGGGGGAGACAACTTCTTGGTTTGTAAGCGCCATTGGTCATTATAGATCCCGCCTCTGCGAAATAAAAGTATGCATAACTCCGTGGATATTCATTTCCGACCCCCCATGTAAAGGGCCATTATGGTCCATTCTGCACAAGGATCACGGCTATATACTTTTAACTCGATGTTTTCGGAACACCCTGTATAAAACGAGATACCGAAAGCTCAAAATACGCTGAAAAACAAATAATGAATTATTATTAAAATATTTATTGCAAATTTCGAAATGAAATTAGGAATAAATAAATATGTAGCGTACCTAATAGTAATATATACAAAATAATACTTATTATAGTGCATACACAATAACGTAGGATATTGATATTAATGCATTCATGCAGAAATTCATTAAATAGATGCATAATGCAAATAATATTTACAATGATAATAAAGCAAAGTCTATAATTAATAATAAAGCTATTTTTGCAATACATATGTATCATCATCATCATATTCAACCATTATCTATCCACTGCTGGATGAAGGTCTCTCCAAATGCTTTCCACACAAGTCTATCCTGAGCAATTCGCTTCCAAGTCACCCCAACCTGTTTTCTTATTTCATCCACCCATCTAGTTTGAGGACGTTTTCTAGGTCTTCGGTGGTCTCTTGAAATCCAGTTGAGAATTTAAGTTGCCCATCGTTGGTCAGTTCTTCTTGCGAAGTATATATATACAGGGTGAGCTCAATCCATCGTATTGGCTGTTTATAACCATTGGCTGTTTGGTGACTCTTTAGGTGCAGTGATAGACTCATCTGATGGAAGGGACTTATTCCAAGCTTTTGCTGGTGTAGTGTCCTTGCCAGTAGCCCAAGCTTTTATTGCCATGTACACAACATCCTTCAAGTTAATTTCGGTATACACTTGCTGAATTGCTTTTTCATATTCCCATCGCTAGTGGAACTACATGGCGCGAAAATCTGAATTTGCCAACTGGACCGCTTTCAGTTAACTGATGTTTCGGTTGGTTGGTATTCAGATAACCGATACTCTACTGTACATACAGGGGAGTTCAAACCACCGCACTAGAGAAACGTTTTTGAAATAACTATCTGTTCACTGATTGGACCAGTTTCACCAATAGGCGCTATCGAGAAACTACTAGGTTGTTTATTTTTCCGAGATAACCTTTTCATTGGTTTTGCAGTATCAGCAAAAGGGTAAGCACAGTTTAGCGACTTTGCATGCTGTCTTCACCGTGTTACAAACAACAAAAGTAAAATTTGCAAGATTCTTACGCGCCAGAATGACCAGTTCATTAGAATTGGCGGCCCATCGCTGTTTCTTAAATCTCTCCCTAATTAATAAATATTAAAAACCTCAGCATTTAAATATTATGCACTAGAGAACATTTAGACATCGCGTCCCATTTGCCTACGCGCTTCCACTTCCTAAGTCCTTTAATAACTTGAGAAAAGCAACAAAAATTGAATATTATATTCAAATTTAGCCTTCTTATAAAGACCGAAGTATAGGAGGGGGCAACATAGGGTGAAGTCCAGGCCCCCACCACAAATAATTAATAGGCAACGTATTTTTGTACGAGAAAAAGAGGAATCTTGACTTTGTGCCAGTGGAACTCGTAACGTGTCTTATGTTCAGTGTATCTATTGGATAAAGTGAAAGAAAATACAATGTTTCAGTAACGTACGCAAACATTTTATAAGGGGTTATGGGTGTACTAAGAGGTGGGGAGAGTTTCGACAATCAAAATTTAATTGTATACAGGAAAACAAAAGGTCAGTGGGGTTACGACCCCACCAACCCCTGCTCCCGGTGCTATTACAAATAGTTTTTATGTTACAACTACCAAATGTTCAGGGCCGGACATTAGCTGAAGCCATTCCTCTCTCCCCCAAAACCGAGCAGTTTTTAAACACAAAAAGATAAAAATATTACTACTGCTAGGTTATATAAAAAGTGCTCACGAACTTGATTTACAACTTTGTAATAATTTTATGAAAGAAGCTGATTAGAGCACGGCTTGACTACCCTCTACCCACAAAAAAAATAAAATTAATTGATGAGCTTCGGAACCATTGATTAGTTGTAATATCATCAATCAGATAATGACAATTATTAATTCTGTATTAGGGCAAAAGGACACTGAATTAAAAATTTACACGACGGTGCATAAGCGTTCCGAGAAAGTTAGAGTGGGAGGGGGTAGGTTTATTTCAACCCACAATCCAGAATATTAACCATGTTAAAAAAAATGCACGTTAAAACTTAGGCGATGGAGGTCAAATCCTCGCGACCCCCCACCCTCTCACCGTTGGGATAGGCAAATGGGACGATGTCTAAACGTTCTCTAGTACATAATTTTTAAAAACTGAGGTTTTTTATATTTATTAATTAAGGAGAGATTTAAAAAATAGCGATATGCCGCCAATTCTAATAAACTGATCATTCTCGCGCGTAAGAATATTGTAAATTTTATTTTCGTTGTTCGTAACACGGTGAAGACAGCATGCAAAGTCGCCAAATTGGGCTTACCCTTTTTCTGATAGTATAGAACCAATGAAAAGGTTATCTCGGAAAAATAAACAACCCAGCATTTACTCGTTAGCGCTTATTGGTGAAATTAGTCCAGTCAGTGAACAGATGACTATTTCAAAATGTTTCTCTAGTGCGGTGGTTTGAACTCTCCTGTATATACTGTAGAGTATCGATTATCCGAATACCGATCAACCAAAACATTGGTTAACTGAAAGCATTCCAGTCGTCAAATTCAAATTTGCGCGCCATGTAGTTCCGCTAGCAACGGGAATATAAAAAAACAATTCAGCAAATGTACACCGCAATTAACTTGAAGAATACTGTGTACATGGCAACAAAAGCTTAAGCTACTGGCAAGGACACTACACTAGCAAAAGCTTGGAATAAGCTCCTTCCATCAGAAGAGTATATCACTGCACCTGAAGAGTCACCAAACACCCAATTTGTATATACTGGCTGGGCTGATTACAGAATCTTCAGGATTTGAAGAATGCTACCAGGAAAACATTCAAGACTGGCTCGAATGTGATGTCGATGACACTGGCTATCAAATATTGACGGACGATGAAATCATTGATAGTGTCATCGACGACTAAGACCCTTACAACGACGACCGTGGTGAAAAGGGACCATCTAGTGAGGAAGCTTTTCACTGCCTTGAGACGGCTATGAAGTGGTTAGAAAAAAAGAATATGCTGTCCAATTGCTGTCTTTAAAAGGTATGCGAGATTTAGCGACAAAAAAACGATTCTCAGCTCAGCAGCAAAAGAAAATTTTAGGCTTCTTTTTCTAAACTGTAGGCCTACTTTAATGCACTACTTTATGTAAGGTATGTATTTGTAAAACATGTGATACAAAATATATAAAAGTTTTGTGTTTTATATCACTGTCTCTTTATTTCATATTGCTCCTATGAGAGTAGAGCAATTGTTTTTCGCAATGATCGGTTATCCGAAAAATCAGTTATCCGAACACCCCCAGTCCCCAATTGTTTCGGATAACCGGTTCTCTATTGCATTGGTTCCCAACTGGTAGTCCACAGACCACTGTTGGTCCACGGGGTAGTCCCAAATGGTCCGGGAGACGGCTCATTGGGTACTTAAAAAAAATTAGTTAAAAAAATACTTATAAAAATTATTAAATATTAAAATTAAATATAAAAATATAACGGATGGTATATTTTTAGTATTTTGCACTTCCATACACACACACTCTCTTGAAGAAAAGCCGGCTATGCTGTTGCACGTACGGACGTTCTGGTGAAATGTAGGGACTTTCCATCACTGCCACCAGGGATTTCACCTCGACAGCACCAGTGCCTGATTTCCGGGCCCCCGATTCGGAGGAACTCCTAAATTTAGTTCAAGATACTCGTAAAAAGTACACCACGGAAGTGATGAAATTTTTTTGGTTAATCTATTGATGACGTTTCTGCGTTTTTGTATTTTAATATTTGTTTTGTGTGTGTGGGTGCCAGACTATTCAGGGTTTTAAAAAATACTGTACTGGCTCTTTTCCCTTAAGACCTGGAAAACTTACCTGACTAGGCAATGTATTATATTTTACTTACCTTGGTCTTATAAATAAAAGTCATTCGCTCATACCTATAATAATAATAAACATAGTAATCAGAAATCTGTCGTGGGTACAGGAGGGGTGGGGGCGGGCTTCTCATGACTGTCTGCCCCGGGCCCTAGACAGCACTGTTTGTTTGGCTTCACTGTTGGCAACACTGCTTTGTTTGGCTTCACTGTTGGCAACACTGCTTTGTTCACTTCTATACGTCTACATCTTTTCCCCAAAAAAGACGCGGCTCCCTTTTTTATTAAGGTCTTGCAGTCTACTGGTGCTGGGAAGGATTTAGAGGTTATTCAAGGGGTCGATTAATGACTTGATTTTTGAAAATGATACCTCATTGGACCTTTACCTTGTATCTTTTCTCGAGAATTTTTCGAAGTGGTCCTCAGGTAAAATTGAAGTGGAAAAGTGGTCCGCGGCTTCAATTGGAGCTGAAAACCACTGATCTACTGTATATATATATATATATATATATATAAATTTTTCGATAAAGACTGTCGTTTTAAAGGGGTTGTTGAATACAGATACCCTGGTATGACTTGCCGATAAAATGATCTGTAAGGGAAACGTCCATGACATTGGGATCATATCGGTAAAGGGAGTACTAGCAGGGCCGGATTTATGCACAGGCCTAAGGTAACACGGCCCTGGGCCTCCGTATCATCGGGGCCACCCAAATTTTGTATGTGATCCTTTTAGCAAGTTTAAACTGTCAGTTTGAAACACAATTTTTTAATTATAACTTAGTAATTTATTAATGTTGCACTTTTTCTTAATTATAACTTAGGCATCATTGAAAACGGCTTTGAACTATTGATTATGCAGATAAAATATACAACAAGAGTTTGCATTTGTTACTTACTTATTGAATAATTTCGTTTTGAGTAGTGTAGGGAGGGGCCCTGAATAAATACTAGGCCCTGGGACCCACTTTGGCTTTATCGGGCCCTGAGTACCAATTAAAATGAACGCGTTCGGTCTCAGTACAGTATCAGCTTTTACGTACTGCCATCTGTGACTGCACTACAATGAAAAGGTTTCAGGCTAAGCAGTGGGAAAGGAGCATTTGACAGATAGATCACTTGACAAGGGAACTCCAAGAAAACCGGACAGTAAAGGTAAATTTCGACCCACAAGAAGTAAACTAAAGCACAATCAATAAGCTGACACAACAATTGACAAATGATTCCCAATTGCGAGTCCTTTATGCTTCACATAAAACAAAAATATCAAGCAGCCAAATCATGAAGTTGGTGATAATCTAGTAAGGCAAACTTATTTAATTTAAATATCAGATAAATTTCCTTAGCTTATTTTTTAGCTGACATTATTTAAGGTAATTTATGTACTAATCTCTGAGCAAAAACAATTTCTAAGATCCTGTGTCCTAACTCTTTTGATAATGTCGAATCTCATAGTGCCACAAAGTTCTAGATATAGAGATAAATTTCTAAACTTTCCTTGTTTTGCTAAGTAAGATATTTAGAATTCCATCTGATCTATGAAAAGCAAAGTCAAGTTATTTTGTCATTGTTAAATTGGGGGAAACAACCATGGGCGCCCATCTGGGGGAAGCAGAAACGGCTAGTGGGGGCGCTTGCCGCCCCTAGCCGTTTAAAAATTTGATTTGCCCGAACCTGCTATGCATTTACTTTCAAAAGTTTTACAGTCACATTTTAAAATAAGGTACTTTTTAGCTCATTACTAATCTCAAATACATATACTCAAATATTTATGCGTGCCTTCTTATTTGTAGTAATATTTTTAGAAGTCAAACTTGGACTTAAAATCTTACGAATATTGCATCAGGTGTTTTAATTCAATATGAACTTAGTTCATTTTTCTTTCCAAAAGACACACGATTAGTTTTAATTTAAGTGGTCATTCATGATACCTTTATGACACACTCCAAATACTTCATGTCTTTTAATTCTTCGGTGGTTATATGCCTGTCATCATTTCCAAATATCATGTCCAGTTCTTCATGAACTTTTTCCTGTATATGTGGATACAGTCCAATCATATATAATGACCAACTAAGACCCATGGCAGTTGTGTCGTGACCCTGGAAGAAAAGCAATTGTATCATTAATATTTATTTATGGTAATTCTTCATTTTGATTAGGAAAAATCGAGAGTTTTTAAAGTAATATTTGACGTTACTGCATTTGTTAAATAACATAAAAGAAATTGTCTTTAGCGAAGAAAAAATGAGTGTAACTGACTTATTTTAGTAAATTTTACTCGGTGGATTCTTCAGTTTGGTCTAAAAGGGACTATACATGTGAAATTCTCGCGCCGTATGCTAATTTTTCGTCTTTTATGTGTTCTTTCTCCCCATGTTTACGTATGTTACACAAAATAAACACGTAAGAAGTTTATGTCGTTTAAATGATACAAGCAGTAGACCATTTACTGAAATATAAGCGCCAAAAATAACCCACCAAATACTCAAATTGATCGTCTAAATTAAGCAAATTGAAGGGTATGTACTAAGTGAAGTCAAAAATGGGCATGAAAATTTGATGTTGATATTAACATTGGTACGAGGTATATATATAATCGTATATCTCGTACAATAATAAATCTAAAATATGTTCAGATATTGGACGAATCCACTTCATTATAATCATCTATTTAAATAAAAAGAAATATTTTCTAGCACCCTAGATTTTAGTATTTCCACAAATGTAATGCTTTTACTGATATTTTTATCGCAGCACCAACTATTGTTGCACGTCCAAAAGCTATTAAATCTTACACTGGTGACTTCAATGTAGTATTCGCTGCCGTAAGTGTTGCAATACTTTCTCATGTAGCCAGGCTGATACGGTAACAAAAAATTAAACAACAGATTTTTACATTAAATTGTTTACTGATTTTAATAAACGGGATAATAAATAAGATAATTATGATTCATGAAACTCAATTAATGGTTTTTTGTTAATAGTAATTGCAACATTTACGACCCTCGACGCATATAATGGACTACCAGAGATTAAAATGAACTAATAACATAACATTAAAGTAGATAGATCAAGCATAAATTCTAGCAAGTTTTCCAAACAAAAACCATGATGTAGGGCAAATAACTCGACTATATTCATGAGAACACGCTACATCGATAATTTTAAACTACCTTTCATCAAATTTCGTTTCTATTAATTTAAATTTCTTATTAAATTGCAATACCTATAATAAGAATACAGGACAAAATATAGTTAACCCGTTATAATTTACAGGAGAAAAACATTTACAATTTAAAGATTTTTTATTTGTAAATATTACGGTGCAATCTGGTCACGCTGAGACGAGACCTACAATTTTTCGAAAAATCCGAACCTAATCTGCCTGGAGACCTAACCCCCGGACTACCGTGAGTAGTCAGTCGGTAAGCGTTACCTATTTTTTAGCGAGGTTGGGAATCGAATCCAGGACAACGGCGCCCTAGATGAACGCGTTACCACCGCAGGGTCATTTTAAAAACAAGTAGTTTCGTAGCAGAGATGGTATTTACAGAACATTATTGTCGCTCTTTGTCGCCAATTTATAAAAAAAAAATATATATAAAACATGATATAACGAGTGTACTAATGTGTATAACGATGCACATTAGTATAAAATTTAACGCTTTTTTACCTCAAAGGCAAAAGTATCAACTTCTTCCCGAACATCCTCTTCAGTAAAATCTCGGTAAACCATGTGATGGTTTAATAATAGATCCATCAAGGCTTGCCTCTTTGCTTTAATGCCGTGTTTCTTCGAATCGGCATTTAATTTCAAGGTATTTTTCTTCTCTCGAATAATCTACACAAGACACATATATTTCTCAATACGAAATGAACGTGTCAAAGATCTGAACTGATCTGAATTTATTCCATTGGCGAATTACAAAATTATTTACACATTATGATATAAAAAATGATTATACCATGACAAATATGGAGAGTATTTTAACAGATTATAAATTACAATGAATTAGCTAAATTACAGTGAACCTTAGATCACATTATAGAAAAATATAGTACTGCTTTCACCATTCTGTGAAAATCCTCAAACATTCGCCCCAAATATTTTATTTCCACTTACTTACACATAGGACCTCACATAACATTATTATGTGATGTCTTTGTAATGTTACCTCTATTAACATTTTCTAAACTGATTTAACATGAATACTCTCTTATTTTCCTCCTTTTTTTTCCTTTCAACGTTTCTCGCCTAATTTCTCCACACGTTTTCCTCATTCCTTACTTTCAGACAATTTACTGTATTTAATAAAAGGAAAATAATAACATGAAAGTGTTTGATTTTAAACATAGGTAATATTTAGTTTGGTCTGGTAAAAAATATAATACAAAATAAGCATTGCTTATTCAAGAACAAAGTGCTAATATTCAGTAAATGATTACATTTCGAGTAAAAGAATGAATGCAGTCAAGATCTTTCAAATACTCCTTGCCAATCTTCGACCGAAAGAACAAAAAATTAAGCCACTGCGTAGGAGTTCTCATTCTTTGTATAGTTAGTTTAGAAATTCTAAAACAAAATCAATTACAATTTTAAAACAATATAATAGTAATACAATGTAGAATTCATGTAAATTATCACAACCTTTTACTGGCTTTAAATTATAAGCAATAACAATTTATACTATATATACATAGGAAACAATATAATAATAAGAAACACAATCGGCACAGTTGCAACAATTTAATTTAGCTTTAAACGGTTTTCGGCGGCTTGTTGCTCTCTTCCACAGAAGCGACCATAACAATAAGTGTAGATGCTGGTGCAACAGCCTTGTCCGTCCCTCGCGGGAATACAGCACATTGGCGGTTTCCAAACTTGGTTAGAAATAGAAAAGCTACGAAAACCCCAAATATTAATCGGAGATGTGAGCGAATTATTTGTTACGAAAAACAGCATAAGCGCAACGTTCTTGAAAGATTGATGTCTGCTATTTCAGTTTCTTGGACAAAAAAAGTGTCTATGCGGTTCTGATGAAAAGCTAGGCAGCTCAAAAAATTGTAACTTTTTAGGTCTAGTTGAACTGATTTCAAAGTATGATCCAGAACTTGTCGAACACTTGCGTCTAATTAAAAATAACGAAATGGAAGATCACTCCCTTGGAAAGCGGATTCAAAGTGAATTCATTCAGCTTATTGACTCTAAAATTTTGGAAACAATTTATGCACATATTACCAAATCAAAATAATATTCAGTTATAATTGGTTGTACTCCTGACATTAGCCATTAGGAGCAAATGAGTATAGCTATTCGCCATGCTAGATGTGAAGTAAGTCAAGTAGAAATATGTGAATGTTTTACT
>QLNU02015360.1:105074480-105111584 GCA_006491805.2 Dysdera silvatica
AGGTATTTTGAAAGAAATATTTTAGAGGAGTAAAGTATACTGTTTTAGAAAAAAGAAAATGGATGGAGGCATTTATGAACTGTGAATTATGGTGGTAGTGGACTGTTTTAGAGAATCTAGCTATCTAGCGTCTAGCTGATGTAGCTAATTTATAGCGTGTTTCGGCATTACTAGTACCTAAGCCGCGACGTGCTTGCATTTACAAAGTCCACGCACATACGCAGAAGGGGGGGGGGAAATTGCCCATTTTAGCAGTTACTTCTTCCAGCTGGAGCAGGGATCTTCAACCCATGGCCCGCCAGCTCATGAAAAAATACAAATTGTTTCACACAAAAATAACATCCCTGCTGCCCCAAGTTTAAAATATACGTATTTCATTTTGTTGATATTTTCAGATTTCGTAATAAATATCGTAAAACCACGGCCAACTAGATTTACTAAACACCCGCTCACGTGAATTTTAAAGGTGTCCCCACTTTCTGTTGAAGTAATTAATAGGGTTTTTCATAGGGGGCGCCAAATAACATGTGTAAACATGCCATATGCTTTCATGTGTTTGCAGCAGTTTACCGAAGATTAAAAAGGGTTAATTTCTGGGTTTTTTTTATAATTTTTATGTAACATTTATTTGTGCTAATAATGGGAGTATATTGCTGCGTTCCATTTTGTAAATCGCAGTCAGGAAAAAGTAATGTATCCTTTCACGAATTTCCAAGTGAAGAAACCCTTCGAATACAATGGATTACAAATATCTCACGTAAAGGTAATTTGTTTCCCCTTCATAATTTTACTCTGTAGTAGCTAAGCTAAGGTGCATTAATTGTTTTAAGTTCATCCAACATATTTATATCTGCAGTATTAGGGACACAGTAAGTGTTTATTCTGTATTTTGTTTTTCGGTGACATGCTGTTCTATTATGTAGTTTGTATTTTCAAGTAAAATTATTTTGGAAAGAATTGCTATTCATGAATACCTGATACTTTATTTTTATCATGCAGTGTATTAAAAATCTGACTTGTGTCAAAAGTTATTAGAAATTATGTATTATACATTGTGTAGTTATATCATCAGTTTATTGTAAATTCATGTGTTAATTTCATTAACATTCCATTAAAGTCTTTCCAAACAGGTGTCAAGCCTTCTAATTAATTCTTTATTTTATAATTAATTATAATAGAATATAATTAAATTATTAATTAGTTGGTTAAAATTCTATATAATTCTATTTTATTAACCATTAAAATAAAGTCTGCTTTTATATGCATTTTGCAATTTAGCTTTCAGTGTAAACTATCAATTCATTATCAGTTATTAATCATGCCTGAGAAATCATTTCATCCAATAAACCGTCTTCAGTGTAAATAAAAGAGTAGAAAAAGGTATGTAAGATTTAAATTTTATTTTAAAATTTGTTATCATATCACGATATCATCATCGTCGTTGGAAAATAAAACACGATAATTTTTTAAGAAAAAATGCAATCTATTTCTGTATGTAACCAGAAACGAGGCTACTAATTTGCATTTACAGTTTGTTAAATTGGGAATATTAACCTAGGCAGCAGGCGCCATCTGTCGGAGGAAATTGCGTGAGAGAATCGCCACTGATAAAATTTGGGGACAGGTTTTCTATGGCGTTGGGCTCACGTGAGCGGGCCTGTAGTAATCTAGTTGGCCATGGTTCTAAGATTTATAATGAAGAGGAACTTGAACACGTGTTTCAAGAGATGCGATTGCCATTTATTGAAAAAGAAATAGTTTAATGATTTGTCACTAGATGGTGCTGTGGCAAAATATTGCATGACCACACTAGCTGTAGACATACCTTTACTATTAAAAGAGTCCGCTTGTTTTTTACCTATGCATGGTTAAACACAAAGATGTTCTGTTACTTCAAATTTATTAAAACCTTTTTAAGGAAAAAGAGCTGTAAAACAGATGAAAACGTTTTAAATGAATATAGGAAGTACAAAATGACTCAATTAGAATACACAGTCATGGTTTATTTTAACACTATATGAAGGTTTTGTGAAAATTTTATATTATAACAGGGCAAAATAGCTAGAATAGACAGGTTAAGGTTCCTATAAAGGATTTTCATTAAGATTCAATCATCATCTTTCTATAAAGGAAAGTCATTAGAGGAGCTCTAAGACAGGTAGGTCCATCAGAGTGGGAGAGTTCACTTTGCCTTTTAGGGGAGGAAGCGCAACTAACGAGAAAGATGAGTTTGGATACCCAAAAAGCATGTGACGGCTCGGGACTGGTGGTACCACTACAGAGCTGCTGAGTGCTTGCTTCTACGTGCACATGATGTGCTATGATTTGAACGTTTGCAAGTTTAATTTCGCGAATTTCGTAGTTTAATTTTAATAAACTTACAAGGTTTTTACCGTTAGTTCATCGAGCAAAACCTACACCTGGATTATGGGAAACTATGATACTGGTAAGTAGTTTTTATTTAGGTTAGAGTAAATTGTTCAGCTTTTTTGTTATGGTAATCTGAAAGTTTCCAGATGTTTTGCCATTAATTAATTTCATCCCATTTTTTGCCTTCTAACATAAAAACAATTGATTGATTAATATAATAACATTTCAGAATTAAATTCTTAAACTGTATTTGTATACAAATAACATATATAAATTCCATTTGCATTCTGTTTTGTATATCATATATAATCACTAGCCAAAAATAAAATAGTCAACTTTGTGTATAAATTAATTTAAATATTTAATAGCTTTGATAAAACATGCCTTAAGAAAAATTTGTTTTGAGCTTTACAAAATAGTATGTTCAAACTGCATGAACTTGAAATAGCTTACAAAAACTTACAAACCTTTTTGTTTTAATAGCAGTTTATGTCCACTGGCTATTACTACTCTAACAAGGATGCTGACCATCATGGATTTTCGATAATTATTCTAGATTTTTAGCATAGTTTTGAGTATTTCAGATTTTTTGGCATTATGGCTGTTGTATAGAAATTTTCCCAGCAATTGAACAGTCATGTAAGTTCTAAATATTGATTAAAATTACAAGGAGAATATTTTTACCTTTTCATTGAGTGATATTTAAGTGTTCATTATTTATGTGTACATAGGCATGACTGTTTCGAATAGTGTGTTTTGGTAATATTTTGAATGTTTTGTACAAAATACAACTTTATATTGACTGTAAGAGATGGTGGGGGGGCATATAAAATATTATTTAATAACTTTTGGTAACACCGTTGTTTGCCATACTGTGATCAGGCTAATGATTATGGATATAGCCTAATGTTTCAGAAGGTTGTCATCTCTGTTCTAAGCTGAGTGTGATTCAGTGACAATTTCAGAAATTTGTCAAGGGGCACGATCAAATTCCGATATCTATTCTATGCCTATATCCCTAATAGTGTATCTTTTATATATATATATGTGTATCTTTTATATATATATATGTGTATCTTTTATATATATACATGTGTATTCTTCAAATTATACATAAAATATAACAGACCTTTCTAAACATGGACAGATTTAAAATGTGATGTCTGCAAAACTGGCAGAACCTCCTCACTCCCCCAGAATCAGGTAAATTATATTGGAAACAGATATGATTTTTCAGCAAATTTATAGAAATCCGAGAATTGTATGTTATTAATTAGCAGAATGCAGCGAATGTATTTTTTTTTTTTTTATTTTGTGTTGTCTGCAGTTTGTAATTACAAAGAGTTACTTGGTTATGTTATATATATGGCTATCTAGATCCCTTGGATAGAGCATTGTGCTCATAACCATATACATAGGGAGCTAAGATTACAAGTTAGAGTATTGCCAGGAACCTCTAGCTCTTACTTTTCTATTAGGCTAATTGTGTCAGGTCTTTTGGGTTTTCCTGCAATGTTTACGAGAATTTGGATTAGCTTCCCATAAACCTTCACTTTCAAGGCATTTATCCCCACACTTGGTTGATAATAAAACTTGCCTTGTTTGGCTCAGCATGATTTTAAGTCTTTGTGTCACAAAGAAATCAATCAACAACATTGTGTGTGTATATATATACATATATATAATGTATACACACACACACACACAATCAGGCTTGTTTTAAAACAAAGCTGAAGGACCACTGAAAAAATTGTTATAAAGGTATTTGGGTACTACTGCACAAGTCGCAATCCACTCGATTCTAGCCAGTGTTTCCAAAACTGGCAATCCACACGAAGTGACTAGCCACTATGTTGTTACGGCTTTCCGGACTTCGCAGGATTTTTGCGATTTAACATTATACTGATTCACGGGTATTCAAATCTTATATGAACGGACAGCAAGGACGAAGCCCAAAGTGCGGGGCACGGGAGTCTCCCCCACAACCTCTTCACAAAAATTGCAAAAAATTTATATAATATGTACAAAAAAAAAAAACATTTTGAACAGGTCTTCAACGTTTTCAGTGTAAAAAAAACACCTTGCTATGTAAAACAGGGTGGTCCAGCCTGAGGTTACATGCAGCCCACAAAGCCTTTCTGGTAGGCCTATGCAACTTTCAAGAAACGTCCTAATCCCAAATTCAAGTCTGTTTGTTACCGTGTATTTAGTTATTTGCATAAATTTTAGCAGAAGTAATGGTCTTACTGTGCATGTATGCATTTGTTCACAGAAAAAGTACCGAAATCAAGTTAGGAAAAATATGAGTATCGTAATCTTCAAATACCTTGAGTATTGATATTAAAAGCAAACATTGACAATTAAGACACATAATCTGTGTATTAAATTTGTTTAATAATTATATTAAACCTTTATATTTGTATATTTCATCATATATTTAAGTAAATATAATTGTGCATATTAAATACTATTTAAATATATGGCGAACACTTTAATTTTACGATACAGAATTTAATTTGATGTGCGATCCATGTGTTTTGTGTCAAAGCATCCTTGCAGCTCACTTGGTACGAAAATAACTGGATCACCCTAAATTTTCTGAGGGCTTTTCTGTCAAGAAGATGCGTGGCAAAATTCATGGTATTTTGAAAATGCAACTTGAAATGACTTACGTTCTATTTAATATAAAAAGCTTGTTTTATACAGTCAGAAAAGTAAATTAAACTATTGCTTTAAGTTTAATGCTCCATAATTTAGCTTTTATCTTCAACATGTACGAAATCATATGTCTCGACATAGGTGCATTCAAGGAAAGAAGCAAATAACAGAACGAAAGTTTATTGCACTTGGTAGATCCATCAAGAAATAAACTAATTAACGTAACTCAACTAACGCAGTAACTAAAATTTTAACCCAACGTAACAATAACTTCAGGTTATGTGCCATAAGTGACAAAATTTAACAAGATCAGCCCATACTGGGTCTGGCTCTGACATGAAGTATGCTGGTAGGAGAGGGAGAGAGAAAGTATACTTTAACCATGCCCTATATAGCAGTGGCTTTATTTTAACCGGTGCAAATGTTTTCAACCCAAGCATAATGCTACAGGAATGTGATAAACCTTATCCATCCCAGAAGGCTAGTATGAATAAGCAAAATGGAAATTGCTGATATTTTTTGATGCTGAAAAAGTCTGATTGTTTACCACTTTTTATAGCATTCGAAGCCCAAGAAATCCCATTTCTCACCTTTTACGTAAGTGCTAGTACGTAGCATGCAAACCCTGTTGCATGGTGGGAAAGCATTTCAAAGTGTGGAAGTTTCAGAAGAACAAGCAGCATCTGAATTTTCATAACTAGCAAAAATGCTTTTGTCTCAATTTGCTAAATGGTTGCATTTTTATGGCACAAGGACAGCAAGGGTCATTCTGCACCAAACAAGGTGAGACTTGCCAATTTGACTTCTATTGAAAGAATGTTTTTCAATTTTGGAATTATTCATTCTAAACTGCAGAACTAATTGTTGTTTTGTTCATTTGTGGTTTTACGGCTCAAGGACTACAATGGTCATGTAGCACCGGGACCTACTGTTTTCTGAGGAATCTGAACCTACAATTTTCCGAGGAATCCAAACTTCTGGACCTACAATTTTCCGAGGAATCCAAACCTCTTAAGGCCTAGGGAACCAAACCTCGGACTACAGTGAGCAACGCGGAATTGATTAAGCATTGAGAAAAGCTCAAAACTTGTAATATGCTAGGTGCTGCACCAGACAAGAATATTAAAACAAATTATGCGATCTTAATAAATAAAAAATTCAGGAAACCTTGTTTTCATTTACTTTAATTCTTTTTTCAATAAATTTACAGTAATCTTGGTATTTTGAGTTACTTAACACAGTAATTAGCATTTGTCTTCCCCCCATTTTTACAGTATTTTAGAGAAAAATGTTTTCGAAAAAATATGTGTATTGTAATTATAACATTTTCTTAACATATACGACTAACAATATGTGGATACTGAAAAGATAACATATAGAGTTCACTAATTTCAAATCAAATCCTTTTATGCTGAAGTTTTGAGATTTTGACTGGTTAAACAAGGTTTAAACCATCATCACATCAAAATTTAGTTTTTGAAGTCCAATTCTCAACCCTGCTCAAAATATCTAAAATTCAGTTTTGTTGTTTGGTTTGGTTTGTTTGTGGTTTTACGGCTCAAAGACTACAATGGTCATGCTGCGCCGGGACCTACTGTTTTCCGAGGAATCCGAACCTCTTATGGCCTAGGGAACCAAACCCTGGACTACAGTGAGTAGTGTGATCTTTATGAAATCTCTGAGTAAGCATTCTTTGCACTGTTGGGAGTCGAACCCAGATTAACGGCGTACTAGGCAAACGCGTTACCACACTGCGCCACCGCAGGGCTCAGTTTTGTTGTAATGTCAAAGTTGTGAAAACAGTGATTAATCAAAGCATTCGCATTATTCATATAAACAAAAAAATATATGATTGTGTTAAATAAAACACCGTTTAATTTAGTAATAAAATTTATTAATCAAAAAGTTGAACAGCACGAATATTTGACTAAGTCACAATAATAAATGTGATAAAATAAGCATTTCTTCAAGAATTGGAAATTCTTTGGTATCCTTGCAAAATTTGCTTTTGCAGTGTTTGAAATGTTTCTATTAATCTACAAAGGCCAAAAATATAGTTTTTATCTTCTGCTTGTACTTCATAAACATGAGCAAAATCTATCATACGGATATCTATTAATGATGTTGACTGCATATTCTGACAAATTTCAACATTCAAATAACACACAGGACATAACACTTTATCATCAAGAAACACACAATTTTTAAAGAAATAACTGTTTACTTCATTTTGTAGTTTATTTACATAATCAAAATCGGCTGATGATGACATCACACTATGATTATGTTTAAAGAATTGTTCTCCACCTAAGAAATCTATTACAGTAAAAATATCTACAACCGGGAAAATATGTTTTACAGTATCCAACCATACAAATGTGTCACCTTCATAAAAAAACAGCAATGAGCTTGTATAAAAGGCAAACCTACGTTGCACAGAAAACCAAGCTTCGATAATTTTTAAACGATGTAAAAACCCACAAATAATAAGTGGTGAAATCCAGTTGTTTTCAGAATTTAGAAAGGCATGGAGTCCTAAAAATAAAAGGAAAAAGATATGAAAATCGATTTTATAGTGTATAAATAAATTAAAATATATTGCAAACATAAAAAAAAGGTAAATGATTCTTACATGCAGGTATTGTTTTTTAGAAAGGGGAGAGATTAATTACAACTGCTATCAATCTAATACACGGGTTTGAAAAATTAGTTACACCATACACCAATAGATGGCACTGCCGTCATGACACACACTTTAAATACTGCTCAGAGCTACCGATTCTTCAGTCTTTTGTGTTTTGCTGCTGAAACGTGACAGGAGATTTGGTGTAGTGAAGGAGGTGGAAAAGAAATCTGGATGAAATCATGTATTCCTTGGAGCAACGTGTATTCATTGTACTGGAATATTACCAATTAGATCACAGTCCAACGATGACAAGGCACAGTTTTTAATGACAATTTAACGTTGCAAAAGGCCCTACTCCGAGAACAATTCAAAATTTGTTCACCAAATTTGAAAGAACGGGCAGCGTTATGGATGATTTAGTCGGAAATGTGGGATACAGCCAGTTGGCCTTGTGACGTAGTGAGTGAGGTTTGGTAGTGTACTTATCCATGCATGAGGTGCTTAGGTACTTTTTCTTATTTATTTACACTCACAACTATATATACACTTAAAATGCCACGAAACTGAAGGTAGGTATCGAAGACGAGAATACAAAAACATTTCCAAGAAGGGACTTTGATCCATACCTTAACCAAACAGAGAGACTACTTACCACTCTGTACTGATAAAGTTCTTAGTCACACGGCAAGCTAAGACTGAAACAATATTTACTGTTTACGGGAAGTAAAACAGGATGCTGCTATTCAGCCTTAGGGCAAGGTCTCGAGACACAACAAATTTCGAGTGTTCTGTGATTTTGTTCGAAGTTTTAGTGGGAGGAGTTACTTAGAAGTAGAGCTGAAGAGTAGAAAAACTGATCAAAGAAACTGTTATAATTCAAAATAGTACATCACGCAAACCTTGAACGAATCTCATAAATAGTTATTATTCAAAAAGTCGTAATAATAAGGGTTTTGGTCTAATAAACGAAGCAAATTTTGCCTCATCTGATGTTTCCAGAAACTGATCTTAGGATTGAAGTTATTAGATGATTTAAAAATCCCTCAATTCAGCCAGAAACGGTTTTTGTGTTTCCTGAAAATTGGGATTTTTTGAGTTGTAACACTTTCTTCACCCTATGTTCAAAACATAGTGGCATAGGCACAACCAGCCGTGGAATTATATGACCAATGGTCACAATCAGTTTCCTCTTACGCTTGCAATATAAAATAACTGATAACATTGATCAAAAACTATTATTTCACTCAACGGATATTGTAAACAATAATTCTTGGGGGCGACTTGCCAAACATATTCAAATTTGCATGGAATTAGGAGACGGGAACTTAACCTTTCCACAATACCACTAAATTAATTTAATGGCACATCCAGTCAACCACTGTGGTGAAGATAAAATGTATATAGTGTCTGCATCCACGATGTATTTCCTGTGTATCACAGTTAAAGGTTATGATTTATGTAGTGAAGACCCCCCTCCCCCCAGAGAATGATCAAAAATCATTAGACCTAATTATGAGTATTTTTGATGTTGATTGCAAACCTGCAAAAGTTTTGATTGTACACTGTTGGGAAGCGACTTTTTCAAGACTTCAAATTATAATGGGAATCCAGGATAGAAACATGTTTCTACAATTTCTGCCAAGGGCACCACAGGTAGCCTCAATTCTATTTTTAGGCAAGGAACTAAAAGTTATACTGCATTTAATGCACATGCACAGTGATTTAGTACCATGTGTACAAACTTCCGGGAGGGGTAGTTACACAAAGACAAAGCATAATCATATAGCAATGCAGGGTCAGAAACATCATCTTCATGTGCTAAATAGTGCTGATCGGCTCTAAACATGGCATTGGGACATCAATGGATTGGGAATGATGGTCCCACTTGACATCCCAGATCGACAGACTTAAC
This sequence comes from Dysdera silvatica, assembly GCA_006491805.2. Classification (NCBI taxonomy): domain Eukaryota; kingdom Metazoa; phylum Arthropoda; class Arachnida; order Araneae; family Dysderidae; genus Dysdera; species Dysdera silvatica. The sequence continues at coordinate 105,084,047 of QLNU02015360.1, forward strand.
ATGACTTGATTATTTCTTCTGTGGTTACATCGAAGAACTAGTGTACAACATCCCAGTTGAAAGTGATGAAGACCTCGTAGCATGCATCTTTGTAGCTGCTTCAGAAGTTCGTGATACACCTGGAATTTTCCAAAATGTACGAGAGTCCATGCGCTGACAATGTCAAACATGTGTTACAGCTCATGGTGGCAACTTTGAATACCTTCTGTAACCTCAATACATTTAGCAAATGACTTATGAGTACTAAAACACATTTTGTTCTCTTACATGCTGCATTGTCATTTCTCGTCCTTTTTGAACTTCTAGCACATGAAAATGACGTTTACAACCCTGCATTGCATTACGATCCTGTTTTGTCTTTGTTTAACCAGAGGTTTGTACATGTAGTGCTATCACCCTGTATATGAATGCCTGAGAAGCGTTGAAAACATCAAATTCAACTTCAAGGAATGAGTTAAAACTTATGTTGAATTTGAACATGCTACTTATACCTACCACAATTGCCAAATAATGGTCAACACATAAAGCCACTGGGGCGTGGTTTTTTTTTTTTTTTTAAATTTGACATGCACGTTTAAGCTCATACTAGTTTTTTTGGCATTGGAGAAAAAAAGACATCACCTGTCCTAGAGTCGAACTAGGGTCCCTCCGTTAGGCTCAGAGTGCCTTAACCGCTAGACCAATGAGAACAGGAACAATGCTCTCTTTCGCCATATATAAGGTACTGCCCTTCTCAGTCACTGTATAAAACTTAAGATATTTAACTTTAATAGCTGAATTGTTAAAATGGCTATGGAGGCTTAGCTCCACGAATTTATCGTAGTAATGTGAAGTAAATGGCAAACTTATTTGTTGGTACACATTAATATAATACAGCAAATGAAACAAAAACAATTATTTATGAAAAGGATGCAAACAGACTGAGCATGGAACTATGGCAGAGTTTCAAATTTTAAAGTAGTAACGTCGACCAAAACAAAAAGTGAATGGTGACTAAATGATCATGAATATTTCTATTTTCCATGTAAGAAAACAAGGGTTCTAAATTGAGTAAATTGTATGTATAATATCTTGAAGTTAGCAGAAGTACTGATTCGCCTGTTGTAGCCAATATTCCCATATCACTTTGCACAAACATATACAGCAGTGGTGCATGCAGAAAGTTCATAATGGGGAGGGGTTAGAGATATAACTCTACATATCCGTATGTATGTATACAAAATTCAATTGAATGGGGGAAGGGGTTATAACTCCCATCAAGACCTTTCCATATGCAGTAACATACAGGTTGGATTGCTTCTGGAAATACCTTTGTAAATGTTTAACATGGGACATATACATAGGTTTTTCCAGGATTCCTAAACTAAACTTTGGGGTGGGGTGTTCAAGATTTTTAGAAGGTGTAGATTAGATTTCATTAAACACATTGTGCATTAAGATTTCATTGGGGGGTTGTATCAAAAAAAACTGGAGGGGTGTTAGGGTGTGTGTGTATAAATCCCTGGACATATATATACATTTAATAAACTAATTTCTGATTAAGTACTAGTTAAATATAGGAAAAAAGGGAAAATAAGGACCAAATGCAAGACCGTAGTCATGATTTAATTTGGGGGGAGGGAGTCGAAAATTTTTACAGCAACCAAGTCCGCAGCCAAGTCCCATCAAAAATATAGTTTTGGGGGAGACCGGTCCCTAAGATCCCTCTATGGATATGGGCATGACCAAATGATTAAAATGGCAGACTAATACGGAGTAGAGACAAAAGTATGGACTTTTGTGTAAAAAGTGGGCCTGTCGGGGACCCTGTTGTTGCCATTTGACTGGCATGTGCATAGCACCAGAAATCCTATGTAAAAACCCTCTTTTTGTTCATATTTGCAAGTTCGTGTAGTTCAGTGTCCCAGTTATCAATGTTAAAAAAACAAGAAAAATACAGGAGAAAGAGAAAGAATCAGGAAGAGGCGCCCATAATCTGTGTCGATAAATAATACTTTGCCCATCATTTTTTGTCCACAAAAAAATTGTTGTGAAAAGAAAGAATACAGTAAGAGCATGACCTTGAACAATTGAAGAATTGATCATGAGGAAGAGGGAAAATGAGTAAAAAAACAGGAATAACACACAAAAAAAAAAGAATAGCAAAATAATAGGAGCTCTGCAGTCCCCACTATTTCTGCCAAAGACCCCCATTAAAATTTGAAGTTCCGAAAAAAGTTACTTCCCAATGTCGCACCTACAAAAGCTTTACAATTTCTTAATCAGTATTAAAAATACTTTTAACTAGTGATAATGATTTTTGATCATTTCCCGTGGGGGAAGGGGATTTTCAATGAGAAATAGAAATCACTCTTTCCAGAAATGAATCCCATTGAGTATGAGTCGGATGACCTACCGAAGGGAAGGGGTATAAATTACATATCTCTCATTTTCCCCTTACCAAGGACCATACTGAAGTTGAAAAAACTCTACTTCAGGAGTGAGACTTTCCTTGAACAGCTCATTGACAACCCCATAGAAAGCATGAAATATTAATTTAAGGCTTGCATGGCTGCAAGGTGACTTCATCCTTTATTAATACTCGTACACCAGCATGTTTATTCTATGAAAAATGTAAATCACGTTTTGTTATCTTTTTTACAAAAATTCATAATTTTTACCAAAAAATATTGCATTTTCTGTGTTGTATTTACATTATCTTTTTTACATAAGGATATATACCAAATATAATTTTATTCTAGCTTTTGGGTTGAAAAATATTTACAAGTATATAGATTATGCTTAACTTTTGGACAGCATGTACATCTATACACATACACGCATACAATGTACTCACAAATTTTCGAACTTCAAACTCGCACGGACCTTGAAAAAAAAGTTCGTAAAATCTAAAGCGAACAATGAACATTATAAGAAACCAACGGAAATCATTATTGGTTACATAGAATACTTTTCAGGATCAAACATAACAGTTTGTAAATTAGAAACAAGTAAAAACATGGTGTTTCCATTGTATAAGCATTTGAGTGCAAAAACGATTAAAAAAGAGGGCCACTTTTTAAAAAAATAAAGGAGGGTGTGAATGAAGAGATAATGCAAATACTATTACATTATTGACACTACACTTTTATATGGTTCATACAAGAACTTACGTTTTAGGTAAAGAAAATAAATATGCCACATACTAAAAATGGATTTGAATCAGCCATCTTTGGTTTAGAGTTTCAATGGCTTGACCGCTGGGTCACTGAGCACAGCCATACATGGCCATTCTCGCATATATGTATGTTCTAGGCACTTAAGAAAAATTTCTCTATTTAAAACACAGGTCCTAGTATGAACCATATAAAAGTAAAGTGTCAAAAACTTAATATTTGAACTAAATAAGATACCTTAAATTATTAAAAGGAGAATATAATTTCAATCATAAAAAGATATTTTACCAGCAACAACAGTTTCTGCTGTAAGTGTTTTACCATATTGCTTGTCATATACAACGCATTTGTCAGTCATTTTGTTATACACCTGTAAGGATATATGAAATTGTTACTTCTTTGCATATACAAATGGTGATACATAATTACAAAACGTTTTTATAATCAAAAGAATCAAAGTAAACTTCCATTTACAATAGAGATATTTGATGGTAATCCCGAGTCAGTAGTCATTTACTGCGAGTTATCTACTGTTCAGGATCCTAACATGCTCAGGAGTTGAATTCCAGTAGTTGCCTCATTGCAGAGCTGTACTTAGGGGTGCGAGCTGGGTGACTTCTCAGGGCTGCTACAATGTAGGCTGTTAAAGTAGAGTGCAAGCATCAAAAAATCGATTTTTAGTCGCCCCTTAATATTTTCAACAATTTAGTCAATTGACCTTTTGCTTATGATGTTATACTTTCCATAATGCTCATGAAGTTTTAAATGGTCAAAATAAATACATATGTTATTAGTCAAATGAGTTAGCATCGGTAGTCCATGCATGTTTTGGGTGTTATTGTGGTGGCTATATAGTTACCACAGACACCCAGTTTCCGACAAAAAAGAACTTATCGCAAAGTTCTGAGAAGCAGAAATTTATAATTACATTGTACTGGTTTTTCTTTGTGTTTATAATGCTGCAGTAGACCTAAATTTAACCCTTTCATTTATCAACAACATCGAAGTAATGTAAAAAATGCCAAGTGATATATCCCTAGCTAACTTTGTTTTGAAATGCCCGTTTTTAATTTGTTAACTTCTCCTTACCTTTCGCTTTTGGACCAGTGAAGAACTTTATTTTGTAATGCTAAACCCTAGTTGGTCTTTCTATCATTGTGTTATATGAAAATAATTTTGAGGGCCGCTAAAATCTGTTTTGACCAGGGCCGCTAACTCCAAAAGCAAGGTCCTGCTCATTAGTTTGATTTGGAACAGTTTTTTACTGAGTTTGAACACAACCTATCATTGCTATATATGTATGTATGTATATATATATATATATATATATATATATATCAGTTGAAACTTCTTATCACCCCATAAAAATTCAATCTGCTTTGATAGACAGTTTTACTGAAGCTCAACTTCTGACCATCAAAAGTACTGATTTATTTGGGATGGGACATTTAATCCAACAATGTGTTTACCGTAAGGTATTTTTACAATCGGATAATTAGCCAAAAAAATGTTCGATTGTAATTGCTAACCAGCAGTCAACAGGTTCCACCCAAAGAAGCAACAGCTGCCCATTGGTAAGTCACATTATGGAGACTAGTGATTTGAAATTAAGATGTCTTTACAATCAGTGGTCGGTTGGTGGAATTTAATTGAGCAAGCCAGATTTGTGCAATCAAAAAAATTGCAATACATACATAATCAACAAACTCAACTCAATTGCTTATGTAAAAAATGTTATTTGCATAGTAGTTGTATTTTCATTAAAATGCTGCAATCATCATTCAAAAAATCCTTAATTTGGGGAATTTTTCTACTTAGCTTACAACAACAAACCAACAATAATGAACACACATTTCATTTTGTGACAAAGGAAATGCTTGCGACAAATAAATATTTTTTGTTTCATGCTTTTCATGAGTAAATTCTTAATATGTCTTCTTTGGTTTATGATACAATTATATGAAAATATCTACTGTCATAATTATGATAACCAGTATAGAGTATAATCAAGGAAGAATCCGTTTACAGCAAACATGTTAGAACAAGTCCATGATGAAGTGAAGCAAGAAGATTAAGATGCTTTATGGAATACAGTTTGTGCTACAAAATTAAGTAAGAGGAAAAATAACCAAAATAATTTGTATACATATGTATCGGTGAAAGTCCTACACTGATATAGAGGTAACACATTTGTCTTCTAAGAAACAAATCCGTTTTAATGCTTCTGGTATCAAATGCTTTTCACTTTTTGTATTCTATGGTGCAAGGACAGCTAAAGACACCAGAACCTACAGTTTTCTAAAGAATCTGAATTTCTGTTGCCTAGGGAACCAACCCCAACCAATAAAAATAAACTTTGAGGACCAGCACTTACAGAATACTGAGAAAAGTTGGCAAAAATGTACGACCTTGACCAGAGGGAACTGTTGATTTATGTGGCAAGTATGTGCAAAAGATTGTTATTTCCTAGATGTTCCTCGTAAATAATATAAATATGTTGTAATTCGTTGATAAAACAGTTTAACGCAATATATATAGACCAATCACCTACAGAATTATTAAATTAAAAAATCAATGGCATGAGTCAATGAGGCATCATTTCATAAAGCACTGCCAATGTTTTCTATACAATTTAGCTCTATCCTTTCCCTTTGACTGTTGACGTAGCAAAAATTACATTAACAATCAAAATTAGATTTTTTATTACTTTGTTCTGCAAGTTGTTGCTGACGTTTATGGAGTTTAAATAAAATAAGATCCACAATCATCTGAATGTATTTATAACGAACATGAAGCCAACCTAAACACTGGTGACCTTGTATGTGATCTAAAGTCTTCAACAGCATGGCGAACAAAACTCCTGATAGCAAACAAGTCATTCAGATAGCAGTAAAAGCTCCATTTTGTAAAAAGAATCCGGCTATCTAGTTTGCACAAGAAGACTCAATTCGTCGCTAGTGGAATTTCACAAGATGCCACGAAGTTCCATATGGAGAACTGGACATTCGAACAACAGCCCTCTGATACACTGATGTTCCGAAAATTATATTTTGATGTTCTAATATCATAACGCCTCAAGGCTGATATTCTGAAGACAGTCACATTGAATTCAAAAATATCACAGATATCTCCACAATATGGTAATCTATTTTTTTACCAAAGCAATGCAAGCGAATAACCAATGCAAGCAAGCAAGCAACCAACACAAATTAACGCAAGCGAGCAACCAATACAAATCAACACGTGAGCAACCGACACAAATCAATGCATATCAACGAGAGCAACAAATGTATATCAAAACAACGTGGCAAAGCAACACAAGCAAACCACCGTTTCTATAGATCCACTAAAGCCAGCCTATGAGGCAATACTAGATTTTATAACAGATAATGGTGAAGAGAAACCAAACGAAATCGTCAGATGCATTCGTTCAGACAAGAAAGTAAAATATGCACAACGGTTTCAGTAACATACCTTCTATATGCATGTAATACACATAGAAGCGCAATTCCTGGATATTCTGGGATGCTGAATTTTTAGCTCTGAGCTGCCACTGCATAACACTCCAAATATGCTCTATAGGATTAAGATCCGATGAGTTGGGTGACCAGGACATAAATTTATCTGCAGGCTCCTCGAACCATTGTAGTGTAATTCAAGCCTTGTGACAGGGAGCACTATCCTGTAGGAAACCTCCATTCCTTGTGAAGACAGATACCATATAAGAGTGCAACTGGTCCACAATGATGTTGAAATAGTCAACTTTCATAGTGTGTTCTACCATGACCAACGGTCCCAGAAACACCCATGAGAACATCCCCAAACCACAATACTGACACTACCTGCCTGTTTATGACTCACAATACGTGTTGAAAAATTGCTTGTCTGAAAGTTAATATACTTTGACGTGGCCATTGATGTGATGAAGCAGAAAACGTTATTCATCCGACCCGGCAACTTCGTTCCATGGTCCAGTCATAATGTTCCCAGGCTCACTATGTGTATATAGCAATGACGATTCATTAACAGTGGAACGCGAGAGGACCATCTACTGCAGAGCCCCATATGAAACACAGTGTGCTCCAAAACAATTCTACTTGCACCTGCATTGTAATTAGCTGTCAGTTGAGCTACTGGCTGTCGTCAATTTTATTTCATGGAGCGGAACAGCCTCTGATGTTCAGTTTTATTGATGATGTGTGGACATCCAACAACTTGCTTTCTACTACTGGTTTTACTGTCATTTTCATCCACTTTGCATACGTCTTAACACTGGCAGCTCTCGAACACCCAATGAGCCAGGCAGTCTGAGACACTCATTCCGAGCAGTCAGGCCATTACAATCTGCCCTCTATCAAACCAACTTACATTAGCAGTCTTGCCCATCACACACAAATGTAATCTAGACAATAATGTCTCCGCATCAACGACAGCCATTAAATACCATTCCCACTTGTTCACATGTCCTCTAGGTTGTCCAAGTGAATCCACCATAGATAGTGGGGATGGTCATTAAGTTTTGGCTCTTCAGTGTAAACAGGTTAACAAAATTATCACAAGTACACCCATTAATTAAAAGCTTTTTTAATTTGATATCAAATATACTATTATGTATCTAACATTTAAAAAGAAGTCGAAATAATATTTTTCTAATGGAATTAAATCAAAACTAGATAACAGAAGGTATAATTCCTTCCACCCCTCCCCTCTCACTTGGGAATTATTAGATTATGTTTAATATTAAGATACATTAGATTAAAAGGAGCATCAATCCGGACTGTAGTTGAACCAATGATGACTCCAAAGGAATTGGAGTCTCATAACCAACTAGACCACTGCAACCTGGGAGACAATGCCTGGTCCTTTATATGTTTTTCAGGGTTTCATTACCTTTTGCAGGGACAGCAATATTACTAATGGTCAATACAAAGTAACCAGGAGCAGTGTTTTATAATTTTGTGGGGGATCATTGATAGAAGATATTTTCACATCCGACATTTTATGTTGGTTGGTTTTAATTTTATGGCACAAAGACAGCAATGGTCATTTTGCACCAATCAAGGTGAGATTGTACATATGGTAGAAAATATGAATAAATAAAAACTAAAATGCTAAAAATATATTTCATGTAACATATTAAATTTAACAAACGAAATGGTATAAAAATCATATGAGATATAACCAACATTAGACAAAAAGTTAAAAATTAGTTCATGATTAAAAGAATCAGATAAAATGTCACGAAGCGTAAAATTATTTTGGTTAAAAATTAGTGAATGATGACGGTTAAAATTAGGGCAAATACATAAAATATCCACATTTTATGCTCAAGCTAGAACTATATGTAACCCACAATCATGAGAATTAGTGGATTGTAAAAGAAAAGAGACAACTTGGGTGGGAATCAAACCAGTGACAACACTGTATAAAAGGAAGTGTCATAACTAAACTAATGGGATCCAGGAGAGCTTAAAGCATGACTTAGAGCAGAAGATGTCAAATCATCATTAATCCCCATAAAATCATAAATACCGACTACAGCAGATTTTTGTGTTAACCATTGGTAATCGTGTTATCCTTGTAAAAGGTAATGTAATACTCTGAAAAACATATATACAGGCATCGTCTCCCAGGTCTCTAGTTTAGTTGGTTATGAATCTGAAATGTAAGAACTTATGACACTTCACTTCATTCGAAGATGTGACTGGCTCATCTCCAGTCCAGAACAATGTCCTTTTTCCTCTTTATGATCACCCAATTCTTGTGATGGTGGGCATATATAGCTTTGGTTTAAGCTTAAAGCGCGGGATGTCAAAACATCATCTATCAATAAAAATTATGTACATACATGCATTCCTAGGATTCTGAACCCAATAACTTTTACTTCAGGATACTTTTCTTCCTCATATTTCTGCTTTTGTTTTGAGGCATCTGGGTCATAAGTAATTGGACCAATTTTAACATCAAGGTTACTGGGCTTTTTAAAACGTTCTGAAATATCTTCCAGGCGCAAATATCTGACTTCTAAAAATATTGAATTTACAATGAAATACTTTTATTATTTGAACTAGACAAAAATTACACATTAAAGTATCAATTAAATGTACACAGTGTGTCCAATAATTATATGGAAACATTTTTTTGGAAAACCAAGCGTTTAATGAAGGAAATAAAGATTTATATTAATGAGACACTTCATAAGAAGCTGAACATCATACATTATCAATGATTGTTGATAACACATAAATGAAATAGTATGATGCCTTTACGGATCCAGCCATAGGGAACTGTACCATAATTATATGGAAACAAAAAAATATATAAATTTCAAGTTTGATTAATAATTTAGCCTTCTGCACATTTATCAACATGAAACAAGTGTTTTGGCATACTCGATATTAAACAATACATTATCGTACAGTCAATATTATATCAACAGTATTATTTCTACAAGTTCTGTGATGGTTAAAATTACCTGTGATTAGCGTAGACAATATGAATTAAAACACCTCGAAGGTTCTCAATGGGATCGAAATCCGGGCTACAAGCTGGAAACAACAATAGTTTCATACTCCTGGATCTCAACCATGACATCGTAGAACTTGTTGCAAGAATGGATGTGTTGTCCTGCTGGAAAATCCAGTCCTGCTGGAAAATCCAGTCATGATCACCTATTTTCTCCGCAGTAGGTGGTCTTTTAAAGGTTTTTAAAGTGTTAATGTATTTTGATGTCTGAACAAATACAACCTTGACCACTGAAGCCAAAAAATACCCATACTATAACTGAGCCTCCTCCATTTTGTTGGCTGATTATTCGTCGTTTGTTGAATCTCAAATCATACCAGTAATGCTTGTTACCATCCGGCCCATCAAGGATAAATTTTTTCCTTGTCACTAATAATACTTGCAGCCAATCATTCTTCTATGATATACGGTTCTTAGTCGACTGTAATCGCTTGTGTTTGTGGTTTGCAGTAAAGGCTGTTTCTTTAAAAAAAAATTATTACATGTGGTATCTTTTTATTCAACACTCTGAACACTATTTTTGATATTCTCACTTTTTTCTAAGAGACATATTTTTCGTACAGACGTATAATTGTTAACAATGTATTTCTGGATCAATCGCTCCCTTTGAGGATAAATGGCGTCTAGTTTGCTTCTGCGGTGGACGCTTTCTATTTCCACTTAAAACATCACCAATAGAAGATTTGTATCTTTTTAACTATATTGTAATTTCACTTACATTCCTTTGTGCAATTTCCAAATTTGAATTATCTCACCAGACAATATCTCCTTCCTGAAATGCATCTGAACCATTTCAGGCTATTTACTTTACTTCCTATTTATGAAGTCCTGACATTAGACAAATTTGCATATCGTTGCGTTGCTCTTTCTGGAGTTTTTCAGAAATTCCATATAATTCTGGGACAATTTTTTTTTAAACTCATTTTTTTTTTAAAATACTAATAAACCTAAAATTTAAGCACTTTCCATTTATTAAAATATGTCCAAAAAGAAAATTTCTCTCGTTTTCACAACCGTTTTAATGAGTTCAGTAAATTTTAAATACTAAAAATTTAATTCGTACATGTTTCCATACAACTATAGGACACATTGTAGCAATATGAGTAATTTGCCCAAACTAATTTATAATCATAAAAAGAATAATGCGTTCAATAATTTCTATGAAATTTATGCCTGAATTGAGAATAATATTTATTTGCTCAACAATTTATTAAAACAAAAAAGTCAAATACAGTGCCATGCAAAAGTTTGGATACAAAGGTAATTTTTAAATAAATTCAAAAGTAACCAATGAACTGCAGTGAATCCTATGAAAATATAAAATACGATTAGAAAATGATATACCATTAAAAATTTACAAAATAAAATTACAAAACAAAAACCATGGAACATTTAAATTGAAATGTTACAAAAAGTACAGGCACAAATCAAATTCTATGCAAATTTTCAAGGATATATGACATAAGGGGGAGTTTCAATTATCTGCTGAATAAAGGAAGCAAGTATTTTCACCCGAAAATGAAATGTCAAAGTGATTCTATTTCTTCAGCACAAAAGGTCAAAAAATATGGCACATGAAATCAAGGTTAATCTGTGTCTGAAATTAAAATTCCTTTAAATTGGTTGAAACAAGATATTTGAGTTCTTGCCAGAGGTGAACAATGTTAGCTGAAAACTCTTTCTGGAACCATGTTAGCTGAAGACTCTTTTTGGAGGGCCATGAGTGACCATTTACACCAAAACAAATTCAGAATATTACCTCACATCTAACCTTGTTGATAAATTATTTAATATTTAGAAAATTCTAAAACTCTGATCTATTACAACTATTCCAGGTACAGTTTAACTCCGTTATAATGAACATCAAGGGTCAGGAGGATTTCTTTGTTGCAACCATTATTCTCGCTATAAATATCATTGTATATAATCATGTATATTACACTTCAAATAAAACTGACCTAAATTATTTGTTCCCTATAACCAAGTTTCACTGAATAAGAAATTCCCATCAGCTAAACTATTAAACAAGCATCTATACAAGCACCTACATCCACAAGAATGTATCATGCATGCCTAAATGTTAAATAATTGTCAATCAGTAGACATCTAACATATCACTAGAAAAGACTTAAAAAAAAAGCAGTTGTCAAAAGACAAAGTATAAGTCATACTAACATATGAAAATTATTCCTCAAACAATTATCGAACTTTAATAAAGTACTTTTTCTTCCTGACAAGTAGTATAATGAAAATGGGCGTTGCATGAACGATATATAGTCAACCTTCCAAATAATGCTTTCTCCATACAACAACGATTCACTATAAGGTCATTACAAAAATTATTACATTATAATTTTAATGCAATAAGTCACAAATTAGGTTTGAGTTCAATGTGTAGGGACAGCAAGGGTCATGCTGGGCCGGAACCTAGTTTTCTGGGGAATTTGAATCTCTTATGGCCTAACGAACCAACCCCTGTCTAACTTCTTTACTTCTAGCTGAAAACTCCAGTACCATTCTTGAAGTTCTGGTGGGTCTATTGAAAAAACAAGGTCATCAGCAAACCATAGACTATTTAAATATTCACCATTTTTATTCCTTTGTTATTCCAGTTTATCAGCTAAAAATCTATAAGGCTTACGTAAAAAGTTCTGGAGAAATGGTATCTCCCTGCCTCACACCTTTACCAATTTTGATATATATGGTCTCTTTAATATATATATATATATATGGGTAACCAAAACTTTGCACTTGCATTTTTATGCACGGGTTTAACCATGTCAGGGTATACATCATCGATGTCTGTTGATTTCAAAGAGTCAATGACTACTGGTGTTTGGATAGTCAAAGGCCTCTTCATAGTCAATAAATGCCATACACAATGGAAGTTCATATTCATTTGTTCTTTCAATCAATTTCCTTGATATTTGAATGTGGTCCACTGTACTGCATCCACTTCAAAATCCAGCTTGTTCTCTTGATTGAGCTGCATCTAATTTTTTCTGCAGGAAATGTGTTAGCACTTTTGTGAAAATTTTATAAATAGCAGGTAACAAGCTAATTGGTCGGTAATTTTTGAAATCCTCTTTATCACCTTTTTTATGCAAAAAAACTACTGTTGCGGAATTCCATTGGTTTGGTATGTTACCGCTGTTAAGACATTTTGTAAAAAATTTTGCAAATATGTCTTCCACATCTTTTCCAGCTTCTTTTAGGATATCTAATGTAATATCATCATCACCAGGGGCTCTTCCTTTCTTCATAGTTTTTTATTGCAAATGGTGGATTCCATTTGTGACAGACGTTACATCATAAACTTTGTTTTTGTTATTTATGAAGTAAATATTCATAATAAAATGACAAATATGCCTGATTAGTTTTAACCTATTTAAGTATTAATAAAAAAAATTTTAAATTCATAGCAACATGCTTTTTATAAAAAAATAACTGTGAGTGACAGACATTACATGAAAAGGACACAAGTTACCACTTGGTGATACATTTGGGTAAAATTCTGTGAATTTATAAAACAGAAATTCTTTAAAAAATTCACGGTTAAAAAGGACATTTTAAGGAATAATTTGAATGTTTATTTGCAAAAAGAATAATTTTTGAATCAAAAATAATTTTGTTAAGGTATTATTACCCTCCCCAGTGATAACACAATTGCCAAATGTGGTCAACACAGAAAAGCCTCCGGGACGAGATTTTTGTGGGGGGATTTATTTTACAATAATTTCTGCCACCCACGTATAGATTATAGCTCAAACTAGAGCTTTATTCGTTTTGGAGAAAAAGAGACGCTTTCCCCATCCTGGATTCGAACCAGGGTCCCTCCGTTTAGCCCGGAGTGTCTTGGACCGCTAGACGAATGAGGACAGGAAACAACGCTCTCTTTCTCCGTATGTAAAGGTGTTAAGGTATTATTACCCTCCGCAGGGATAACACAATTGCCAAATATGGTCAACACAAGAAAGCCTCCGGGGCGAGATTTTTGTGAGTTTTCGTGGGGGAATTTATTATACAATAATTTTTGCCACCCACGTATTAATTACAGCTCAAACTAGAGCTTTATTCATTTTTGGAGCGTCTAGCGGTCCAAGACACTCCAGGCCATGTATTTCAGCCCATGTTTTATCTAGTTCTTTCTTCTTTTCCTCAACTGCTGTTGCTGTAACATAAATGATATTTATGTTATTAGTGACATTTTTTGCAGCTTCAGCAAACTGAAATGAGGTTCTAGGATCTACAGTTCTTGCTTTTATGGCTTGCTTCATGCGTCGCTTTAATGTTCCTCCAATACCATCTATACAGCATTTACCATGAGCTGTAGCTGAGAATTTTCCATGGCAGAATTTGTTAATGAAAAAATTATGAATCTTTGTTTAAAATGCTGAGCTGCACCATCAGATTGATAAATGAGTTCATTAATTTTAAACTCTTGAGTTTCTTCAAAAAACCTACAAGTATTTTTTCATTAAAAACTCTTACCTCATATTTATCATGTCGTAAGTAATCAGAAATTAATATGTATGATTCGTGCTTCAAATTATCTTCACTTTTATTTATATTTGTTTGCTTAAGATCTTTGTAATGCAGCATAGTTGTATACAAGGTTGATGAAGTACTTTGCAAATGCACAGCCTGGACTTCATCTTAATATTCATGGGTAAAATTTTCACTGAAATCAGTTTGTACTAAAAGTGTGTTATTTGGAAGGTTCTTTTTAAGTTCCTCAAAGTAGCTTGCTTGAGTTTGTTTCATAAACACATGTTGAAGGAAATTTTGTAACTGCTCTTCAAGTTTAAAAAGTATTTCATGTAATGTTTCAACAGTTGTATTTCTTAAAATATTGCCATCGTTATCTTTCATCCATTGCTGATAATGAATGTTTAAAGACAAATCGTTTTCAGAAATAACAGTGATTAATTCTTCATAAAGCTTAAAAGCTTTACATTTCTCACATATTTGAAATGTACATGTTTCGTTTTTATCATCACACACTATTTCCTTTATAAATTCGGACGTAGAATTGCAGAACATTGGTATAACTGAAAGAAGTAATCTTACGTTTTCGTGGTAAATACAAAGACAATAATTATTCGGCGTGGTCAGGATGAGCAATTTTAAATTGTTCATATACTTACCCAATCGTTAGCTGCAAAAAAAGTTTCTGAATTTTTTCTTTTTGCCCATTCTCATTTTTTATTATGCAAAAATCACGAATACCTGGAGCTTGAATAGGTATACTATCATGTTGATAAAAATTTTGAACACACGTTACTGTATTATCAGGTATACTCTTAGCAATACGTTTTCTTTAATCAGGGGAATATTGCTCAATTAATTTATTAATTATGACACTGCATTTATGTGGAGAGGATGGAAAATTTTGTTTTGCTTGCCTTAAAGCTTTTCCTAGTGATTGCTTAGTCTTGTATTGGTGGTTCATCATTACTTTCATTTTGCTTTAATTCCCTGCATTTCTTTATGCGAATTCTTGTCTGTTCTTGCTGTATAATTCTTTCATTGTTACTTATAGTTTTACCTTTCTTTTCTCAAACAGCTTTTTTTTAATAATATTT
Source organism: Dysdera silvatica (assembly GCA_006491805.2). Taxonomy (NCBI): domain Eukaryota; kingdom Metazoa; phylum Arthropoda; class Arachnida; order Araneae; family Dysderidae; genus Dysdera; species Dysdera silvatica. The sequence continues at coordinate 105,099,312 of QLNU02015360.1, forward strand.
GCCTGTTCTTATGTTCTTCATACTGATTTTCTTTCTTGAATCTTGCTCTTCTTTCCCTTTGTCACCTTGCTGATGTTTTTGTCATTTTTATTTTTATGCTATTAACCTCTTTAGAAATTTAACTTTTAATAAACTTTAAATATTTAAACTTTTTAACTTAAACTTTTTTAATAAACTAACACATAATTGTGCATAACATGTTATAACTGCATGCCTTATTTTTACATTAGGCCTACCACATGTTTTGAACATTGAAGATTTATGTTTGAGTGAGTGGTAAAGCTGTTTACTTCATTTGAGAAATCCGGCGCAGCATGACCACTGTAGTCTTTGAGCCGTAAAACCAAAAAACAAACAAACATTTGAGAAAAATAAACTGTAAATTGAAAAAAAAAAAGATTGGTTTCTGTTATACTAGAAAATAATTTGTCAAATGACTTAAGATTACGTTTCTTCTAAGAATCAAATGCTGTGTGTGTAAGTTGCAGTTGTTTACTTCCCTAAAAAAATGTGCATGCAGGTTTAATTATTAATTACAGTAAATTTCATTTCAGAGGCTCATAATTGTATATTTTGAATTTTGCATGAACATTCTATACTCAAGTATTAAAAAAATAATTTTAAAATATTTCAAAAGTGACAGACATTACAATTTTTTTTTTTTGACAGATTACAAATTTTAACTTCTAATACTTTAGTTCCAAATTAACATTTTGATATTATGCTTGAATCAGGTATTGGTGCTAACACCTTAAAAGTAGATATTTATCAAAAAAACTAAATATTTAACATCTAATGAGAACAAAAAAATATGCTTTTTGTGACAGACGTTACGAACACTTTGATGTAAATCTAAGTGCTAATAACTTTTAAAGAATACTGTATTTTTTTTAATTTTTAGTTTAAACTTATGATTCAATTAATTTAATGACCAAAATTGAAACACATTGGATTAAGATTTTAGTTTTATCATTGAATGATCTAAAACTTACTCTGAGATAGGTATGTGCTATTACGTAAAACCTAAGAAGTAAACAACAATACAAAAACAAATAATGTGTAATATTACACCAATACTTTATTTTTGCACACTTTCAACCTTTAGCTTATTGGTAGCAACAGAAATTGTAATATATTTTAATATTTCAAAAATTAGACATAGGTTGACTTTGACGTGAAATTTGCCAAATGCTATTTTCTCCTTTAAGATTTTAGGAGCTGTTCCTTTGACCATTTCAGTGTCTTCATTTAATCTACTTTTTTCTTCATATAGTTTTCTGTATAATTCTTCAACTTTTCTGAATATTTCTTCCTTATTTCTTATTACGGTGCCATCCTCTCCCTTTAATGAAATTTTGTGCTTTTTCCTAACAGACAAACATGAGGAGTATAATCTAAAAAAGTTTGAGAACCACTAATCTAGATGATATAAGTTTTTTAGTTACGCATTGCTCTTATATTCATAACAAATATACGGGCACCAAGTAATTGCCTGATACAAGACAACTATTGAAAATGGCTATGCCTTTTGAATTATCCCATAGATAGAAAACTGAAGGAAAATTAAAAAATAAGAATTTAATTTTTTACCATCCATGATTTATCCTTCTATAAATGCTTTCTTTGGTTAGAAACTCTTTATTAACCCCTTAACTGCCGTGGGCATATAAAAACGCCTTGCACAGCTTATATGTTAACTGCCCCGGGCGTATATATACGTCTTTCCAAAATATGTTCCTTTGTAATATGCTGTTAATTTTTTTTGTAAAATGTAATGTTTTTTTAAACCTTTTTAAAATGTAATTTTTATTTTTTTATTGCGTTTTTTATTTTTATTTTTTTTGCAAAATGTGGTTGTTTTTTTTCTTTTGTAAAAGTAAACAGTTTTTAGATTGCAAACCGTGCCTCTGCTTTTCCCCCAATACACCACATCACTACACTCGCCTGTGCAAAAAACGGTGGCATTGGGGAGCGAATCTCGTAAGTTTTCCTCGGCAGTTAAGGGGTTAATACCTTAAGTACATAAATTAGACAATATGATGCATGCTCTATAGCAACTTAATGACATACAAGTATCAGTAACCTGAAGATTGCTGTCCTAAGTTTAGTTTACATGGTGTGTGCGTTTTTCACTGCTAAATAATCACAAATGTGTTTAGTTTGAACTAAAATCAATGATGATAAAACATTAAAAGTCTTAAGGAAATCTTACTGTACATCAAACCTTACCTGAATTATTTTGTTCAACAGTCCATATTCCTCTATATGCTGGGATAAAAGAAGCAAGCTGAATAAGACATTTATCACATGATCTTGAAATTAGTTGGTAAAACCATTGTTCCTTTTCAGCTCTGTAATCATTTGGTAACCTCTTCAAAACACTTCCATCCTCGTGTTTCAATATGCCTTTATGAATAAAATATCTATGTATATATATAAAAACATCAGTTTTGTAGTTTTTAATTGGTGAAAATATAAATGTAATTTTCAACAGAATTCACAAATAAATTAACACTTTTTTCTAACATTTAAATTAGGGAGCAAAAAAAGTCAACTATTCTACTGACATGATGTATTAAAGATATTGCTTACACTTATTTCGGGACAAGTAGACACTGGTGTACACAGGAGAAAGTTTATGGGAGTCATCACCCCCTATGGCGATGCAATTTTGTATATATAAATATGCATATGAAGTTGCAGTTCTGTAACTGCTTCCCCTTCATGAACTTCTTGCATATGCCTATGCAAGTGGATATATCCTCAGGGGCATGACAGTGGTGTCCGGCATCTGTATGCAGAACTTCAGTTGGTGCCCCTGTCCCCCACAGAATAAAACATCACTTTATACACTCTAAAAAAAAAAAAAAATCGACGCACCAAGAAAGAGTTGTCCGATTGTAATGAAATTTCGTATGCAAAGACATTTTGACCGAACATGCAAATGATTAAAATTTGGTGTCCAATGAATGAATAGCGGGAACTCCAGCGCATCGGAACTGCGCATTCAGCAGGTGTATATAAGGAGCGATTCTCAATATGTGGTCAAAATTTCTGTTGCATTTTGACTGCGGATATCTTACGTCGACTGTAACAATGCCTCGCCGAAAGATTCGTGCTCATTACGAGCATATGTCAGAGTTTGAAAGAGGTCGTGCTATCGGATTGAAAGAGGCTGGTTGGACGAATCGAAGAATCGCTGGACATGTGGGTCGAAGCGATGCGGCGATTGGACGGTGCTGGCAAGAGTGGGTCAACAACGGCAGATGTCAGCGTCGGGACGGCAGCGGTCGACCTAGGGCCACAACAGAACGGGAAGACAGAGCGATTGTCAGAGCAGCTGTCACAGCACCGGATTCGTCGTTATCAACTATCCAACGTGTGGCCCGCACACATGTGTCCAACATGACCCTCTGCAGACGACTGAGAGAGCGGAATTTATGCTCGCGTCAACCGATACGCCGCGTACCTCTCACGCCTTTACACCGTCAAGTCCGATTACAGTGGTGCCGGGCTCGATCAACTTGGAACTGCGCTGACTGGGGACGTATAGTCTTTAGTGACGAGTCCCGTTTCCAACTGTGTCCTGACGACAACCGCAGACGTGTCTGGAGACGTCCAGGGCAGCGTGGGGATCCTGCCCTTACTATCGCACGCCACACATGCCCACAACAGGGCGTTATGGTCTGGGATGCCATCTCCTTTGATAGCCGGACCCCTTTGGTGGTCATTTCTGGCACACTTACAGCACAGCGGTACGTAGACGACATTCTACGACCGGTTGTGTTACCGTTCCTTTTGCGACACCCTGGACTTACGTTTCAACAAGACAATGTCCGGCCGCACACGGCACGTGTTGCTATGAATTGTCTTCAAGCTTGCCCAACACTTCCTTGGCAAGCTAGATCTCCTGATCTCTCTCCCATAGAGCACATTTGGGACGCTATGGGAAGGCGATTGCAACCATCCAGGAATGTTGACGATTTAGCCCGACAGTTGGAGACAATTTGGCAAGAAATTCCGCAGGACACCATCCGGGATCTTTATCAGTCTATGCCACGCCGGGTGACAGCTTGCATCCAGGCCAGAGGTGGACCAACGCCTTATTGACTTCCTCCCTTTGTAACGGTCAAACTCTGCAATAAATCATTCAATTGTTCTGAAATTTTAATCGTTTCTTTTTCTATGTATGTTCTTCACATCCACCAATTTTTATCGCAATCGGACAACTCCTTCTTGGTGCGTCGATTTTTTTGTTATAGAGTGTAAAAACGTATCAGTGAGTACAAATGAAATATGAAATACAGTGAAAGTCAGTTATAACAACTTTCAAGGGACAGTGCGAATTCTGTCATTATAACCAATAATCATTATAAACGATATCTTTTTAAAACCATTGTAGCCTATAGTATAATACACTCTAGAGTTTTATAAATTATTTTGATAGTAAAAAGTATTAAACTTTTTGCTTTCAAAATTAAATTAAAATATATTTAATTATAATGAATTGAATTTCCGTCTATATTAAATTATATTCATAGCCTCACTAAATACATAGCACTTTTTTTTTTTAAATTGAAAAAATTCTATAAAACACTAAAGTATACAATGTAGAAAACAAATCTAATGAATAATATTTATTGTATTATACTAATGACTTCAGAACACGCCGGTTTAAGAGTTTTATGGGCTTACACTGAAAAATATGGGCCTCTAAAGGATATGACCCTTGTGACATTGTCAATAAATCACTTTAAAAAAAAAGAAAGATTATCTTCAATATTCAGGTTTAGCAGCAATTTCTCAGATTGTAAATAAACAAGATTAAAATAACGCTTAAATTTTGATAACTAACCCACATTGTTCCGACTTATGACTGTCAAGTCGCGTCGTTATATCCGATACGAATTTCCCTACTTAGAATCTACGTAGACTACAAAATCGCTGTCGTTATAGCAGGTTTCGTCGTTATATACGATGTCGTTATAACCGATATATTTAGTATGGAGTAGAATAGCAAACCAAACTTCTTGTAAAAATTCCATTGTTATATGCAATTGGTCGTTATAACCTGTGTTGTTGTAAACGATTTTCACTGTATATTTATTGGACAAAAACCAGGTTTTACAAAAAATGCATAAAAAACAAACGTACAATGGGGGAGGTATAAAAACATCGAAAATAATTTGGAAGAAAATATAGTGACTTATGTTATTTGTCAAGAAAATCATTTGCCAATTGAACCATATGTTATAATTTTATGTAAATTAACAGGTAAACTTAGTTTTATAAAGACAAAAACATTAAATATTTTTTATATATGATTAAACTTACTATATTTTATTTAGTAAGAAAATCACTGACATTTGTACTTTGTATAAATAGCATAAATAAAAAATGAATAAACAAGTATATAAAATAGGAAGATAATTTTGTAAGATATTACCCTTCTCAGAGTAAATTACTATAAGAAAAAAAAACACGAAAAGCTTTAAAAAAAAAAATTACACGGGTAGCTTTGTGTGTTGACCATTTGGCAATTGTGTTAACATGGAGAAGGGTAATCATATCTTACAAAAACCTTATATGGAGAAAGGGAGCATCGTTCCTGTGCCTTCATGGCCTAGCAGTTAAAGCACACCAGATCTAAAGGAGGGACCCTAGTTCCAATCTGGGCCATAGCAATGTCCCTTTTTCTCCTACACACTCGAAGCTTTAGTTTGAGCTCAAGCAAGGGTGTTGAAAAATTACTACCTAGGAACGCATTACAAACATTATTTGGTGAAGAATAGATAACATATTCGAACAGGAAGAAAAATCGTTTAGTGAATCGAACTTTTCCAGCTTTTATTAATGAAAATTTTTGAATAGTATCATGTATATTAAATTGATCTAAAATATCTGACTTAATATAATGGCAAGATTTGAAAGTTTGTCTTGTACCACTGTTGAGCGCAAGTAGTTTTAATTAATTTTAAGTTCAGAAAAAGATCGTTATGCAGATGCTACAAATAGCTTACCGGTAATGACAACAAAATCCGAAGAGCAATCGTGAAGTGTGGATAAACTCTGAATAAGTCACTTGAATAAACATACTGAATTATCTGATGTACATAATTTTTAAAATTAGAAATAAATGATTGATGGTGTAAAATTTCTTTGCATAAATGAAATTAAAACCAAACCCATAAAAGATACATACTCGAGAAAATTTTAGGATAATTGTCCATATAGGGAAATTCAGGAGAAAATTTCTCTTTTATAATCAATTTTTTAAAAGATTATTAAAAACAAAGTATGTCAAAATATGCAAAAAATCTGAAATATTTTGTACGCTTACAGATTTTTTTAAATCTTATGCTTATATGTTCGCTATAATTTTATATTTTAAATCTATACATATATACAGTAATATTAATTATTAATGATCATTTTACCTTTTATTTTAATAAATAATTCAATATATTTCAACATATTATGATTCTTGAATAGTATTATGGATGCACTTATACCATATATATATATCATCATCATCATATTCAACCATTATCTATCCACTGCTGGATGAAGGTCTCTCCAAATGCTTTCCACACAAGTCTATCCTGAGCAATTCGCTTCCACGTCACCCCAACCTGTTTTCTTATTTCATCCACCCATCTAGTTTGAGGACGTTTTCTAGGTCTTCGGTGGTCTCTTGGAATCCAGTTCAGAATTTCTGTTGTCCATCGTTGATCAGTTCTTCTTGCAATATGCCCAGCCCATCGCCATTTCAGCCCTTTTACTTTAACAATGATGTCCTCTACTCTAGTTTGCTCTCTCACCCAAGTGTTCCTTTTTCGATCTCTCCTAGTTATTCCAAGCATGCACCTCTCCATGCTCCTTTGCGTTGTCTGTAACTTTCGTATTGCTCCAACTGTTAGACTCCATGTCTCTGATCCATAAGAGAGGACTGGCAATACACACTGGTTGAAGACTTTTCTTTTTAGACATAAAGGCAATTTCCCCTTCAGGATAAAACTGTTTCTTCCAAATGCACTCCAGCCAAGTTTAATACGTCTGTTGAGTTCTTTCATAATGTTGCCATCCATTGAAATCAGCTGGCCAAGGTAAATATATGAATCAGCAATTTCTAGCTCAATGTTGTCAACTTGTATTTTTGTTTCCTCTACGAAATTATTGAACATGATCTTAGTTTTTTGTAGGTTCATCTTGAGTCCAACTTCTTTACTTCTAGTTGAGAGCTCCTGTACCATGTCTTGGAGTTCTGATGGGTTCGTTGAAAAAATAACAATGTCATCAGCAAACCGCAAATGATTTAAATATTCACCATTTATTTTTATTCCCTTGTTATTCCAATTTATCTGCTGAAAAATCATCTGTAAAGCTGAAGTAAAAAGTTTTGGAGAAATGGTATCTCCCTGCCTCACCCCTTTGCCAAGTTTGATAGTTTTGGTATCTTTATGTAACCGAAATTTTGCACTTGCATTTTTATACACACGTTTCACCATGTCAATGTACACATCCTCAATGTCTGTTGATCTTAAAGAGTTGATGACTGCTGATGTTTTAATAGAGTCAAAGGCCTTCTCATAGTCAATAAATGCAACACACAATGGAAGTTCATATTCATGTGTTCTTTCAATTAATTCTCTTAATACTTGAATATGGTCCACTGTACTGAATCCACTTCGAAATCCAGCTTGTTCTCTTGGTTGAGCTGCATCTAATTTTTTCTGCAGGCGATGTGTTAGCACTTTTGTGAAGATTTTATAAATAGCAGGTAACAAGCTAATTGGTCGGTAATTTTTCAAATCCTCTTTATCACCTTTTTTATGCAAAAGAATTACTGTTGCAGAATCCCATTGGTTTGGTATGTTACCGCTGTTAAGACATTTGGTAAAGAATTTTGCAAGTATGTCTTCTACATATTCTCCAGCTTCTTTTAGGATATCTAATGTAATGCCATCATCGCCAGGGGCTCTTCCTTTCTTCATACTTTTTATTGCAAATGCTACTTCTTCTTTTAAGATTTTAGGAGCTGTTCCTTCGACTATCTCAGAGTCTTCGTTTAATCCACTGTTACCCTCATACAGCTTTCTGTAGAATTCTTCAACTCTTCTAAGTATTTCTTCCCTATTTCTTGTTACAGTGCCATCCTCTCCTTTTAATGCAATGATGTGTTTCTTCCCAATAGACAAACTCCCTTTAACAACCCTAAGGCTCTTGTTGCTTTCAATGGCCTTCCTTACTAACTCACAATTGAATTTTCTTATATCTTCTTTCATGTTTTTGCGCAAAGTTTTGCAAAGTTCTACATACTCAATCCTGGAACTGGTATTTTGATTGTCCACCTTCATATCTCTTCGCCTTTTCATGAGTTGTTTCGTCTTCTCAGATAATTTGCTATTCTGCTTTTTACATATTACACCACCAATTTCCCCAGCAGTTTCAATTATTGTCTTAACAATGTTTTCATTTGCTTCTGAGATGTCAACTTCTTCAATAAGTCCTTCCAGTGCAGAAAAGCGATTTTTTAATTCCAACTTGAATGCCTCAGTATTTTCTTTTAATTTCTTTAAATCCACCCTCTTACATACTTGTTTCCTAATGAGCTTCTGCCTTTCTAGTTTAGTATTTAAGTGCATTTTACATCTCACCATTCGATGATCACTTCCAGTATTAAATCTGTTCAGTATGCTGCAATCTTCAATAATTGATTTCTTGTTTGCCAGTACCCAATATTTAATTTAAAGGTGACCAGACGTCCCGATTTTTTCGGAACAGTCCTTACTTCTAACCATTTGTTCTATTTTTCTAAGAAGCCAATTTCACATCACTGCCCTCTCATCGCCAAAATTTATCCTACGGCGTATTCCGAATTTGGGGCTAGAAAATCTGGTCGCCATAAAAGAAAGCATGTCATTTCGTATTGTCTATAATATTTACTGTCTTCAGTTCAGATTCGGGAGACGAAGATTCACACAGGTCTTTTGAAATAGAAAAGGAAAAAAAAAACTTGCCATTCCAGATTCTCCTTCAAAAGCACAGAATTCAAATACCGCAACCGTAATAGAAAATGATGTAGGCGACACTTTCTCAAAAAACGAAGGCTGTTGCATTTCTGAAGATGACAAATACGATTTACTCCCTACTCACTTTCGACCAAGTGAAACTTTTTCATTTTCTAAAACAGAAATGCGTGAAGGCAAAAAGCGAAGCTTTCAGTCTGAATATATACCAGTGGATGATTTACAGCAAAAAGTGAAGATCCTACGAAATATCGATATCGTTAGGGAAACTTCGGAAAAAAAAGTGGCCACAGTCCTATACAGACTGAAAGTACTTGTATTCTGTTCTATTGTTCAATATCTAATATTCCAATTATTATTTTGTTGGTATAAACCCGACTCCATAAACTTGAAAACTTTTTTTTTTATTTGACTCGAACAATAAAAGAAAAAAGACAATCCTTCCCCATGATCTCGATTAAAGTACATTGCTGATGTAAGTGACGATACAATCCTTCCCCATGATCTCAATTAAAGTACATTGCTGATGTAAGTGACGATACAATCCTTCCCCATGATCTCAATTAAAGTACATTGCTGATGTAAGTGACGATACAATCCTTCCCCATGATCAATTAAAGTACATTGCTGATGTACGTGACGACAGCGTAACAATGAAAAAATTATGGGGGAATGTGGCTCAAATGGTTTTAAAGAAGATTATGTGATGAAATTTGAGAAAATAGGTTTTGATATGCAATATGGAGGTGCTTGGACTCCCAAACCCACCTTTCTATGCGACTGATAAGTGAAACTATTCAACTTACTTTGTATTGCGCGAAAATGGGCAATAGAAAAAGGATTGATTCTTTCCGAAATTTTCACCATCTTCCAACGTGTGAGGTAGATGCTCTCCAGCAGTCTCAGGAAGAAATAGCGTAAGTACGGCACCGACGATACAAAACGCCCCAAACACTTCTAATGGAAGTAGCTTGTTCTTCTCAGACTAAATTTAAGACGAAAAAATGTTAAAATTTTGAATAAACGAACAAAAACGCATGAAATTGTAAAAAAAGAACAACAATTATCAGAAACAATGATGTGATTGTAAAACACAATACGGAAGAAACAAAAATTTCTTGGAAGTTGCATACGGAACTTCACTGTGCACGTGCATCATCTTGTGTTACTCGCTTTAAGTAACTTTACAGGCTTCAATGATTTGTCAAATATAAAGAGCTTGTGAGCTCCCACAATAAATAGAAACACTATGTTCACTTCGCAGGCTTTCTTAACTGTTGCCACTTAGAAACGCAAGAAAACAAACTTAGGTCAATTTCTAAAATTGGCTAAATGCCAAGTTGTTTCCTTTTATGTGATGTTTTCTATATATACATAATTTCGACTTCCGTATCTGGCAACATATATTGTATAATTATATTTTTATTTTTTATATTTGGCAGCAGTACGTGTATAATTGTTTTCCGAATTCTAAAATCAAATCAGTCTTCCGTTTATCATGGAACTGCGCGCACCTCATACTCGGAGGCTCCGCCTTGTTATTATGATCAATTATATTCATAACTGCAAGCTGAATTGTAGATAATCGGCTCGCTATTAAAGTTGCAGGAGCGGCTTAAGGTTGATTTTGAACCCGGGCGGCATGGCAAGGATTGCTTTTTGGCTCCCCCTCTGGCGAAAACAGGAGATTTTCACAGATGCGCAGTGAGCCATATGCCCTATAACAGTGGCCTAAAGTCTCTGAAAGAATTTCTGTAAAGATGTCTCTAAAAAATTCTTTAAACGTATCTCTTTTTAAAGAGATTTTTTACTATTGGGTCCATTAAAAAAATTTTAACTTGACTTCAGTTTGGCTCCCCCATCCAAATGGGGCCCCAGGTTGCCGCCAGGGGTTCCCAAGCTCTTGAGCCGCCCCTGGTCATGAGGAAACATAAATAAATTCAACAAGAATGATTGAAGCAGGAAATGGAGATCATTTCAGATGTTTTTTTTTATTCATAGCGCAAGAATAGCATTAATTACATGGGGCCGTTAAAAAGTAAGTTTCACTCTTCAAAAGAAAAAAAAAATTGGATCGAAAATACAGAACGATGTTTTACTTATATCAATGTACCATTCAAAAGCTAGTTTTAGACGTAATCCCCTCCTTTATTTAAACATCGAGCGCGTAGTACTTGTTTTTCTATGCCTTGTACGAAAAATTGTCGTCCAACTTGGGGTAGCCATTGTTGGGTTGCAGCTTTCACCTGCTGATCGAAATGATAACTTCCTTTGCAAGTTCTTGTTTCATGGTACCAAAGATTTGGCAACCACATGGTATAAAGTCCGGGTTATAAGGAGGGGGAGGTGGTCCCATCAGAGCCATATATATATATAGAGATAGTTCTGTCATGTATTGTTGTCGAGCTCAGGCTGCTTGATTGGTTAACTGATGGGCACGTGATAGATAGCGGCCATTATGGCTCAATCATCGCGCGCTCTCAGTACTGTGTTAGCATACTCTTGGCTGGTACAGATAACGAGTGTTTTAATATTCAACATAATCTGAGGCTATTCATTGTGAAAAATGGTTATTTGTTGCACTGTAAATTGTAAGAATCGAAGTGGTCAAGGAGTAAAATTATTTCACATTCCAAATGGAAAAAATGATCAAGAACGGCGCAAAATTTGGTTAGCCAAAATAAAACAAAAAGATTTTAACTTCGTGAAAAGTACCTGTTTGTGTGAAGTAAGTTTGGTTTTTTTTTTGTTTTTTTTGGTAGTAAGAACTGTGCCACACGCTTTATAATTTTTTGTTCACATCTGAAAGTAGATATGAGATAATATAATATCGGGAATAAGTTTGACCCGTAATTTAACCAAGTAAATTAAAAGTGTCATACCTATCATAATGTATCATCAATGTTTTAAATAACTTTTTAGTTTCACATTTATGTTTTTAAAATAATGGCAGCTTTAAATTGCGTGGATTATCCGTATTTTATCAATAATAAAAAAAAATGTTTATCTACGCATTTACAATTTTAAATACAAATTTAAAAGCTTTTATATCAGTTATTAATTTTTAAATATTAATGTTTTTTCATAAAATAACTGCAAACTTGAAATTGCAAGCATCGTTAATTTATTTTATCTGTAATAAAAAAAAATATTTATCCATGCATTTAATAATTTAAGTACAAATTTAAAATATTTTATATGTTATTAAGTTTTAAATATTAATGTTGTTCAGGCACATTAATAT
>QLNU02015360.1:105111684-105125560 GCA_006491805.2 Dysdera silvatica
GGCCCCACCTATTGTCATAAATCTTCAACGCTTATTATAAAACATTAATTAGATAAATTAATTGTTAAGAAGTTAACTAAATAATTAAAATGGATTACTAAACAACAATTATTTGAACGATTTACAGTTTTACTGACTTCGCAGAGCACCACATTTTAACATCATTGATTCTACAAAGATTGATAGAAAATGTACTGGTAAAGAGGCACTAATTTTTTGCAGGGGGGACGAAACGCCACTACCCTCTCTGGGCATGTGTCTGTAACGAAGTTTTTCCATTATGAAAGTTTTCCATGGTTTATGAAAGATTTCAAAGACATATTAATAAGTTCAATACCAATAAAAAAAATAAATCAGAGGAGTATCTATAATAAAACTAATACTGCCTTAACTTATGCAATGGCTGTATAGATAATACATATATTTATTTTTGGACCATTAAAAGTAGTGGTAAATCAAGAAAGATGACTACTGTTGAGGTTGAAGATCTAACTAATTCTTTTAAATTTGGAAAATCTGAAAATGAAAACTGCTTCTACGTAAATTTGAAAAATGAATCTGATATGCTTGATTGGATTATGAATTATGCCATATTGACTTCGACAACTTTAAAACCCTAAATCAGAAAGTTAAAGTATAAAAATAGGTACACACGCGTGCTACATAAGCTTAACAAATGGTCTACGTTGCTCGAATCATTTATGATGATTTACAAATGTAGAAGAAAAGTTACGATTTTTTCTATACTGGTGCCGAAATCATGGACGGAATGTTATGATGCCGCCGAGCTGAGAGGACTCTCCCTCCCCTTCTGTACTGTACGTACGTGTGCATGAAATGTGGACGACCTAGCTAGTAGAGCTAATTCTGTACTACGATCACGCTATGTCAATAAAGCGTTATGTTTCTCATCCTCAATCTGTATGGACTTCTGCTGAACCTAACATGTAATTCGCATTGTTTTAATAAAAAAAAATGTGTTCTTATTCTACTATCTGAGATTTAAAGAAACAAAATTGAGACTGGGGAAGCAATGGATTCAAAAGTGCTCTTAGATGCGTATAACAATTTATTGTTTATTTATCATGCTATATGATGGTGTAGACCAGGCCTCGGCAACCTATGACCAGCGGACCACCAAGTGACCCATTTCATCAAGTTCAAGTGACACAATTGAGTTCCGAAAATAAAGTATAATATATAAAAATAAATTATAAAACATAAATATGAAATGAACACTTGAAGAATACATAAAACATAAATTGAAAATAAATAATAACAATACCATTTTTGTTTGATTACAAAGTTGCAATAACGAACATGCATTTTTATTTTTTAAAAAATTTTTTTTTAACATAATTTCAAGGAGTTCTAAATTAACGTTCGAAACATCCTGTGATTGTATTATGTGGAAAAATAGCTAACTTGAAGATTAAATAACACTATCATAAATAATTTAATTTAGCACATATCTAATGAAACACTAATTCAAAAATTGTTTTTGTAGAATAATTTAAAACATGTTATAAAACCAATATTTTGCCCTAAGTTATATATATACATACGGACCAACTTGTTATATCGATTTTATGGTAACAGCTTACTTTCAAAAATGATTAACATTAAACCTAGCTAGATTAGGATTGTCTTATGTTTTTGGGCAGCGGGACATTTAAATATTTTTCACGGAACTCTTGGGCCAGAGGTTTGTGTAAAAAACTTACAAAAAAGCCTCGCTTCAGAGTTCCTTCCAATTATTTGTTCGTTCACTGGCGATATGGAAAGGTGTCACCAATGTTGTCCCCGCGGTTTATGCTTAATTGTGAAAAACAAAATATAAAATTTTAGTTTTGAATTTTTTTTTATATCAGACACTTGTCGGCAGGCAGGATTAACATTGTTGGTGGGTCGGATTATAAGCCGCGGGCCGTACGTTGGATAACCTTGATCTAGATACTAGAAAATGTAGAATAATACACGGTTGATTAGGGGGCTTTAAGTATTACGTAAGAACCTTGTGGGGAGGGGTTGCCGTTGGGCTTATTTTCCTATGTTAGACAATGTTAAATTTTGCTTTCTGAGGTGGGGGTGAAATGGCCAAAATATTGCTTACGTAATACTCGAATTCCCCCTTCGCGTTTACATTTGGTAAGTTAATAATCTTCTAGAGAAGTTGATAAAAGTAATTCACACAAAATTGAAACGTTTATATATATATATATATATATATATATATATATATGGCCTGCAAAAGGGTTGCTGGTATCTAACTGGAAGGAGACCCACACGCTGAACGTATGTGACGATGTGTGGAACCGGCCAGGCCAGTAACCTAGTGTCCTACCCCGCCTTCAAGTGGTGCAGGCTGGGCTTTCTATTTATGAGGCAAATTAATATTTGCTGCACGGATAGAAAGGCGGAAGGGGAGGGCTAATTCACCAACCCGTCTAGCCAGCGTGGTGAAATTATGGCTAATTCCTCCATTATGTTGACACACCAGAAACCATGGCCCCTAGTCTCCAGGTGCTGGAGTGCTCCTGATCAAGGCAGCGGTCAGTGTGGCATGAAAGCAGGGGGTGCTAAGAATCACTGGAATGGCCCAGGCTGCCGTTTGTTATTGACCTTGGCTACGTTTAATGGACGATCCCTTGCTTCTGAAGCAAAACTTCAGGAATTGGAAGAAGAACTTGACAAGATCAAATGGGACATTGTAGGACTCAGTGAAGTTAGAAGAAAAGGTGAAGAGTTGGTGGAACTTAAAAGTGGACATTTGTTTTATTATAGAGGAACGGAAACTGGAAGAACAAGTGGTGTTGGCTTCTTAATCAACAAAAGAATTAAAGACTGTCTTCTGGAAGTTGAAAGTACATCAGATCGAGCAGCGAGGCTTGTTGTTCAACTAACCCAGCGATACCAACTTCAAATAGTACAGGTATATGCACCAACATCAAGCCATACCGACGAAGAGGTTGAAGAATTTTATGAAGAAATCAAAGAGTTACACACCAAAGGGAAACAACATATCAAGCTCATCATGGGGGATTTCAATGCAAGAATTGGACAACAGGAACAAGGAGAGACATCGGTTGGTAAATACGGATATGGGGAAAGGAATGAACGTGGCGATCAACTCATCGAATTTGCAGAAGCTGAAAATCTTAGCATCATGAATTCATTTTTTAAGAAGAAACCGCAAAGAAAATGGACATGGAAACACCCAAATGGGGGAACTAGTGAAATTGACTATATCCTGGCAAACAAGAAATCAATTATTGAAGATTGCAGTGTACTGAACAGATTTAATACTGGAAGTGATCATCGAATGGTGAGATGTAAAGTGCACTTAAATACTAAATTAGAACGACAGAAGCTCATTAGGAAACAAGTAAGTAAGAGGGTGGATCTAATGAAACTGAAAGTAAATACCGAGGCATTCAAGTTGGAATTAAAAAATCGCTTTTCTGCACTGGAAGGACTTATTGATGAAAGTGATATCTCAGAAGCAAATGAAAACATTGTTAAGACAATAGTTGAAACTGCTGGGGAAATTGGTGGTGTAACCTGTAAAAAGCACAATAGCAAATTATCTGAGAAGACGAAACAGCTCATGAAAAGGCGAAGAGATATGAAGGTGGACAATCGAAATACCAGTTCCAGGATTGAGTACATAGAACTTTGTAAAACTCTGCGCAAAAGCATGAAAGAAGACATAAGAAAATTCAACTGTGAGCTAGTAAGGAAAGCCATTGAAAATAACAAGAGCCTTAGGGTTGTTAAAGGAAGTTTATCTGTTGGGAAGAAACACATCATTGCATTAAAAGGAGAGGATGGCACCGTAACAAGAAATAGGGAAGAAATACTTAGAAGAGTTGAAGAATTCTACAAAAAACTATATGAAAGTAACAGTGGATTAAACGAAGACGCCGAAATAGTCGAAGGAACAGCTCCTAAAATCTTAAAAGAAGAAGTTTCATTTGCAATAAAAAATATGAAGAAAGGAAGAGCCCCTGGTGATGATGGTATTACATTAGATATCCTAAAAGAAGCTGGAGAATATGTAGAAGACATACTTGCAAAATTCTTTACCAAATGTCTTAACAGCGGTAACATACCAAACCAATGGGATTCTGCAACAGTAATTCTTTTGCATAAAAAAGGTGATAAAGAGGATTTGAAAAATTACCGACCAATTAGCTTGTTACCTGCTATTTATAAAATCTTCACAAAAGTGCTAACACATCGCCTGCAGAAAAAATTAGATGCAGCTCAACCAAGAGAACAAGCTGGATTTCGAAGTGGATTCAGTACAGTGGACCATATTCAAGTATTAAGAGAATTAATTGAAAGAACACATGAATATGAACTTCCATTGTGTGTGGCATTTATTGACTATGAGAAGGCCTTTGACTCTATTAAAACATCAGCAGTCATCAACTCTTTAAGATCAACAGACATTGAGGATGTGTACATTGACATGGTGAAACGTGTGTATAAAAATGCAAGTGCAAAATTTCGGTTACATAAAGATACCAAAACTATCAAAATTGGTAAAGGTGTGAGGCAGGGAGATACCATTTCTCCAAAACTTTTTACTTCAGCTTTACAGATGATTTTTCAGCTGATAAATTGGAATAACAAGGGAATAAAAATAAATGGTGAATATTTAAATCATCTGCGGTTTGCTGATGACATTGTTATTTTTTCAACGGACCCATTAGAACTCCAAGACATGGTACAAGAGCTCTCAACTAGAAGTGAAGAAGTTGGACTCAAGATGAACCTACAAAAAACTAAGATCATGTTCAATAATTTTGTAGAGGAAACAAAAATACAAGTTGACAACACTGAGCTAGAAATTGCTGATTCATATATTTACCTTGGCCAGCTGATTTCAATGGATGGCAACATTATGAAAGAACTCAACAGACGTATTAAACTTGGCTGGAGTGCATTTGGAAGAAACAGTTTTATCCTGAAGGGGAAATTGCCTTTGTGTCTAAAAAGAAAGGTCTTCAACCAGTGTGTATTGCCAGTCCTCTCTTATGGATCAGAGACATGGAGTCTAACAGTTGGAGCAATACGAAAGTTACAGACAACGCAAAGGAGCATGGAGAGGTGCATGCTTGGAATAACTAGGAGAGATCGAAAAAGAAACACTTGGGTGAGAGAGCAAACTAGAGTAGAGGACATCATTGTTAAAGTAAAAGGACTGAAATGGCGATGGGCTGGGCATATTGCAAGAAGAACTGATCAACGATGGACAACAGAAATTCTGAACTGGATTCCAAGAGACCACCGAAGACCTAGAAAACGTCCTCAAACTAGATGGGTGGATGAAATAAGAAAACAGGTTGGGGTGACGTGGAAGCGAATTGCTCAGGATAGACTTGTGTGGAAAGCATTTGGAGAGACCTTCATCCAGCAGTGGATAGATAATGGTTGAATATGATGATGATATATATATGTCATAATTGTCTTTTGATAGTCTCTTTCTATATTTTATAAAATTTGCTAAATAGAAATTTTATATATATATATATATATATATATTAGTAATTAAAGTATGTTGAAAATTAAAGTCCATTCTTTTATGCATCTATGAAATGCACCAGTGAGCGGAGTCAAGGCAAGATTTTAGGGTGTATGAAGCCAATTCACCAAAACCTAAAGTTACCTTAAATTTCTTTCTTACTTACTGAATGAGGTAAAAACCAGTTTCTTGACGAGTATAGGCAGTAAATTCATGTGTTTTGATGAATTAGCCTTCATGCACACACCCTAAAATCTCACCACGAACCGCCACTGAAATGCACCTGTTAGTTTTCCTTGCTTACCTAATTTTGTAGAATATTTCTGCCTTAAATTATTCACCACGAACAACTAAAAGATTTTTGAAAGCACTTCAAGAGCTAGAAGCAGGTGCAGGATTGGTGAATGTTGACAATGTATGTAGAAATATAAATTCATTTATATCATACATTAGAATATATGTATTAATTGAATGTTGCTGGGTATTTGAGACAATCTAAATTTCACAAAAAAAAAAATGTTTCCAAATTTTAACCTTTGTTTTGTAAGTACTGCCCTGAGATGATGCTCATTCACTTAAACCAGCATTTTCTGACCTTTTTTCTCTCCCGTATACTCCTTGATTAGGCTTTTCATTTATGGGTACCCCCTCCTCTCATAACTCTGCTACCCATCTATCTCTCCAAGCTTCTTTTTGTTAGGTAGTAATGTTCTTAGGTTAGCTAAATAAACAAATAGCTCAAATTAATGACATTTATAAATAACACTAATATAATAAAAATTTAATTTTTTGATGGAATATGCATAAATATTTATAATCATACACTTTTACAGGGGTGACATTTCATGAATTAGGACCATAACAAGACCTAATTTAACAAGATCTAATCTATATTAGGTTGCAATCCAGAGAGAATGATTGAACTGTTTTGGACTATGCATTTAATTTCAAACATTAACCATTCATAAAATACCAACAGAACTATGCAAATCATGTGCAAACAGGGAAGATTCTATTAACATTGCATATAATTATACTTACATGGCATTCCACGATTTCTGTGACCAGCAGCTTGATTAGGTAAAGCCTTAGTATTCGGAGGAAGAGCATAGTCAATGTTCTCCATGATTGACCTTGAAAAAATCATTCATTGACGCAAGTTTTTCTTTTTTTTACTGACAAGCAGAGTACACAAAGTGAGAATCAAAAATATGATTCATTTTAATTTTATAATAAAGCATAAACATTTCAATAAGAATTTTAAAAAAAAACTAAATCCCCTGTAAGGAGGGGGTTATAGCCCCCATCAAATTTGGTGAGAAAATGTTATTTTTGCCAAATTTGGCTTAATGCGCTTCTCATTAACAGCAGAAATCACAAGATATTTTTGAAGCGATGTTGCCAAAAGTGAATAAACAATCCTTCATTTACAATAAAAATATTATTGAATTTGATTTCATAAGTATTTATGCATGTATTTAATGGAATGTGTTCCTTTTAATTTCTTTTAAGTTATAAATATTAAACCATCATAAGCATGAAAAATTAATTATAGCATAATTATAAAGATAGTATACTTTTTCTATTAGTGCATACTGTGCTTTCTACTTCCCTGCTGATTGATTACTGACATTTGTAACACAAATGTTATTTCTTTCAGTTTTAGGAAAGGAAAATGTACCATACATTGCTGTAATCAGTTTGTAAGCAATTGTTATGACCAGTCGTAACTAGTAGTACATGTTTCCTCGAATACCCTTAGCTATCCTTCCAACTCCCTGTTCTTGCCTAAATCTCTCTTGCTCGCTCTTTTTCTCTTGAATTCTGAAAGATTTCAATGCCTGAAAATTCCCGATCATTCATGAATACTTCCATATTTAAAGATATACAGCTTGGTTACTCATATTTGCTGCATAGATGTTATTTAAGCCTTCTGACTCTGAACTTTCTGACACACTTTTGTGAATGTTGTTGTTCTTAGAATATTTCCAGTATAAAATAGTCATAAAAAATACTTGGGAAACTAAAATGACAAATTCCAGGAGAATCTTTTGCAGCCCAATATAATTGATGTTAGAGCCCAGTACATGGCTCAATGGTTGAGAAATACTATAAGTACATTTTAGTGACTGACAATTGTACGAAAAGCCAAATACAGCATATGCGTTTTAATCCAGACATTTTAAAGATTACATAACTAGTAGAAAAGAAAGTAATGTGTGATATATAGGTTGGTTGTATTTTATGGCGCAAGCACAACAAGGGTCATACACGCAGCTTTAAGATGAAAAGGAATTAAAACTATAATAGTAAAAAAAATGTATTAAAAGTACATTGAAACAAAATGATGTAATAAAATTAGATTAGATAGGAAAAACCAATATCAAATAAAAAATTAAAGATGATTTTATGATTAGAATTAGAAATTAGCATAAAATATTATCCGTTAAAAGCTAATGAACGTTGTTGGTTAAAATTTATGCAAATGGATAAAACATGCAAAACATTTAATGGTTTATATATTAATTTTTGCCACCCATGTTTAAGCTCAAACTAGAGCTTTTATGTTCGAAAGGAAAATAAACATCCCTTTTTCTCCTACACATAAAAGCTCTAATTTGAGCTCAACTGTGGGTGGCAAAAATTGATATCTATAAAATTCCCCATGAAAATTACAAAAAACATGCCCCAGTGACTTTTTGTGTTGACCATTTGGCAATTGTGTTAAGTCTGTGGAGGGTAATAATACCTTAAATAAAAATTTAATGGTTCCTTACATGTAGCATACATCGAGGCATCTTCTCCATTTAACAGGTGCTGATGGAAGATGTAGGTATGGCCAATGCAGGTCTAGCGAGAGCAACCTCAATAGTTGCTCCTGTAGCTAGACTGCCACATTTCAATCAGGGTCCCACTCACATTGAAGAAAGAAATTTAGACTTTTCCGAAAAAATTCCCTGATAAATTAAAAACAAATCTTGAATTGAACTTTGGTATTGGGAAAATAGGTTCACATTCACATGGAATTAAACTACCCATAACAGAAGTTTTTCTAGCCAGAAAGGTTTTTCCTGCCTTGTCCCCAAGTCTGACCAAAAAAATCTAGCTTTCTTTTATTTAATCTTAGAATTCTATCTTCAACACATTCTTGGCGTCAAAGAGCAATTTCTATTACCATGTACAGTTTTATATGAAACATTTAGGACAAAATTCTACACAATTTATTTTGAGAAAAAATATTTTACAGGGAAGGGGGGGGGGGGGTGATTGCATTTCCCAGGGCTCAACCTCCATCATAGCTACAGGCCTGCATTCAGGTCACGGGAAATGTT
Source organism: Dysdera silvatica (assembly GCA_006491805.2). Lineage (NCBI taxonomy): Eukaryota > Metazoa > Arthropoda > Arachnida > Araneae > Dysderidae > Dysdera > Dysdera silvatica. The sequence goes on from QLNU02015360.1 coordinate 105,120,547, forward strand.
TAAATGGGACAGGCACCCATTTTACTTTGCAAAATAACAGAATTAATAATAATTACCATAATGACATTCAGCAATGATGCTTTTCTGAAATTATATTTAAAACAATAGTCATACAGGCTAACATTGGATCATATTTTCTTCATTTTTATTTGCCCCACCTATATTCTAATGATATTTCACAACTTATTAGATAAAATAGAAGAATAAACCCTAAATTATAACAATTTGTATGAAATAGCACATAGATAATGAAACAAAAAGGTTTTGTTATCGTGATGCAGAGTTATCCTGCCACTCGGGATAACTTTGAGCTAGTATCAGAAATTCCATATAAAATACTGTTATTCAAATTGGAAGTCAAGACAACTTTGAACTAATAAAAATAATTTCTACGTATGTGAAAATGTGAAACTTCTCACTTGGGAATTCCACATTTCATCTATATATCAACTTTAAAACATTCATACAGCATTTAAATGAAGCTTGTAAACAGTACGTCAGAGAAAAGGCTGAATACCCAAATTAGCTGTGCATAATGTTTCCAAATTATTTTATAAAACACATAGCAGAAAACTGGCTTCACAACCTTACAGGCAGAATAGAATACTAAGAAGCCAGACTTAGAACATAAGCACCAAACTTGCCAAGTCATCCATGTTACACTGCATGGGTGAGCTCAACATACATCTGCAAACACCAATGTGTTTATTAACGCATCTAATAATTCATCCTCTAAAAGTTACATCAACATGCATTATAAATCTATTAACAGTTTTCGTACAAGTAAAACCAAGAACAACAGGTTAGTAATAAACACTAGAAGTAACTATATCAAAATAAAAAAAAAAAAATATCATAAGGATAGAAAAAAGTATTGTGACACTGACAACTCACTATTAGATAGCAATTATGGAAAATAATGGCAGCTCACTTAGTTAGTAATGTTCAGCAGTTGTTGATGATAGTTGAATTAGCAAGGAAGTGGATCTGCAACTGCAATCCCACCAGATGTTCTACATCATTGTGACACAGGGATGTAGCAATTCAAAAATTGGTTGGTTGTGTTTTTATGGTGCAAGGACAGTAGGGGTCATTCTGCACCAATCAAAGTGAAACCGTGCATACAGTTTTAAAATTAAAAAAAATATGAGGAGAGCTCTAACAGTTTTAAAAAGATCAAGTAAGTGGGCATTAAGGAAAATATATTTTGCTATCCAATGGGGACTTGTGCCACTCCCTTTCCTACACCGCTGTTGTGACAGCAATATAAACTAAACTATAAGGCTGTGCACAAGGATGGGGGTTTTGGAGTTAATCCCTCCCTCTACTCATTTGAACAATGTTATCAGTTGTAAAATAAAATTTCGAGAGAAAAAATCCGAAAAATCCTTCTCTTTTTCATGGAAAACATGCAGCTTTTAAAAAATAAACAGTTAATCTCCTATCCAAGAAGTGATTTCTCAAAACACACACTATAAGGTTAGGTGGAATCCCATTTATAGTACCTTTAGACCTGTTAAGAATTGTGTAATGAACTTAGCTGCTGTTTTTTTGTTTTTTTTAACAAATTATTTAAAGAATACCAAAATTTAATCTTGATTGAGTGAAGGTCAGGCTTTGGCTTTTCTTTACACAAATAAATAGAACTAAATTTTTATTGAGATTATGTATTTATTGGATGATGATGATACATAAAATAGAGACAACCTGCAATGGAGAAAGTGTTTTTCATTATTAAGGCCCCAGTGTAGTTGGTATTTTTTTTTTTTAGGCACAAGACCATGGCTTAACATATTCGAAGTGGAGGTGGGGGCTAAACTTGGTAATTTTTGGTGATCTTTAACACTAGCTTTTAAATTTCCAAATTTGGCAATAAAAAAAATTTATAATAAACAAACTTTGCCAATTTTTTGGGGCCAATGCTTTAGTTGGGATTTTGGACTGGGAACTATGCTTAAACATATTCCATTGATCTAAAGTGTTTTCACAGAATAATAATTATTTATTTCCATGCTCATACAATCACTCTCAATAGATTCCATTGAACATTCATAAAGAGTTGTCTTATTAAAGATATGCATGGCATGGTGGGAAACACATAAAAGCACGTTAACTCCTGTATTCCCAAGGTTACACCTGTGGTTCATTTTTCCTAGTTAATATATATTTTTACAAGAGATTTAAATCTAAAAATATTTCTGCAATTTTGCAATGACTCCGGCCGCCGGTTCCAGTATTTAATACCATAAAAATTTATGTTTTTTTCTCCCATTCTAGTCCTTATTTTAATAGGTTCATATTTCCCCATTAGTCTTGTAGTTTTAACATTTACTCTTTCTTTTCAAATTATTGTGTTTGTATGTTTACCCATTTGCTTTTATTCATATATTACTTTCAAAATATTTATGTGTCTCAACGGTATCAAGTATTCTAAATTTATTTTTTATTTCTTCTCTTTGCTGATTTGATATATTTGTTGTAATTGTAAGTGCTCTATCCATAATTGACTGTACTATCTTATTTTTACTAGTTCCCATATTTCCCCAAACACAATTTACATATATTTAATGACTGTTTACTAATGCATAATAAAGGTTTATTGAGATATCCACTGGTATTTTGTCCATGAGTCTGGATATAGTTCCCATATAGCATATTGTTTCTATATGTTTTGTATGTTTGTTCCAAAACAATGTCATCAATTAACAATTCCAAAAAATTTCCATTCCTCCATTCGTTCAATTTCGTCATTCTTTATATTTATTTTATAGTTCTCAATCCCGTTTATCCTTTCATTCATATTTCTAAATAACATACATTTTGTTTTGTTTGTATTAACAAATAATCGTTTTTTTATAAACCAGTCATACAAAATGCCTAGTTTTTTTCAGCTTTTTTTTAAATAAGAACTTTGCAAACTTGCCAAAAATAAACTGTCATATAAATTTCATTATAGAGTTATTTCCAGCCACTTCATCAATTAAAACGAAACGGTTTTATATACATTCATTTACTTACGCACTAAGTGAACATACATTTAACGACCTCGATAATTGTACATAATTAGGGGACTTACCAAACTCAGGCAGTTGCAACTTATGGAGCAATTTGAATCTAGTTTTGAATTAGGACGAAAGTTTTCGGCAGAGAGAAATTGGGCACAGGCGGTATTTTGGAGATAATAGAAGAATTTGAGGGAAATCTGGGAGCGGCTCAAAGGTATCCATTCCCATTCTGTGAATGACTCAAAAACGAGGTTAACTCTTCGAGTATTGAACCAAGGCCAACTAGATTTACTACAGGCCTGCTCACGTGAGCCTAACGCTACAGAAAACCTGTCCCCAAATTTTCGCAGTGGCGATTCTCTCAAGCAGTTTTTCTCCGACAGAGGGCGCCTGCTACCTGGGTTAATATTCTCAATTTAACAGACTATAAATGCCAATTAATAGCCCAGTTTCTGATTACATACAGAAATATATTGCTTTTTGCTCAAAAAGTTATCGTATTTTATTTTCCAACGACGTTGATGTTACCGTGATATGACAAACTTTCGTAACAAGTTTTTAAACTAAAATTTAAATCTTACATACCTTTCATATTCTCTCATTTACACTGAAGACGTTTTATTGGATGGAATGATTTCTCCGTATAAAATGATTTCTCATGCATGATTAATAACTGATAATAAATTGATAGTTTGCACTGAAAGCTAAATTGAAAAATGCATATAAAAGCAGACTTTATTTTAATGGTTAATAAAGCAAAGAATTATGTAGAATTTAAATCAACTAATAATAATTTAATTATTTTTATTAAAATTAATTATAAAATAAAGAATTAATTAGAAAGCTGTACGCCTTTTTGGAAAGACTTTAATGAAATGTTAATGAAATTAACATATGAATTTACAATAAACTGATGATATAACTACACAATGTATAATATTCTATACATTGTATAATATTGTATTATCGCGTTTTCGTGGGAGTACGATAAAATTGGCCGGTTCACAAACAGAATATCAAAACATTATGTTCCGAATAAACTGAACTTTAATTACATACGTACGATAATATGGATTCCGAGATTAACGTAAGCTTGTACAATCGTGAAGAACATACGCATGCAAAGGCGTCGACGTTACGAGGAAGTCTCTCTCTAATCACTTACTTTGCCGCGAACTTAGCGTCAGTTTTGGTTCTGGAATTGGAAAAGTTTTGGTTCTAGTTCGTAGGTGTTGCCATCCCCTGACGGAAAGTGTGCCGCTACAGTATGTATTGAATACATAATTTCTAATAACTTTTGACACAAGCCAGATTTTTAATACACTGCATAATAAAAATGATTTTAAATTTTGAATTTGAAATAATGAAGGGAAAATAAATTACCTTTTTTTTTATATTTGTAATCCATTGTATTCGAAGGGTTTCTTCACTTGGAAATTCGTGAAAGGATACATTACTTTTTCCTGACCGCGAGTTACAAATGGGCACACAACAAACCACTACCATTATTATCACAAATAAATATCATGTAAAAATTACAGAAAACCCAGAAACCCTTTTTAATCTTCGGTTAACTGCTGCAAACACATGAAAGGCATGTTTGTACCTGTCATTTGGCGTCCCCTATGAACAACCCCAGTAATTACTCCAAAAGAAAGTGGGGACACCCTTGAAATTCACGTGAGCAGGTATGTATTAAATCTAGTTGGCCTTGATTGAACTGACAGGAGGGAGCATCGAAGGGAAAAAGGGAAGCCGCGCAGCCGGCGTGGGGGGGGAATCCTCCATCGTGGTGATTACAAAACAAACGAATTCGACGCACGTTAACACGCTGATATAGTATCGTTCCTCCGCTAATTTTTTAAGTAGAAATAGCGAAAAAAATATAGTTGTTTTTCATGGATGACCGTTAATTTATGAAAGCAAGTACTTTGCTCCTTTATACCATTTCTTTGACTTTCAAACGCTTTTAACAGTCAGTACACGATGTCAGCATCCATCACGACTGG
>QLNU02015360.1:105125660-105160231 GCA_006491805.2 Dysdera silvatica
TGAACTGACAGGAGGGAGCATTGAAGGGAAAAAGGGAAGCCGCGCAGCAGGGGGCATCCTCCATCTTGGTGATTACAAAACAAACGAATTTGACGCACATTAACACGCTGGTGTAGTATCGTTCCTCCGCTAATTTTTTAAGTAGAAATAGCGAAAAAAAAGTATAGTTGTTCTTCATGGATGACCGTTAATTTATGGAAGCAAGTATTTTGCTCCTTTACACCATTTCGTTGACTTTCAAACGCTTTTAACAGTCAATACAAGACGTCAGCATCCATCATGATTGGTTGTTGACTGAAGGGAGTTGATGAGACTACATCCGCGCCCCCCCACCCTCACGAAATTATAAAAAATAAATGCAATCTCATATTAACTTCGCATATATCGCCTTCATTTTTTTTTTCGAAAGGAAGAGCTTTGCCCCCTCCCCCTTTGTGCTAAATATTTAGTGTTTTTAAAGTGATAATCACAAAATACTTAAACTTCTGCAATGATAAAAAATAAGAATATTGACTAATTCAAAACGATTTTTAAAAAATTTACAAAAAATAAGTGGATCTGGTAAACTTCCTTTTCTTTATGGTGCAATCTAACTCTGTTATAGCGAACCTCAATGGACGGAACATTTGGTTCGCTATACCCGATCCGACAAAAAAAAAGTATGATTTCTCAGAATATCTTAAAAAAATGATTATCATTGTTGCACCTACCAAGAGACGTGAATAATAATTCTAATTAAAAAAAACATATTAGGTGTCAATTAAAATTATTATTATGTGACGTTAAACGTTTTTTTTTTCAGTTTCACCATGCGATAATTATACACGACTATACATTACTTAGCATAAACATCATGGTGTAGACCAGCGGTTCCCAAACTTTTGAATCCGCGACTAACTTTTTAGAACGTCTATCTTTCGCGCCCCACATACTTCTAACCAGGGACGTATCCGGCAGATGTCTCCCCAACCCCCATCGAAAGAAAAAATCCTGGATGCTTATTTGGCTTCCTTAGAAACTACAAATTTTTTTTAATTCCGTTTTCAATTTTTAAAAAATGAAAATATGCATATTTCAAAAACGTTTCGTGCTACACCAAAAATCGGCCCGCGCCCCACTGTTTGAAAAGCATTGGTTTAGGCCCTTCCCTCGAAATACAGTACTTCCCTGTAAAATGCACATTTACAATTACGAATGATCATTTTTGGTACAGAAAATTAAAATTGATAGGTAAAAGAACAGGTGCAATAACGTAAAGGTATTTATTTCTGCCATAATAATCTAGCAAAACACTTCTCCACTCCCCTCAGGGGGGTGGTTTTGGGGGTTGTAACCCCCCATTGCAATGAAATTTTGTATATTTAACATAGGAATATGTGAGTTGTAGCTCTGTAACCCCTCCCATTGAACCTATAACCCCCTTGTGAACTTTCTGCTTATGCCTCCCTCACCTTGATTTTTTTTTTCAGTCGCAGACATTGATAAAGTTCATTGTATTTTATTTTAATACGTCTGGAGGTTCGCTATATCCGTATAAAATAGCGTTATAGGTAGAGGAAATTGGACGGGATCTAAAAGTTCGTTATAAGCGGGATTTGACTGTACATTGTTAAATATAAATAATTAAATATAAATAGTTACATATAAAATATTGTTAAATACAATTACAAGGTTTTTTTTGTATGCATGTGTGTTAATACTTTTTGTTATGTTAAAAAGTAGTCAATTCATTAAAAACAAGGTGGTCGCCGTCGTCCGGAGAACGCGGGAATCAAGTGGGGAAGAGAAGGTGGAGTAAAAGCAGTGGAACAGCTTGACAGCCATCTTGGTAATGGTAAACCGCAGAAACCTCTCCCTTCCCTGCATCCCACTATCTTCACACCCGACCCAATAATATTTACTCACTAACCACGGCGCCGTGCTCCCTCCCGTCAGTTCAATACTCGAAGGGTTAACTGCAGTTACGCCCACGGTTATGCCGTTAATCATCGAAAATTCCAAAATCGCCATGAAGTTGAAATCACTTCGAAGTTGACGTGAACAGACGTTCTGAAATCTCTTCTATGATTTTCATCGCAAGCTATCTTGGTTGACGTCCGATCGACCTTTTCGGATACTTCGTACGCTAGGATCATTTCAACTCCAATTTCCAGCAATTTATCAGTTTTGCAAAATGGAATTACAAGACCGAATTTACTAGTGGATTCAAGAACTCCCGGAAGGCGCCGCTGCCTTAACGGATGTCCCTCGCCAAAGTCCAACCACCATCAACAGACAAGACCGTGACTTTAACCTACCAATAGTCATTTCCTACCAAGTCATCTGCTGAATTTCCAACCAATAACTGACACACATCTTCAAACGCTGCGAAATCTTAGAACAACCTGCCTGTCAACCACAGTCTACCAAACCACCTGCTACCTCTCTACGAGGGTGACCCCCTCGGGGAGCTTGCTCATCTTTCTGGCTACCCTGCTGCCGACACGCTAACGTCTTCCTATCATAAATTTAGAGATATTCCCCATTTTACACTGCACCAAAAAAAAACCAAAAAAAACTCATATGAACGCCAACATTTCGTCAATTTAACAGCATCCCTATGCCGAATCAGTCCCTGCGCAATGTTTTGCCCTGTTGCCTATGGCTTGACTTAGGCATTTACTGCTGATATAACGGGAACTTAATTCTGTGTATCTATTTATTTATTATAGACTGTAAATTTTAGTTTATCTCCGCATGTCAGCGATTGGGTAAGTATTCATTTGATTTGTTTTTAGTTATAATTATTACTTCTACCATTTTGAGCGGTAGTCCAGGACTTGAGAACGATGCACGATCACCAACAGCGAGTGTAACTATAGTCCGTTTGCGCAGACCTGACGCCCAATGCCGTTAGCAGACGGGTTATTCCATTACAGTTTAGGGAAGGCCGTCTTGCAGGAACTGGTTTTTCCCGCGCGAAAAACCAGTTTCGGCAAGACGCCCTTCCCTAAACTGCAATGGAACAACCCGTCTGGTAACGGTATCGGGCGACAACTGAACGCGAACGCATTATACATCTAACCCAAAAATGATGGACTTACTTTGATAATTGCAATGTGTGCTGCAAATAAAAATTTTCAAAGAGAAAGTTTACTTCTTATATATATTTTTTTGTAATAAATATGGACATTTTGGTATTCTTTAGATAGAGATGTGCCAAGAATGAGTGAAAGACTAAAACTATTCCAATCACTGTAGTAAATGGGAAGATTTATTTGTTTACCAAAATGACTAGCTTCTTGAAAAAGTTGAAAGAGAAGAAGTGAAAGAGTTGTAATTATTGAAGGCATTATTGTAGTTTGGGGAGCTTTTCAGCCAATAAAAGACGATGAATCAGTAATTTCAGATTCTGACTCATTTTTTTCTTTAGTGGCAACCTGTTTTGTTATGTTAGGCAAGTGGAGAAAATATAAAATAACATAATGGTTTTTTATTTCCTCTTTTTTGTTGTTGTTTGAGAGAACACTGAGTCAGGAGAGTACTCTGCCAAAATGCAATACCAATAATACAGATGGGAGGAAAGCAAGAAGTTAAGAAATAGATTTCTCGTTTATTCTCTATGGGGTTTCTTTATGGCTTTCAGGTTTCACGGTTCACCTCCCCTCCCCGTCAACTGTGCAATCACTGATATGGGAAATGTACCTCCTTCTCTCTCTATGAGCAAAAATAAAATAAATAAAATGTAATAATAATCCAATCGATTAATTTGAAAACCACTGACTTAAATTAATGATTTTCTTTGATTTTTCCCCCATTTGAAGAATTTCCAAAACGGTGTTTAATTTCTGTAGGCGTTCAAAAAACGCATTACTCAAAACGAACTCCAACGCCGTATTCTTGAATGACCGCTTTGGATTGGCTTTAGTCTTCTAGCGCTAAATGGGGAATCCCCTGGGACTACCATTCCTAATTATTACTATTTTGCACAAATTTTATTTCAAAAGCCCTACTACTATAGCAGAACTTCAGAAGAACTCCTATGACACCAAAGATTGGATCATATTTATAAAATGAGTCCGAACAGCAAAATTTCTTTGAAGTGTAGGATTAAAGGAATGAGTTTCAAAAAATGAATCATTCTGAACTTGGACAGTCTAAAGTACTTTTCTTCTTCTTCGCTAAAACTTCAATTACACTGGGCGAGTTTATTCGCTCCTCGCTGACTTGTGAACTAGCTCAGAAAATCTCGATTACACACAGCTAGTAAAACTCGCTCACTCGCTTAATAAAGGTACGCAGCAGAGGTGCTTGGTAGAAACATTTTGGCGACTACTAACAGCGATTTTTTTAAACTGGCTTTCAACTCCGCTCAACTCTTTCGTGTTTTTTTTTTTTTTCAGCCAATCAAATTCGAGAAAACCCGAACAAGTAGCGAAAAAAGTTTAGGCCAAGTCTCTTGAGCTACTTCTGTGTCATAAAAAGCAGCATCCAAAATGAAAAGATCTCTACTCTTCAGAATTCTATTATTGGACAGTCTTGGTCTCTTTTTCCAGTTTTAAAGAATTAATCTGTTCTTGACTGTGACTGCCCTTGGATTTTGAATTCCAGACTTCATCGCCACCGCCTTGGTCGAGCCTTTACGAACAACTATCTTTTCCAAATCAACAAAGAACCTTCCTCTATGTGTCCAATGCAGTGAGGGACTGGACGAGACTCTCGGACGTTTACTACTGTTTTGTCAGGCGTATCATCTTCTCCGTGAAGAACCCTTTTGTAGCTTGCAGAAAACAATGTCTTTCTTCTCCTCTAACATTGGCTTTTCTTCTCTCCATTCATCGAAACCCTTGCATTCATCGGAATCTCCTGTCTGCGCTGTATTCTTCCTTTACAGGCACCGGGTGTTTTCTGTAATACTTCGTCACCAACAACCGCTACCCGGTTTCTCAATAGGGTCAGTTATCGTCGTGTTTTATATTTGTGTATTCTATTTCCTATTACTGAAATAGCCCTCTTCTGCGAAAAGAGTACCACAGGAATGGATAACTTTCTCGAACTATCTTGAACAACTAGCAAAGTAGCTTACACGTCAACTTCACCAGCAGTAGCCGAGCGAGCGGCCAGTTAGCTAGACAAGTTTATTACACCGAGTGAGTTTGGTAGCAGAGAGTAAACGCGCTGAATGTAACTGAGGCTTAAGATTTCAACGTTGATATTTGCTATTGATTGTCCGACATGATTATTAGACTTACAGGCCAATTAATAAATGCTTCCAATACTCTAACTCCTTCTTCGACAACTGTGTGATGTTAGAGGAACTTCGGGTATTAAGGAATACCATTTACATTTGAGGCAATACCACAGCCTGATGATGTTCAAAACTCGAACTCAAATACAAATACAAACTTCAACAATTTGTGATTAGTTATTTACAGTCAAAAATTACTTCATAGAATTTTATCACATGCAAACAAAAAAATTAAAAAAAAAACTCATTTGGAGGGTATTATGCGATAGTCGGATAATATGGAATAGGGGTTAAATATGAAGAAAACGAAAAAAAACAGGCGAGTTGGATGCAAAATAGCCCATTCCTCAACTTCACCAGCACTAGCCGAGTGAGCAGCAAGTTAGCTAGACAACTTTATTATACTGAGCGAGTTTAGCAGCAGTGAGTAAATTTGCCAGCGAGGAGTGTGTAAACTCGCTCGATGTAATTGAGGCTTTTGGCTCCTATAAATGGGAGCTAGCGCATCAGGTATTTTAATGCTATTGTATCACGTGATTGTGGTTGCAAATTGTTTTTATTGGCGACATCTTAAAAGTTGCGCCAATGTTTACAATAGTCGGATAATGGCGGAGTGTTGATTATTTCTATGCCAAAATAGCGATCATTGCTCCAAAACTGAAAACCTTTATCGCCAAGGTAAATGAAACCGGAATTGTACAAACAATGGCAGCTGCTGTGTCGGCCTAGAATTCTATGGGCTCTAGTTTCCCATACGCCAGCAGCAAACGACTGTTTCATTTATTTACTGTATGTCAAAATTAGTGTACAGATAACATTTTGGATATTTTGCTGTTTTAGTTTATGAAGTAAATAATTTTAATTTATTTTACATTATTAGTTTAACAGTAATATGTAACATGCTTACTCATTTATTTACTATTTTGTTTACTTATTAATTTACGCCTCTTTCCAACTAATAATTAAGATCTAGTTCTTCCAAAAATGACCCTTTGGCATACACGATATAAATTATCAAGTTATTCTACACTTACTTTTGCCGAAAGCATAAAAAATAGAAGGTATGGAGCTATATAACAAGATACATCCTCCTTTTTTTTAATAAAATATATTAGCATATACCCATGTAAAATATGTTAGCATATGTCCATATTACGTGGATCCGTAATGGGTGTAGTATAGTAATTCATAAATTTCTCCATAACTATAAAACAAGTTACTTCACAGTTTCTAATTCATGGTATTACATAGTTGTTTAAAATTTGTATTCCGTTTCGTTTTTATGTACTTAGGATTGGTAATTTCCAATACTAATTAAAATATAGTACCTTGTTTCATTGTGCAGGTTAATAGGGTTGTTTACATTGTTTCTGGACGGTCATTGAATTTTACTGTATTTACTTGATAAGAATTTACATTCAACACTTTCACCTTGTTTGGCGCAGAATCACCCTTGCTCCATAAAAATGCACCCAACCAACCATTCAACACTTAGTATTTCATATATCATCAGCCCTTATTGATATGTTACTGGTTAAGTTTGACTTCATTGCATTATTTTTTTTTATATTTAGTCTCTTGATAATGTATTAATGAACATTTTGTTATTTACTGTCTACAACTCTCACTTGACTTGGTCTCACTTTGTTTAGCGCAAAATGACCCTTGCTGTCCTTGCGCCATAAAATACAACCAACCATTTACTATCAAACGATGACGAGTTTAGCGCCAGAAGTTGTTAAACTAATTTAACTTGGAGCGGCTTATTAATCAAAATACCGTACTGGTAGCAGCACGGGAATCTTTATTACGTTTGCACAAAACATGCTATTGATATTACATTTGGTAAACAATTGTCAAATAACCAACTATCTTTCGTGTCTTCTCCCCTGCAAAAATAGTAGATCCATTTTGATGGACAGTTTCATTAGAGCTAATCTCCTCAGCTTTGCACTGTAGTTCTTGCAGCGTCTTGTTCTCGTTATGACTTCATTTAAGTGATGATATTCAATTTTTGCATATCCTTGAGTTATTCTATGCAAGAACAGCTCCGATATCTATTAAATTACTTTTAGTTCTTCTATGGACATCTGATTGTGAGTAAATGGGGCTTCAGAACTCGCTGAGCCGGGTTCAAATCAAAGTTTCATAATGATTGTGTGAGTGTGTACACGAGTAAACCTCTCGTGATTCGGTGATCACGCTATACCGTCGGTTACATCCAAGAAAACTCATACTACATTGGGATTTCATTCTTTTTAAGGTTAATATGGTGCATGGGCGCCCCGAGAGGGTGCACTTGCACTCCTTGGCTTATGAAAAAGGATTGAATCCGCAAGAAACTATAGTCCAACAACATTATTCAATTGGAGTTTTTCCTGGATGCACCCCACTCACCTGCATATAATTCTGAGGGCCCCCTACAATGTAGGGGGTGTTGGCCTACGACATGGTGTAAATGTACGCTTTTTAGGCGCTCTTTTACAATACAGTAACTGCTTCCGTTTTGGTGAATGTGTTTCCTTAAATATATTTTTTTTTACTTGGATTACGGTTTACTCTTACTTTTTAACACTATCATTTTTTTTCTAATTTCAATTCATCTGCATTTTTTCTCAAATTTAAATACAACTTCGTTTTTTTATTTATTTTAAATTCAACTTCGTGCGACTTTTCAAAACTCGCCGTCATAGCGAGTGCGTATCCGCATCGTAATTTTGCCATTTCGAAAAGCACATTTTCTTTAATAAATAAATGTTTTGAAATTGTAATAACTGGAGATAAATTGCCATTATTTTACAATACTCATTAATATAATTTCTTTTGAAATAGCCAAACCTTTAATTTTGCTGATCCGCTGTTTGAAGATTATTTTAATAGACTCCAATTTTTTTACTTTTTTTTTAATTTCATTTTGTTTTTCTCCCACTTCTTTTAATACCATCGGGTTTTTTCTGTAATTTAATATTTCTGATTAATAAAAATAACTACAGAGCTCCCGAGCCCTGGCGAGGGCCCTTCATCCATGGACCACATAACGAGAAGTGGCTAGGGGATGATTTCCCTCCTCGGAAATGTAATCAGCCCCCAGGAAAATATTTCTTTCAAAATAAATTATTTTAGAATATTATTTTATATTTTGTTTTGTATAAAATTGTACATGACAATGGAAATTGTTCTTTGACGTTAAAAATGTATTCAAAATAGATTTCTATGGGAAATCTTGTATACTTTTCTTTTTTGCGGAGGTTTGAGTTTTCATCTACTTTATAATAAGGATAAGAGAAATTACAATTTTGGTATACCTCTATAAATTTATTAATGTTAAATATATTAATGTAAAATAAGTTTGTGTACTCACATATTAAATATATTAATGTAAAATAAATTTGTGTACTCACATATTAAATACATTAATAAAATTCATCAAAAAGTTAACGAATTTTACATCTTCCGTAGCCTTCTGGGCCCCCACCCGTATAACAAGCATCTAGCTATGGACCTGGCTCTGCTTATAGATGCTCAGAATTGCGATGTGGTTTATAAAAGTGAAAATTTTTGAATAATAAATCTATCGATATTAAACTGATGCTGTAAGAATCGATACTTCATAATCGGCAATATCGTGGTATTGATATTGCTTAATGCTGTTGGTATCGATTTCAAATACTGTATCGGATGAAGTATTACGTCCTTATCAATTGCTGGCTAGCTTACCTAAATCGTATCTTGTACGTGTTGCATAAGAAGAAATTAATTGTACAGATAACTAAATGCAGTTCAAAAGGTTCTTTATGGCAAATGATCCTCATTTGCCAATATATTATAAACACCTTGTCAAATTAAACTGTTCCGTATATTATGCTAGGCCATGCAATTATAATCAGAAATATTAAGAACGCGTTTTATGTCATTTAGAAATTAGACAAGCAGCCCAAAAAAGTCTATGGGCAATTTCCAAAACAAACGTTTCATATTAGGAGTGGCCTCCTTACAAGCATGAGACAAATTACATCCACCAAAAACTGCTACCTAGTCAGCAGAATGTCCTACGCCTATCCATGATCACCCTCAGAATGTCTTTCAGACAGTGTAACAATTCAAAATTTAAGTGACAAGTGGGGGGTGGAGGGGGAATCGATTGATTGTTTGGCTTTTTTATGGCGCAAGAGCATCTGGGCTATACTGCGCCAAACATGGTAAAATCAAAGACTGTAGTAAAAACCAGTACTTTTTAAAAATTTTAAAACGTGCGTATGGTCAGCATGGTCATTTAAAATGTCAGACAGTGATGAAGAGTTAAAAGTAAGAGTGCGGGCAAGTCTATAATAGGGGCATTGAGTTAAAATGTGTAAAACACTCATGGGTTCATTGCACACTTGGCAAATTGGTGCTGGTTTTCCTTCCAACAGATGTCTATGGGTGAGATGGGAATGCCCAATGCGAAGTCTAGCAAGGAGAACCTCCTCTTTCCGATTTTTACGGTATGAGGAGGGCCAGTTACCAATTGTATGTTTAATATTACGCAATTTGTTATTGGTTTGATGATCCCATTCTTCTTGCCACCTTTGATTCACACAGGTCTTGATAATTGGTTTCAGGTCAGAGAAAGGAAGAAGTTGGCTAGAAGCAAGTGGTGAGTTCGTTGCCCTTGCAGCTGCATCAGCAGCCTCATTCCCTTTGATACCAATGTGAGCAGGGATCCAGCAGAATTTAATATTGGAATGATTGTGCAGGTGCTGCAGTTGTGAATGGATTTTGGATAAAATAGGATGAGGTGAATATTTAAAAGATTCCAGGGCTCTTAAAGAGCTCTGAGAATCGGTACAAATTATACAAGGAATTAAGCTATGAGTTGAAATATACGCAAGTGCCATGGAAATGGCATAAAGTTCTGATGTAAATGGAGTATGATGGGGGGATTTTTTCTGCAATGGCACTGTTATTAATGACAAATGCAGAACCTACATTTGTTTCTGTTTTGGATCCATCTGTAAAAATGAAATTGGAGTCTTGAAAATGATCCCGAAATTCAGAGAATAACTGCTGGTAAAAAGCATTAGGTGTAGTGCTTTTGCTGTGGTTAACCAGATCGCAATGGATGTCCACGGCAGGTATGACCCATGGCGGTGATAAATGAGTATGTGTAGGAGCAATGCTCCGACAATCTATACCTAATTCTCTGGTTAGTTTATCCATCCGAATACCAAATGAAGGAATGCATGTAAGGTGAGCATTAAAAAGTAAGGTGGAACGAGGTTCGAAAACGACATCCCAAAGAGGGTGAGTGGGCAGTGATTTAAGTTTCGTATAATAGTTGAGAGAGAGCTGCATACGCCTTAAAGCTGGTGAGGTACGGAATGCACCTGTACACAGTCTGAGACCCTGATGGTGAATAGGATCAAGAGCTTTCAAGATGGATTGTCGAGCGGAGGCGTCAATGACAGAGCCATAATCCAGTTTGGAGCGGATGAGAGCACGATACAGACGAAGCATTGAATAACGGTCTGCTCCCCAGGATGTATGGGAGAGTACTCTGAAGATATTAAGGGCTTTATGGATTTGTTTTTAAGAGACTGAGGGAATCAAGTGCCTTTAAAGATTTCGTGATACGGCCTTTTCGAAAAATAATGAGTTTTGATATCCAATTGGGAGGGGGGAGGCTTGGGCCTCACTGAGACCCAAACTTTAATACGCCACTGCCTTCAGACATCCCGATTAGGCTTTAATGGCTTTTTCAGAGCCCAAAATCAGCCAAAATATTTGCGAAATACGTCTGTATGAACACAAGCAGGACTTTTGATGCTGGTCCTGCAGCGGCGTAGTGGTAATGAGTTCGATTAGCATGCCATTATCCCGTGTTCGACTCCTAACGCTGCCAAAAAAAGAACGCTTACTGTAGTCCTGAAGTTTGTTCCCTAGGCCAAAAGGGGTTCGGATTCCTTGAAAAACTGTAGGTCCCGGCGCAGCCTGGGCCTTGCTGTCCTTGCACCGTAAAACTCAAACGAAGCCTTTTTGCTCACGTTTCGACCCTGGGCGACTCGCCTTTCACCGTAATCCGGGGTTTGGTTCCATTGGCAACAGAGGTTCGCATTCATCGAAAAACTAAGTTCCGGCGCAGCATAACCTTTACTGTCCTTACGCTATAAAAGCGCATTTTAAATTATCAAACCATCAAAGGACTCCGTGGTTACAATTGCCATCTTTAAGCTCATTGGATGTGATTTTTATTCCCAGAAAGTTTAAGCTTATATAAATATGCGGCCGTTCATCACTGCTATCACAAAAAACCCTACAACAATCGGGACATGGCGCCGAGTGACCCTTTCTGTCCTTGCCCCATAAAAAGAAATAAGTCTTTGCAAGCTTATTGTTTTATTAGCCTAGTTTTCATATGCGTAACTTGGGAGTTAAATACAGTGTAAACTAGGGCAAAAACACAAAATTGTATGGGGAAAAAGTACGATTTTGCCTCTTTTAAAAAAAGGGGGGGGAGTGCCCCTTGCCTCCGCCAGATTACGCTTATGCTAGTCTTTATAAAATTTAGTTTTACGACGCAAGGACACCAAGGGTCATGCCGAGCCGGTACCTACAGTTTTCCGAGGAATCCGAACCTCTGAAGGCCTAGAGCAGTGGTCCGCAGCAAAATCTGGACATTATTTGCATTTTTAATGATTTATTAATAATAAAACAAAAATAATATTCTAAGAAATTCTCATATTCTGAATGACAATTTCCACCTTTATATTGCACTAAATTCACGAAATGTGGTCTGCGGGATTTAAAATTATGAATTTAGTGGTCTGTGAGGTTGGCGACCCCTGGCCTAACGAACCAACCCCACGACTATAGTGAGCAGTTAGTAGGTAAGCCACCTGTTTTGGGCACAGTTAGGAACCCGAGATAACCGCACGCTAAGCGAACAGCTTAACACAGCGGGGCCATTTCATAAAATTGTCTTGGGGCCTGCGGTGGTACGTCCAAGACAGGACCGGATGATCGAATAGACCAACAAATGTCTAGGGCCCGGTGGAAGACTCAACACTAATTTCAAATCGTTGCCAATCCGACCTTATCACTAGGGTAGTAATTTTATCGCGATGCTCATTTCCACAAATTTTAGAGTTTTTTGTATGCAAATATATTACCTGTACCGATTTCATTTTTCAAAGTTTTAAAATTAAAATTCCAGAAAGGATTTAATGAGGAATAGGATATAGAAAGCTTTTTCGTTGGTCCCAAGATCCTCGTTATATATGGGGCCTACTGTAAACAGGCTTGATTTATATAACAAGGGGCCCACGAAATCTTAATTTGGCCCTGGTCAAGGAAGTCCTATTATGACGCCCGAGTGCAGAAATCTTCTGAATGTTCCGTGAGTAACATATCTTGCACGAAATTTTTAAGAGTGCAAAAATTTCAAATTATGACAGTTTTCGTGTTCTTCCATTGTAATTATGAATTTCTTTCATTTTCCAAACGCATTCTGAAGATTCAGAGCAACATGATTTTGTGATAATAGTGATATTTTAAACTCCTTGCGTTATAAAAATACAACCAACCAACCAATATTTTAACCCGCGAGCAGGCGCGCGGGGTGTTTCACACCCCACAACTTACAATTTGTGAAAAGAACCGCCCACCCTTGCTTCTGAAACTGGCCAAACTCTTTCCTGTTGCCTTCAAAGTCACAATCTTTTGGAATAGGGTGTACAGGCGTAGCCAGGGGGTGGTTTTGGGGGTTGTAACCCCCCATTGCAATGAAATTTTGTATATTTAACATAGGAATATGTGAGTTGCAGTTGAGCCTATAACCCCTTATGAACTTTCTGTCTACGGTATGGTGGCAAAGTGAATATTCCATGTTCCCTGTAAAATTAGATTTTTTAATGAAATAATGCTATATAATTAGATGGGGTGTAAAGGCCCGCACTCCTCTAATGCGCGCACCTGCTCGCGGGTTAAACGTGAAAATGGACATATCAGTCCATTGTAAGCTTCTGTATATATATATATATATATACATACAGGGTTGTCGAAATTAAACTTCCCCAACTCAGAGGGCTGTGTAGGGCGTTGTGTATGGGTCATAGAGACATGAAATTTGGACAGAAGACACTTCAGATCATACTCTCGAGATTTATTAAAAAAAAATATTTAGTACAAAAAATCACTGACAGACGGTGCTATAACACTAGCGAAACGTGATTTGCAGAAACCTAGCCTCTGTGCAACCTATGCAAATGGCGAATCTGATAAAAGAGGAAGACAGGCGCTGCACGAGAAAGAGTTTCCAGTTCGCTGATGCACAATGCCGACTTTGAAAGACAAAGCTCTGTAAGTGAAGCTTTTCTACCAGAATGACGAGAACTCATCTGCTGCAATAAAAGCATTCCGCCGGAAGAAGAACTTACGCCGAGGACCAATGACCACGCGCGCTCTACGTGACATGATGACAAAAATTCGAAACAACCAGACAGCTTGGAATTTTACCAGGTAGAGGATGAAAACCTATAGGTTCTGCAAGCCTGGAAGATGTGGCAGTGAAAGCAACTAGCCAAGACCCGCATGGTGTTGTGAGTGTACCAGCTATTTCTCGTGCTGTTGATATGCCCTATTCCACCGTTTGGCGATGAATTGTGGGTTATTATCCTTACAAAATCCATAGTCTTCACCAGCTGTATGACCGGGACGCTGAAGTTCGGCAAACATTTTCATTGCAGTTCCTTGCATGAATGGAAAAGTGAATACGCACAACTGCCGCATTTGGGCAACAGAAAACCCACGCACAATCCATCAAGTGCCCTTGCATCCTGCAATAATTATGGTATGGTGCGGTTTCACTTCAACGTTCATCATTGGGCCTTATTTTTTTAGGAGATGACTCCAACAGGGTTTAAAACCTGTTCCGTCAATGGACAACGCTATCGGGACATGTTGACAACTTTTATGATCCCAGAACTTCAGTAACGTCACCGCGTCCAGGACACTATTTTTATGCAGGACGGTGCACCTCCCCATATTCATCGTGGCATTCAATAGGTGTTACGGCAAACTTTCACCGCTGCACGGATGATCAGCCGTTGTTTTCCAACAAGTTGGAAGCCACGCTCACCTGATTTCACCCCGTGTGACTTTTGGTTATGGGGATTCTTAAAGGATCAGGTCTACCGAGAACAACCCGCAACCCTGTCACATCTGAAAGACTGTATTCGTCTCCATGTTCGTGGACTTCATGCGGACTCACTGCTTCCAGCTGTAGAACACACTGTTTTGTGATTGGACAGGGCTGTGCAGAGACATGGTGAACATATAGAACAACTATAGAACGTTTTGTTGCGCTGCAGCACCGTCTATTGCTGATTTTTTTCACTAAATATTTTTTTGATAAATCTCGAGCGCATGATCTGAAGTGTCTGCTGTCCAAATTTCATGTCTCTATGACCCATACGACGCCCTACACAACCCTCTGAGTTGGGGAAATTTAATTTCGACAACCCTGTATGTATATATATACATATACATACAGGGTGGTCCTAAACTATATGTCAAAAATGTAAAGGCAGGTAGAGGGGACCTAAATAAGCAGATTTCGTATAGGATTGTGTGTGTGGTAATGCCGCCTTGAGCCGGTAGAGAGCGCTGATGACTGCGGCGTATAAAAGCGCTTCGCTAGCTGGATTCATCATTTCCCGCACGGATCTCGAGCAGCATGCATCGTTTCACCAATGCGGAGCTGGCCGACATGCATTTCATGTATGGGGCTGCACAAGGAAATGGATTAGCTGCTCAAAGGATGTACAGGGAGCGATTCCCGGATAGGAATCAGCCGGATCGTCGAACATTCGAGCGTCTGCATCGGGAGTTACGCACGAATGGATCATTTTATGCTTCCAGGCGTGGAACTGGCTTTGGAAGATATCGCAGAACTCCTGCAGTGGAAGAAAGAATACTGAACACAGTCGAGGATAATCCTTCGACAAGCTCGAGAGCTGTAGGACGTGCGTTGGGTGTGAGCCATCAAAGTGTTTTAAACTGCTTGATTTAAGATTTAACCTGCTTGGATTTTTTCTTCTGGGGTCATATTAAAAGCCTGGTGTACGAGAGTCCCGTCACATCTGAAGAAGATCTTGTTGCCCGCTTCTCTGTTGCTGCTGGACATGTGATCGACATGCCTGACGTCTTTTCTAATGTACGCCGATCCATGCGCCGTCGCTGTGAATCTTGTATCGCTGTTGGTGGCCGCTCTTTCGGGCACCTCTTGTAAACTATTAATAAATTTTTGTTTTCTTTTGTCTTTACTTGTCTTTTCAGTTTCCTGTGATTCATACTGCTTTACAAGCTAGCGCTTTAATGTGTCATTACCGCACACACATTCCTATACGAAATCTGCTTATTTAGGTCCCCTCTACCTGCCTTTACATTTTTGACATATAGTTTAGGACCACCCTGTATATATATATATATATATAATAAAATCGCCATCCAAAGGGGGTAACACGGGTTTGCTTCCCAGCGGTGTAAAAAAGAAAGAAAAAAAAAAAACTTATTACTGTCCACCGTAGCCTGTGAAGTCTCTTCTCTAGGTTGTAAAAGATTCGGATTCCTTGGGAAATCGTAGGTCTGGGCACAATAACTTTTATTGCCCTTGCGTCGTAAATCAAAAATAAAATTGTTAAAACAATTAGAAGAGGTGAGTGTAGAAAATAATTTACTTTCATTAAAGAATTGTTGGATGCCCCTGGTACAAAGTTCTCTTACCTATTTTCAGGTTGTATTTTTAAAGGGGAAAAATATGGTTTAGGAGTTTTAAAATTCATGTTAAATTATTGGTCTCATGCCAAATGACGCAAGTAGTTTGGGAATGTAGAAATTTTGAGTAACGAAGCTTACTAATTGTAATGTAAAGTATATGCCTCTTTGGCCTTAGCATTAGTAACACAACACACCATGACCGACCGTCAAAAAGTAGTAGTCCTACCTGGACTTCGCATCAGACATTCACGCTTCTTCCACCGACATTTAATGAAGCAGTGTTTCTCAAATATTTTATCTCATGACCCTTTCGTTAGCACATGCTAATTACGAAACCATTGAGTATAGATAGAGAGTGTTGATGGGAGTTGTAACCCCCGTAGCGGCAGGCTGTATATTGCTGTAGAAATACTCTTGAGTTGCAGTTCCGTAACGCATTGGTCTATAACCCCCTTACGCAATTTCTGCATATACGCCTATGAGGAAACCCCAAATGGCTGTTTATCACTTCTTGGATATAAATATAAAAATAAACAAATATATCAGTATTAAAGGTAGTTAATGATTTATTGTTACTGGATATTGATTATTTGTTAACTCCATCCGTTATTTATTATCTGTAATTTGTGAATTATTTACCTCTAAGTGGTTATACTGGGGCAAAATTACAGATTTTCTTGGAAATACCGGCGGATTTTTACAAAATTGTTTGTGGAAACGTGGGGGGTCATCGCGGCAACCTGGAGTTTTGCGGAGCGCAATTCGAGGAACTCTGCATCAAAAGGAAGGCGACGCTCTAATGTGCGCCACGTGTGACCAATCCTGAAATCTTTCCCATATTTTATTTGTAAAAATTTTAGCGAATAGCGATTACTTGCTTTTAAACTCAATAATAGTTTGTGATTCTTTAATCATAGAATAATTTTTTACCTGATACCGGTTATTTTAATCTCGTCTTATTTTATTACATTGGTCATTTCTAGCGTATTTACATCTTCGTGTAAGGGCTAATTCATCTTTTATTTTAAAATTGAGCATACTACGGCCTTATACCATCTTTGGCATAGAATACTGCCCTTGCGTCGTAAAAATTCACCTTGCCGTTCACCATGACGTGGCTGTATTTCGTGTTTAAAGAGCAGAAAATTGCTTGTGTTTCATGGGGCGCAATGACACTTATAATAATGCTGCGCTAAACGTGATAAATTTCTGTTTCATACGATTGGCTTGGAAAACTACTATGTTACGCTATAAAGTTGTAACTGTTCACTATGCAACAGGATCTTTATTGATCTTGCACAGTAAAAACAAAGAACAGCACGACTGTTCAGATTGCCACATATTTCTCAAGTATACCTTCTCAAACACTTTCTGGCCTACATTAACACCTCACCTTGTTTGGCATAGAATGACCCTTGCCTTGCTTGAGCCATAGAAATACAACTAACTTATATTTGTGCTTATAGGCGTAGAGTTATATGGGCTTGTGGGACCCGAGGCCCTCCCCTCCCCCCAATAATTTGGGAACCCTACGCTGATATCTGTGCTAATACTATCTTGCAGTTAAATGAAGCCTATCCATTACTTCACATATACTTTCTTTATTCTGTTTTCTCTTTGTGCATTTCTTCACCTAAAAATTTCTTATTTTCATTGATTTCTTTAATGCTATTACACTCATTGTTTATCTTGTCCAGCAAGCCAGCTATTACTTCGCTTACTTTATCTATTCGTTTTCGCATTTTGATAATCTTCATGGTCCTGTGGCGATACTATGTTAACGTGTTTGCCTTCTGTGCCATTATCCCGGATTCGACTCCCAACGTGCCTAAAAAAATAACTCTTACGAACTAACTGTTCATTGTAGTCTAAGGATTGGTTCCCTAGGCCGTGGGAGATTCGCATTCCTCGGAAAACTCCAGTTCCCGACCCAGCTTGACCTTTGCAGACCTTGCGCCACAAAAATCAAACGAAAATATTTGATAATCTTTATCTTAAAGCCTGTTTCAGATTCTTTCCCCTTTTATCTCTCCTCCAAATATTCATTTTCATAAGATTCGCTGATCTCTTTCCCAGAGTCATTTATTGAAAGTCTCCAACGTTATTATTTTCCAAATTATTTATTCCATTCACCAGTTTTGTATTTATATTACTTTAGTTCTCTGTTTTTCCTCTTTTTTTACCATTGTTTCTTTGAAAGGGTTTCCCTGATGAAAACCGGTCCAACATTTTTCATTTCCTTTTCGAATTTTATAAACTTTTTTCCTTCATTGTTTTCAGATTACTGCTTACTACCTTTTTATTAACACTGATTTTCGTTAGATATCTTGGTGACGAACGTTCAAAATATTATCTCCTGGGCAAATCTTTTGAAATGTGTATTTTTATAATTTCGACGCATGAAACCCAATAATCGGCGATCAGGCGAGAATTTTCTCTCATAGTTGTAATTTAGTTTTTCCTTGTACACTGAATTACGAAATAAGTTTTACTGTTACAGCATTTACATTCCAGATTATAACACCTTGATATAAAATCGAATTTACACCTGTCCCTTCGCTAAAAGAAGGGTAATTTCTTTGTCAGTTTCTATGTGGGGCATTTTTCATTCCACTATATGCGTTAGGGTTGGGCACTCAGCGCAATAATGGTAGTTTCCGCTGGAGTACCAGACAACATTTAATCGCCCCCTTTAAACATTTTTCTTCTCGAGGGAAGGGCTGGAGGCAGCATTTAAATTACATGGTTAAGGAAACCTACCTGTTCATAACAGGACGGTTATGAATGCTTTTCTAGAAGGTGGTGGAAAGCCATCGAAAAACGTTTAAAGCTATATTATATTGTTGCAATGGTGTTGGTTGTGTTGTTTGGTATATTATTCATTAAATGTATCGTACAGTGAGAGCAAATATCAAGTTTTATCTGAGTAATTATTAGTTATCGCCAAAATTCGAGTCTCCTCAATAAATGTGATCGTAAGTTCGATTACAGGATCGGAAGCGGTTTTTTTTTTCTGCCTTTGAGTTCATCAAAAAGAAAACGATTTTTCCCTAGTAAATAAAACCATCTGAAATAAAAGGAAAGCTTAACTTCGAAATATCTGAAAGAAAATGTGGAATTGTTTCTGGATTTTTTTTTTTTGTAAAATACATTTTCCCCGAGTCCGCAATATAACTAATGACATCCCATGAACACTTTTCAATGACGAAATCTAACCTCTATAAAGCCAATTCGACTTCTTAAATACGAAGAAGCGCAGCTCTTTTTATTAAAGTTAGATGCCTAAAAGAAAACTCCAGTCTAAAAATGTATGGTAAAATTCGATCACCTATTGAAATTTCGTAAGAGACTTTAAATAATTTGCAAAATGACTTATACCTTGTCGTGTCAATTTATTAGGACCAGAAGTCTATTCTAAGGACCGATTTTAGTCAAAATGTTTCCTATCAAAGTAGCCGTCTCATGGTCTTAATAAATTGGCCCTCGGTACATATAGTCGAATTTTTGTATTAGTTTCAAATGTGCTACCCTATTTGGTAACTTAATTTTAATTATAGATATGTTTCCTAAAATACAATTATTTGTTTTACTTTTTAAAGTTACGTCTTCTCTCCATACAGATATCTGTTTTATAATGAAGCTTACGATGTTGCTGCTTGTCTTTGTTCTTCTAATTCAACTATTAGAATGCCAAGATATTGAGGCTCTCGCCAAAAAAGTAATTAAGGCCAAAATCAAATCAAAGGATAAAAAAGCCATTGTGCAAGGAATCGGATCAGCGGTGAAGCTAACAAAAGGTAGAAATTAGATAGCACAATTTTTTAAGTATATATTTGGTAAACATTTTGGGCTTTGTAAATATAGTGATAAATTAAGTTCCAATATAGAAAGTTCGTTCATATTGTGTGTGTTGGAGATGCGAACATGTTATTGCGTTGTGAGCAAGAACAAATGAAAAAAAATAGATTATTAAACGACAAAATTTAAAAGCACAATGCAAAAGGAAAAAAGATAGACATTAAATAAAAAATATCTCAAGAAAGAGTTAAATAGTAAAAATTAAAAAAAAAAAATGTGGAGGACCTAAAGCATGCTTATAGTTTTTAAAACTATTTAATTTGAACTAAACCAGTGGTTATAAAAAAATAAAACTTCTGGATTTAATATTGTGAACACTTAGAATATGAAAATTTCAAAGAAGTTTGCATTATTACAAAAGAAAAAGTTTCTTTTATGAAGATTCAATTCCTATTATGCGTTTTGTAATTTTTTAAAAATATAAGTATATTTGTATTTAATTAAAAATTGTCGGCGATTATTTATTTTGACTGCCGTGTACTATTTCTATTTTCAACAATGTCGTCTTCCAATGAAAAAGGTTTACCTGTTGTATCATTTTAAAAATTAAGAACGACTGTATATACTGTGTAATATTTACTACACACATTGTACATGCTTGAAAGTTGGTCTCATGTCAATACTTAATAAGCAGAACCAGTTCGTGATCGTTGGATATTGCCCGGTGGCTCTCATTCACATCATTAATCGGTCATCTTTTTCTGTTTCTCCACAAATCTCCAATTCCGTCAGCAACCAATTTTTCAGTACTATTTTAAATAATTTAATGTTATTTTTTTCTTATTTCCTCCATGAATTCATTCCACATTTCAGGTCCTGAATAATTAAAACCTTTTCGTCCCATTTCTGCTCTAATTTTCCGTAAACATAATGTTTTATTGCCCTTATTTCTTTCTATCCTAATATCTGTTTTGTATCATCTCTTCATATTTGCCATTCTTCAATCTATCATACATTTTTCTTAATGTGAAATATCTATAGAAAAAATACAATTTTTATGGTGCAGTTATTTAAAATCATTAACACGATAACACTGCTGATAGCTATTTCGATAGCGTTAACCAGCTATCGTCGTCAGAGCGAATGGCGGCTTCTGTTTATGTCCGTGCTGTTGGTCGGTGTTGCCATCACGTCGGTTGGAAACTTGATTGGGCGGAGGAGTAAAGCGTATTTGTGGAGACGTCTTCAGCCGTGAGACCCAAAAGGTTTTTCCAAGTGGATGATATAGAGTTACTAAGGAGTTGATCATTAACTGCAATATTGATGTTTGCTAGAATGTGAAATGCCTCAAAGAAACTGAGATCAAGTGTTGAGTTGACTTTTTTAATAATATGTGCATTAGAGAATAAGAACTTGTGTTCGAATTCCCATGAGTGTTTTGCCAGAGCCGATTTATGAAATTCTTGCTTTCTGACATAAGCTTCGTGTTCATTTAGTCTGAGGCGCAGTGCTATTCGTGTTTGACCGATATAAATTTGGCCACACTGGCACGGAATGGAATATATGCCCCAGCTGTCAGAATCCGGGATGTTATCCTTAAGATGAGAAAAGCCTATTTTGTTGATCGGAGTGAAGGTAACGCGAAAGTTGAATTTGTGCAGGACAGCAGCGATCCTAGTAGAAATTTTCGGAACATAAGGAATGCAGACAATGTTCGTAGGAGCTGAAGAATCACTGGAGAGAGAAGAGGCCGGTTTAGGTTTAGTGAGTTCTTTAAAAATATGATCAATAATTGTTGGATTGTAGCCACGGTATGAGGCAATTTTTCGAATGTAGCTGATTTTCTTAGTCAATGCGTCACTTGTAGAAGAGAATTTGATGACATGAAACACCAACCAATAAAACGAGCTCATTTTCTGGCTTTGTGGATGAGCCGATAGAGCGTGAGGAAGAAGGCTAACGGAATTAAGTTTTCGGTAGACACTGATTTGGACGCTAGTAGGTGTTCTATGAACTAAAACGTCGAGGAAAGGCAGTGTACAGTCCTTTTCTTCTTCGAAAGTAAATTGGATGTTAAGATCAATGGTGTTTAGGAGGTTGATGATCTGTGAAGGATTCATATTGCTAGAAATTAGAGTGAAAGTATCATCCACATATCTTATCCAGAATTTGAATGGGATGAGCGACAGTATTTTATCTTCTATATAGTGCATGAATATATCACACAGGATTGGGGAAAGTGGATTTCCCATTGCAAGACCACTGGTTTGTTTGTATAAGTTATTTTCAAACAAGAAACAAGTTTGGTTGATACATAGTTTGGTAAGGAGAATCAGTTCGTTAATTTCATGATCTGTATAATGGAACTCCTTCAATCTCCGAGTAAGTGAATCAAGTGAGCTTTGGATGGGTACGTTTGTAAATAAACTCTTCACATCAAACGAGACCATTTTGAAGGAATTAGATTGAGTAGCTTTAATTTTTCAATAAAATTGGAAGAGTTTTTAACTGTAAAAATATTATTTGTTAGTAGAGGTGAAAATTTCCGGACAAGATATTTGGACAGTGGATGGGTGGCTGTACCAATATTTGAAACAATTGGTCGGAATGGCATTCCCGGTTTATGGACCTTTGGCAGGGCATAAAGTCGGACAACATTAGCAACCGACGGTACAATTGACTTTTTAATCTTCTCATCTATGAAGAAACAGTTCCGAACCGTTTTATTGACATTGGAAAGTAGAGCAGTGGAAGGGTTTTTCTTTACCATTGCATATGGGCCATCCTGGATAAGTTGGTTCATCCCATCCGAATATTGTTTCTTGTCGATTACGACGACTTGACCACCTTTATCAGCCCTAGTTATAATGAGGTCTTCGTTCGTGAGTAAATTTTTCACTTCCCGAGCATCAGCAGAAAAAATATTAGGCAAAGGCTGATTATTATTCGAGGATAATGTTTCCGCAATGCAATGACGAAGAAATTCTTTTGGCCAAAATGCAATCTGCTAAATTTTAATACTCTTTCGATAGGCGTTATGGAAATTGGTACAGTACAAAGTCTCAAATCCGGAATCGTCCGGACCGTGGCCTTTCCGGATTTCGGACTTTTCCGGATTTTAGGTCACTTTCCGATTTACGGCAATAAAAAAACGGGCATCTCCATTCCGAACGCCCTTTTAGTTAATAACTAGCTTACGCCGCCCGAGGGTGCGATTTCGTAAGAAATTGGAGCATTAAAATAGAAAATTTAACCACTTACCTTTCGGCCGCAAATTCCGGAGGTGCCGCGAATCAAGAATAACAGCGCTTGAAACAAATATACATTCCAAAATTTTTATTTACAAACGAAAAAGCTACTTTGGGCTAAACATATCGGTTATTTTTCTTTGGCGCATAAATTGAGATTTTTCCGTTAATACTTTCTCTTTAATTAACGTAACAGTCATTATTTCATGTGCAGTTGCAAAATCCCTTTGTTGCAGTCCTTTAATTACAACGTCCAACGAACTCAGAAGTTGGTCAATCGGAACTTTTTCTTCCTTTTCCTCATCTACACTCTCTTCGTCGCTGCTTTTGTCTTTATTCTGGTTCATCACTAAATCGCATATTTCATCGTCCGTGAGCGATCCTACCACAGGTGCATTGTCATCAATCCCCATAACTTCTAAGGGTTCTTCCCCATAACTATAAAGGGTGGGGAACGTTTTAATGCCTTTGAAAGCACGAGGCTTCGCACTTTTCCCAATCACCAGCAACCTGCATTTGTGTGTTCCAGCTGCATTCGCACAAGCTAGCACTGTGAGCCGTTCTTTTGAGTCCTTGAGTCCTTTTGGGGTTTCCTCATCTGCCGTCACCAAAGTTTTCCTTGGAACATATCTCCAAAACAATGAAGTCTCGTCCGCGTTGTAAATTTGATCAGCGGTCAAGTTTTCCTCAGATATCAAAAGATTGAAATCTTCTATGTACTGTTCCGCCGCTTCATGATCAGCTGAGCCACGTTCACCACAAACACGCAATTGTCTGATTCCATGCCGCTGCTTGAACCGCTTCAACCAGCCAGTCGAATATTCGCAAGAATTTGTCAAATTCATCTCCTTGTGAAAAATCTTTGCTTGCTGCATCAGCATTGGTCCAGTGAGAGGGATATTTTCATTTCGTCGTTGCCGAAACCATTCGATCATCACTTTATCCAGGTCTTGGTTTTTCACCGAATGCATAGTTTTTCTTTCCGCCATTTCCCTAGGGCTGTCGCTATCCACAAAGAATTCCAGCAATTCCTTCTTTTTCTTCATTAAGTCGTAAATGGTCGATTTCCCAACTCCATACTCTTCGCACATCTTCAAAACTGAAGAACCACGTTGAATCTTCCGAAGAATTTCGACTTTGGTTTTTATGCAAAGGGAAACATGCTTTCTCTTAACCGACTTCCTGATTTCCGACATAGCTTAAATCAAATTAAAAACTAAGCGCAAAACTTCAGAGAACTTCGTAACACGTGCGATATCTGCAATCCTAAGAGAGAGAATAAAAATAAATGGCTTCAGGACCCTGCCCCGTATGCGGACAGCGGTCGTTTTGACCAATAGGCGAGAAGTAACGTCACGTCATTCCGAACCGACCTTGAACAGGTCTTGTTCCCACAGCGGGGAGGCGCATCTCCACTCTTTTCCACACAAAATACCGGTTTTTCTCCGGTAAAAAACCCGGGATGTCAAAAAAAAGGATCTCAAGGGTGTGTCGGTTTTAGGTCATTCAGTTTTCGGACGTCAGTTCCGGGCCGCTCTATATATAATGTATTGTGGGCTGTTTAAGAATTTGAGTTTAAAGAAAGTAAGTTGAGTTGATGCTCTGAAAGTGAAGTACTCGAGAAGTTCAGAACCGCATCTTGGGTGAAAAACTCTTGGTTGATTGGAGGCTCGATAAGTTTAGAGAATTTTTTCAGATGTGTTGAGTGGCATTTCTCCATAATGCGTTGGCATCGTGAAAAAACTCTAGCTTCCCAAACACTAAAATTTGGGACTTCTTTGGACAATTTCAGATGTAGAGGATAGAGTTCGTTTTCGATACAAGCAAGTTTACGCCGGATGTTTTTGATGATAGAACGAAGTATTTTTAATTTGCAATGAAACAAAGCTTTATCCAAATGGAGATTTTGTGGTAATTTACACGTTAATGTGATGAACTTAGGGATGGCCTTAATGTCCCGGCGCTTAGTAAGAAATTGCAGATGTTGGAGTTGTTTATACCTTCGAATGCGAAGCTTGGAAAATCTATTTAAATACGGCTTTAATGAACCAAAAACGCGCTGCATGATATTGAAGGAAAATTAAAGGAAAAAAAGCACTGACCGTTTTCAAGTTGTTATCACGTTGCGTTCAGAAGCGAAGTTGGAAGTCTTGTTTCAACAAGACTTGCGACTATATAGGTGGCGCAGTATTGTTTACAACAAACAAATATAAACACTAAAAGCAACAGTTGTGTGTAGCCAAATCATTTGGCAAGTGTGCCCTCTGGTCCATGCCATTGTGGGCATGGGCAACCTAGGGCAGTAAGTCAGAAGGCACAAGGCCTAAGGAGCAGGAACTTGCATGTAGGCAGCGTGTCTAAGGTCATAGGATCTCATGAACGACCTAGCCGATTACAGCAGAGATGAAGACGTCAACTCCTCTCCTCCTGAACTGGTTTTTGGCGCAGACAAACGTTCACTAAAAAACAGTTCTGAAATGACACCCTTCCCTCTGCTGGAATCAGTCAGCTCCCCTTATTTTCTTACGGTACTGTTGGAGAATTTTCCGTGAACGAACTATAGGTTGGGGTTCAGTCTTATAGGCTGTTACTCTTGTAACTTACCACCTGCAGATATGGCAATCCTATTTTATAATGTTTATTTAGTAATGTAATAGTTATTTGTCTTACTGCATGGACACGTGATTTCTTTTAATATTAATGCTACACCGCTTCCGGGTTTTTTTCGCGAAATTCGAAATTTCCTCCTCTTCCACTCCGCGAATTTTACGTTTTTTTCCCTGGATGAAATTACTGCCTAAAGTACACTGGCGGATCCAAAGCAGGGCGATCTCCCACCCCCTTCAGCCGTGATCATATCATGGAAAATGTTACGTAAAGTACCGGACACTTGGCTAAAAATAGGAATCGGGAAAAAATCGCCCCATCCCTCGAAAGATTTATGGCATTGCCACTTTTAAACTATGACCTACGGAAAGGGCAATATCATTCTACTATATAATACTTATTTAATAACGTAATAGTAAATTGCATTATTTCGAAACATTTTTAGGTGCTACACTTCTTCCGCGATTTTTTTTTTTTTTTAATTTCCGCGAAATAGGAAATTTTTCCCGCGACAGTCCCGAGAATTTTGCATTTTTTCCTGCGAAAAAATTACTGCCTTAATTATGGTTGATCTAAAGCTTGTTTTAATTGTTAATTGCCCCCCCCCCATTTTTAGCTTATTACAAATTTTGCTAGTGTAAAAATTGAGTAAACGTATAAATTTTAGCTCCTTAAGTCACAATTTATACTGTGGCAGTCTAACTGCAGGGACGACCATAAGAAAGTAAGTAGTACTAGCTGGACTCCACATCGGCCATACACGCTTCCCTCGCATTGAAATCTGTTGAACGGAGAAAATGCCCCGATGTGTGCCACATGGAAACAGACCATTAAAAGTTCTGCATATTTTATCTCGTAGTACGAATTTTAACCGACAGCAGTCCTTAATTTTAACCGTTATGATATTTTATACAATTCTTTTATCTTATTTAATTATTCTTATTATCTGCGTAAAACTTATCACAATACATCATTATACAGGAGAATAATAAAATTGTTAATCATGAATTCATTTTTAAATTGCTATTTGACGGCGGTTTTTTCAATCTTACTTGATTTCAATTTTTGTATATTTAATACACTTTTTACCTTTGTATAAGATCTATTTTAAAACTATACGTACGTTTGGCTCAGAATAGCCTTTCTGTTTATGCCCCATAAAAATTTAACCAACCAAGTCGAGTAAAAGTATAGAAGTGGACAACAGAATAGGGGGAAAAAAAACAGAGGCATAAAAATTTAGAATATAAAATCTTTATAGTAAAATCTTTTTTCAAACTGGTCAGTATATTAATGTATTTTGAACACTACTTGTGATGTTCAATGTGAACTGTTATTTAATATCGTGCAGTAATGTGGCGATAAGGCGTTTTGTCCATCGTGCTATCAACTTGAGATAGATTCGAATTGTATTGCAAAACGCGTGCCATCTTCCTGCCCGTCATAGTCCGGGTCTTGGTTCTTTACAGAGATCCAAGGTTTTTAGGCCGACGCATCAGCCGCCATTTTGTTGTACAATTCCGGTTTCATTTACCTTGGCGATAAAGGTTTTACGCATTGGCGCAATGATCGCTATTTTGGCATAAAAATAATCAACAATCCGCGATTATCCGACGAACGTAGTGCAACTTTCAAAATGTCGCCAATAAATGCAATTTGCAACCACGATCACGTGATACAATGGCAACAAAATGGCGGATACGCGCCAATTCGCTTTTTTTAGGAGCCTTAGTTCTTAAGGCAACGGAGATTCGGATTAGTCAAAAAACTATATCTCTGCTTAACCTGATTTTATCTGTTTTTGCTCCGTAAAACGCAAACAATATCATTATTTTAGGCTAAAGTATTTATTTTTTGGAAATGAAGTTAGTATAGCATACTTCGTTGTTGTTGTTTTTTTACACTTATTGGGCTTTCATAAAGATAATTAACTTTTCCTTATTTCAAGGTGGAATCCAGAAGGCATCAAGCAAGAAGTTAACAGGAATGGGTATTGTTTTTGGACCTCTAGGCATTCCGAAAAAGATTGTTGGCAAGACACTCAAAGCAAAGTCCACACTCAATAAAGCAGTAGGAACCCTGTTGGGTGTAAAAGCTATTATTAGGCAAGCAAGAAGAAAAGGCTAATTTGTTCTAAAATAACTGGCGGTTTTACGAAATGCATTTACCGAAACAGTGAATCTAACTAAGAAAATTTCAAAGAATTAAGCTATATATTTTTCATAAAATTTTGAATATTGAGATGAATATGCCAAAATAAGATATCCAGTAAGAATAATTAAAAACGCGTACCAGGGAACAACTTACCGTGTTTACATATTTATAGTTTAATAAATTTGTCTATTTTTGTTACATTTTAGATTAAAAACTTGAGCATTTTATTGCTATTAACACGTTTTAGTTTTCCTCGATAGTAGCGAGTGTTTATTTGAAGCTAAATTTTACGTCTCTCTCGTGGCGCGTAGCCTTTTCAACAAAAACTAGTCCATGTTTCTCTCTCGTGATGACGTCACTGCAGATGGAGCCAACGATGTTGGGATGTTAATGGCAGAATGGGTAAAGACGCAGTAAATTCAAACTTCTGCTAGTCAGTGGGTGATAGTGCGGGAAGTTATAGGGTTCACTTGCGGAGTTTCTAAGTATATTTGGGCGGTGAACAAGGACACCGTTACGGCTGTTCATGCTTGTCTTATGGTCAAAGTTAGTGCTTCTCAACCTTTGAGGCCGCAGCCCGGTCAATACACATTTTTTTTTTTATAAAACGAGGGCCCTTCCCTGACAAATTTACTCGAAAACACCTTTCAATTTTTTAAAGTTCATGCTTTAAACTGTCATAAGTAGGAATAATTAATTATCGCATAATCATAAAGAGTGTTCCGTCTATTAATATACACTTTGCTGATGCACTTCCTTGCTGATTGGTCACTGGCATTTGCAACACAGATATTATTTCGTTTAGTTTTAAGAACAGAGGATGCACTGTATATTACAGTAATCGGCTTGCAGGCACTTTTTATGACAGGTCATAATGAGCGTTATACCCTTTCTCAAATGCTAAAAGATTTCGATGTCTGAAAACCCTCGATTATTCATAAATACTTGCATTTATATTATTTAAAACACGGCTTTGTCACTGGCATTTGCTGCACAATGCTATTTAGACATTCAGTCTGAGCTATTTGGCGCATTCGTGAGTATTATCATCTCCGTATGTAAAGATGTAAGATATTATTACCCTTCACAGGGATAACACAATTGCCAAATAATGGTCAACACAGAAAAGCCTCCGGGGCGAGATTTTTGTGAGTTTTTCGTGGGGGAATTTATTATACAATAATTTCTGCCACCCACGTATAGCTTATAGCTCAAACTAGAGCTTTATTGTTTTTGATATATACGGAAAAAGGTAAAAAAGTATACGTGGGTGGCAGAAATTATTGTATAATATCATCGTCAAAATATTTCCAGGGTAAATTATTTGTTCGTGAAAAATGCTTAAAACACTAAAATAACAAATTCCAGGAGAATCTCTCGCGGCCCGGTATAATTGATACTAGGTCCCGGCGGTTGAGAAACACTAGTCTAAGCGTCTACTTGTAGATCCAAAAGCTTCTGTCAAATATTTATTGAAGTCAGAGTTTTCATCATAGCCGACGATGTGGTAATATTAGATGATAGATTACTCACAAAGAACGATTTCTCGACGCCTAGTGGGTACCAAACCCACGACCACTTGATAGCCAGTCAACTCCTCTTACCCATTGAGCTACAGGCGTCGATTCAACTCCCCTCTGTCAGAGAATATCAAGCTTTACTATGGACAAGTTCGCAATTAATGGGGCAGTCCACGCACCTCCCTATTAATTGCGAATTTGTCCATACTTTATATTTGCTCGCAGAGGTTGAAGTTTGATCGACGCCTGTAGTTCAATTGGTAAGAGCACTTGACAGATTATCAAGCGGTTGTGGGTTTGGTTCTCTACAGACGCCGAGAAATCACTTTTTTCTTTCAGAGTAATTTTCCATCAAATATTTCGTATATGCGTATTGATTTTGACAAATTTCCTCACAAACACACTTCACTAAGTTGTTAACGCACCAAAAAGCACAATCTTACCTTATATTGCTCATCACCACAGGCGATCTGAACAATTTTGTGGTTTTTAATTTGCGAAACACATCCAATTCCCTTGACGTTAAAACTAGCGTTTTCAGTTATTAAATTGGACTTATAATTATTTTATATATTCGTAATCTATTTGCAATTAAATCAGCATTCATAAAGAACAAATACGTTTTTTACATGATTTAAATGTGATCTCTATAAACTATTAATTACCCTTATCATTAGAATATTTATAGAAGAAAGTTCATAAGGAGGGGTTACAAAGGCCCAACTCTATGTATTTATATTATAGAAATAAAATACAGGGTACCAGGGAGGAAATTTACATACAAAAGGTTAAACACTGGTAAAATAGCAATGAAAAAGATCACCCAAGCTTTCGGACGCGTCAGCAGCAGTCCTTCATCAGGAGTAATGACGATGTTATGTTTCTGTCTCTTTTTATACTTGAAATTTCTGGAAAAACCCTTCGCCAGAGTAGTCACGCAGAATGGAAAAACCTAGTGGGAACCAATGGGAGGCCTCCAATAGAAATCACGGAAAAACCCAATGGGAACCAATGAGAAACCTGTACTGTGGGGTACCTAATGTTGGGGAAGTCCCATACATTTCAGAGTAAGAGTTGTTTGTAAGTTTCTGGAAGTGGTTGTGATGTATTAATGGCTTTCCCATGTAGTTTGTAAGTTTCCCAAGATTCCAAGAAGAGTCTACTATTTTTGTTTGTGATGTGCCGGTGTAGTATTTTTGTTATCCCAGTCAGTGTTGTAAAGCGTGTTCTGTCAGACGTGAGGCTGTCTCCTTTCACGAGTGCTTGTTTGTGTTCTTTTCTTCTTGTTTTGATCATTCTTTTTGTTTGTCCTATGTAATGTTTGTTGCAGTCTTTGCATGGTATTTGGTATATGGCGCCTGTGAGATCTTCTGGTGGAACTGGGTCTTTAACTTTTGTAAGTTGTTTGCGAAGTGTTGTGACAGGGGAATAGAATGTTTGGATATTTGCCTCTTTAAGGATGCGAGAGATTGTTTCGGAAATGCCGTGAATATATGGAATAGATATGCGGGTGTGAGATGTATTGTTTAAAGATGTACTATTGGGTCTACAGTTTCTGAGAATGAATCGTTTAGGGTATCCATTATTTTTAAGTGCCGTGTGTATGTGTTTTGTTTCTGTGTTTGAAAGTGTTTCATTACTGCAGTGAGAATTCGCTCTAAGACTTAATGTTTTAACAACGGAAGCTTTGTGGCATGTTGGATGATGCGATTTAAAATCGAGATATCTGTCTGTATGTGTGGGTTTACGGTAAACTGAGGTGAAGATTGAGTTATCGTGAGATCTGTGTACAAGAACGTCTAGGAAAGGGAGTTTATTGTTCTGTTCTGTTTCGTATGTGAATTTTATATGTGAGTTTAAGTTATTAAGGTAATGGAAGAAGCTTTGGAGTGTATTAGTTTTAAGTACAACAAACGTGTCGTCGACGTATCTTTTCCAGAATTTAATGTTAAAATTCGGTGAAGATAAAGCAGTTTCCTCAAATGACTCCATAACCAAGTTAGCTACAACACTTGAGACCGGAGATCCCATGGCAGTGCCAAAAACTTGTCTATAGATAGAACCATTTGAGGAGAACACAGCAGAGTCCAGACAAAATTTCAACAATGTGCAGATGTCGTGAGGTGTTAGTGAAGTGCGTTCATGTAGAGTAGTGTCATTGTGGAGGCGTGTAAGTGCGGTGTCGATTGCAAGTCTATGTATTTATATAAAATTGCATCGTAGTGGGAGGGTTATGACCAGTGACGGTTTTAGACAAAAAAAAATGGAGGCACAAATTCCTGCCTATGTGCACGGGCGCAATCAGAGGCGCCCGTACACATAGACAGGATAATAAAATTCGGTTATATTTGGGAAGCCGTGGCCCCCCCGGCTCTATTCTAGAACCTGCATTGGTTATGACTCCCTTCAACCCCTTTCCCTGCATACACCAGTGACTGTTAGAAAGGTGGCGCAAAAGTCACGAAGTCTGATACGTTTTCCTGTTTCTGTAGATATTTGTTTTAAACAGTGAAACACAAAAATAATTGTGTGTGAATTTTTATTAAAATATGAGAGAATGGACTTTTTTTATCTTTATCAATCGATGATATTCAAAATAAAATTTTACGGCTGTGGTTTACTGTTCGATTCTGTATTTTCCATGGTGAATTTGTATTGGTGCCACTGTACTTGTGTTTTGCGTCACCTCGTATAACTAAACAGCACGTACCGCCTCAACTTGTTTGGCGCAATGACCCTTGCTGTTCTAGCTCCATAAAAATCAAACCAACCAACTTCGGATAACCATCAAATGCTAATTTCTAAAAATTTATCTTCGTAAATAAAAATCATTTACGTTTTAGTGCAATGCTATTGTAATTGAATAGAGAGGTTGACGAAATCTCGCTAGGATCTCGATTTACCCCGTATCTGGTATTTCTTATAATATTACCATTATGTCGATAATAACATATTAAAAGTTGTTAAGAGACAAACTTCATGCATGAGAATGAAGAAATATAATAATTTTAAACGTTTTTCTTTTTATAAAATCACCTTAATTGGCGCAGAATGATTTTTGCTGTCCTCGCGCCATAAAAATACAATCAACCAACCAATCTTTTTATAAAAAATATGAAAAAGTGAAATCTCATTTTCTCGAAGCTCTACACTTGTGTTAAATTCATATGTTAATCAACAGATGGCGCCAGTATTTAATATGTATTTATCGAAGGTTTAATATTTTTCAGCATTAAACCACCATGCATAGGCGTAATTTTTTTGTGGGGGGGATGGAGACAAGTCATATTTCCTGCCATGTTGTTTTTTGTTGTTTTTTTTACAAGGGCAAAGTTCTGCGTTTTCCCCTCAGTTTTGGGGGGGTCTCTTTTTTTATCTCAGATTTCTTCCCTCCCCACTCTCAAAGTTACGCTCATGTTCGATTTGAAATCTGCCCATACAAAATGGTCCAAATTAACGTCATCACTTTCTACAATATGGAATCTCTTATTCGAAATTATAATTTTGTTAATGATTATATAAGGCCGTAACCAAGATTTAATTTCGGAGGTAGGGGTTTCAAAATTTTTTATAAAATAACGTTGAATAAAGGTGTGCCACCTTTATAGTAAAGAATAAATGTAAACATCATGCAAAAAAAAAAAAAATACTGAATGAATACAGGAATGACTGTCAGAAAAAAATTAGGAAACAGAAATATCCGTTAGAAAAGAAAGAGATCTGCTTATATAGGGCGGGAAAAAAATATTTGATATTGAAATATATTTGAGTGAATAGGAAGGTAAAAAAAAAGTAAAGGAATGATAGTACGCACAAAAAACCACATCAATGTAAACAATAAAAAGTGATGATTAATATTAATACTAACATACCGATATAATAGATATGAAATAAAAATAAGTGTAATGCAAAGAGATGGCATTTAGAAATGAACAAAATATATAAAATATATACGTACTATACAAAATATACTAAAAAATGTAAATATCATAATTATATACTTATATAAAATAAATTATATTGAAGTATATAATACAGAAGATATATTTAGCTTTATACACGTTTTCAATAGGAAGTACTAAAATTTTCTGTTTAAATGGGCAATAAATAATATTCTAAGTGAATAAAATATGAAAATAAAACTTGTATTCTAAATTATTTTTTATTTATTTACGGAGTTATAGACATGCAGTCTTGGAACCTTCTTCAGGGGCCTTTTCCGAGAAGGCATATCTGGCGCTTTTTCTGGAAGTATACCTTCAAGCATACATTATAAATATGTGCCCGACAACACACTCATAAGAGTATATCTGTTATCAGGAATATCTCTTATAGCGTCATACTTTTTGGCCGTCCCTTGAACCTCATTTTAACTGAGTTTGACTGTGTTATACTACAGGCGCATGAGAAGTACTACAGAGGAGAACTCCATCCTACAGTGGATAGATAAATGTTGCATCATCAGCCACCATTTACTGCCTAGTACATAACGGAGGTCTTGCTGCATAACTTCCATACACGTAGTATGGAAGGCACTTAGCAAGGAAATTTAATTTCGTACCTATGTTTTTGGTTCAAACTAGAGCTCTTTTAGCCGTATATTATGTTTGGATATTATTATCATTCCCAAAGTTAGCACATACGCACTTTTACATATTTAACACTACCATTGATCTGTGTAAAAAGAAATTTGTTTTACAACCGTTTTATTCCTCTACGAGAAAACCCATTTCGATTCACCTTAGTTTCATTAGAGTTAAAATAAGTGTGCAATCAATAATTAGTACCCTTAATTCCATTCAGTGGCAGATAAGGAATTTGAAGGGACTGGAGTTCCTCTAAAATACTCCCCCCACTCCCCAGTCTTTCAATGGCTTCAACGAATCGTCAAACAACGATATGGGTGGGCTCATTTCCTTCCTTCCTGACGTGCAGTGGGAGGTTTCATATCCTTTCTATTAGCTTCAACAATTACCTTAACTAATCGACAAGCAAAACCACAAGGCAGAAATTTTCTACCGCCACTGCCTACTGTGCCACGAAAACAATTCTTACATGGCGAAATGCGTCCCGATTTAATTTATAATTTCTATTTTAATAATCATGAAATTATTTTTGCTTGAAGAAAGTTTCGCAATTTGCAATTAGTTGGTAATTTGTAATCTTAGGTTACAAAATACTTTTGGAGAGAAAATTAGAAATCTTTGTAAGTTTAATAAATACGAGGAGAAAAAATTCCCAAACTGAAAAATATCTTTGACA
>QLNU02015360.1:105160331-105172964 GCA_006491805.2 Dysdera silvatica
GGGGCAATTTTATACGATTGACAAACTCAAATTAGCAATCACATAAGGATGGGAGCACATTGCATGTGAGACACTTTTAAACTTAGTTGAGTCCATGCCAAATGTTATTTTTGAAGTAATAAAGAATTATGGAGGTTCTACAAAATATTAAAATTATGTAAATAGTTTTTTTATAAAAATGAGTGTAAACTGTCTGTAAAATTCTGTCCATATCGATAATACATATTTATTGTGTAAGTTTGCAGCAATTCGCTGAAAATATTTGTGATATTGTGAGCAATACTGTCGAACATATTACAGTAATTACTGGTTCTTTATATTTTTTCCTGAAGTTTTTAATAAATTTCAGGTGAACTTATATTTTTGTCCAGCAGTGTACACCGAGTAACTCTGACCAGCGAGTCCTTTGGCGACGGTTAGAAATAATCTCGATATAGCACCAAAAATACAATATAAATTCCATTAAACTAATTACAGTTTTATTTAGACGAATTAAACTTTTTATTTTAGACTAATTAAACTGCTTTTTTATTTTTGATGGATTAAACTTTTTTATTTTAGATGGATTAAAATTTTCTCCTTTCTAGAAGACGTTAGTTGCAAATCCGGAGACACACAAATGCATCGTTACATGTTTTTAATATACTTATAAAAAAATAGGGAATGATGATTAAAGTTTATCCGTTAATACAACAAATAAAGGTACGTCTTGGAATGTTAACAAATTGAAATTTAAATTAAAAAATAATTTCCACCAAAGAGCAATTACAATTACTAATTAAAAACTGGCGTACTAAAATGCAACAACTAGATAAGAAAACTATATTCGTAAATTGCAGGTAAGTAATATCAAAAATAAAAATCACATCTTGTTTCCTTTTACTGCAGTTTTCAATACTTATCAAATATATGTTACAGGCTAAAAAATATCAATACTAAATCTTGCCAAAATATCTATAAAAAAAGTTGCTTTTAATCTCAATTATAGTTATGCGCTTAATTATGAAAAAAATAATAATACCACTATTCTCTCAATTCCGGTACAAAGCTATTGGAATACTATAATGCTATGATGCTTTAAGAAATTTGAGTAATTTTAATCTAGATTAGTAAATAGATTTCAAGCGACATAAAGTTGTTTTCTTTAATATTCTTCAAGTTAGTAAGGTGTAAGCTTCCTCTTTGTACTGTTTGCGAACGTGATGTAGAATTATTTTCAATTCCAGCAAATGCGCCTGAAAGCAGGTTTCCCATTCGAAGAACTGTTTTAACAAAGCAGCCCACCTACAGGCGCAAGCATTGTTATCTGAGGTATCATTGTTTCCTCAGATGACAATTGTAAAATATGCCTTAGACCTGCGGTATTAGATTTGCACTGAAAAATTTCAATCCAGCGTTCGTGTTTCCATTCTTTTGAGGCATGGATTCCACATTTGCTTTAAATTTTTTGGAATTAGATACTGAATGGGGGATATTTCTCATTGTTTGGAATTCGGTGAAAATTTAAAATGGCGTTTCTTTAGAAGTTTTAAAGTATCTCTGTCTTAGAGCCGACAGAAATTATCTCAAAATATTCTTTATAAAAGTGAAATAAATAAATAAAACGGCAGATATTTTTTAAGTTGGTTTTTCTACGATTATGTTTCCTTATGGTAATCATATACTCTATATATCAACCATAATATCTTTTAACTCAACTAAGTATTTATCTTGTCAATATAAGGCTATCGTAGTTCGTTATAATAGCGTTATTGTTTCTTTTCCTACCGGTTTTTTAATTTTCTTTTGCTGTTTGTGGTGAATACTCCTTCACATTCTGAAACATAGTGAAAGATATGTGACTGCTAAATGAACTGTGGTTAAATAATTGAAAAATGTGTGGTATTTTTCGCAAAGATATTGTGATGCATGTATTCTAAACGTTCTTCTAGTGTAGTTCGCCAAGAATAGTTTGTACACGAACTTTTAGGTGGAAAGAGAAGGCTTGTCCATCGTTTACTGTTTTAAAGTGCGGTTGTTTATATTTCGCGTTGGTCGCTTTATTGGCCACATGAGGTCCTCTATCTCAACATACTATTGCTAATAACTCTAAAAAATATTTAACACGGAAGTCGCGTATGTATTGGTTGCTTTTGAAAGTTTCTTAGATTGATCTTCTCAATGTTCTTTAGTTCCTCTTTGCTTATATGACGAAGTTCTTTGTTGACCCTGCTTCTACAACTACCTTTTATCTTAGTATCCGTAGCTACTTTTAAGATTGATATCTTCCATGGTTTCCATTATTCCTTCTCTTGGAATAATTTCCATCAGGTCGATCCCATTGCGCAGAACCGTATCCAGGTTTGGGCTAGAGGTCTGAGCCCTCTGGAAAATAGTTTTCTTTTCAAAATAAATTATTTTAAATTTTTTGTTTTGCATAAAATTGTACATGAAAATGGAAATTGTTCTTTGACGTTAAAAATATATTCAAAATATATTTCTACGGTAGATCGTGTATACATAATATTTTTAGAGAGGTTTGAGTCTTCATCTGTTCTATAATAAGATAAGGGAAATTATATATTTTAGTATATCTCTATAAGTTTTCAATGCAAAATGTATGTTAAAAATTTAAGTTTTTATTTAATGTTAAATATATTAGTCTATTTAAATATTTAATATATTTTAATAAAAGGCAAAAACATTAACAAATGTAAGAAAGACCCTTTGTAGTTTCCTGCCCCCC
Organism: Dysdera silvatica; assembly: GCA_006491805.2. NCBI lineage: Eukaryota > Metazoa > Arthropoda > Arachnida > Araneae > Dysderidae > Dysdera > Dysdera silvatica. The sequence goes on from QLNU02015360.1 coordinate 105,163,057, forward strand.
TCGTATCAAGCATATAGCTACGGGCCTGTCTTTGTGTCTTTTTGCATTTTGCAGCTACCTAATATAAATTGAATTTTTATATAACCAATAAACGAATACATACCAATATGTACTGTTATTATTACATACTTAGCAAATCGTTTATATACTGGTTTTCAGAATTAAATCAACAAACATGGGAACAAATTCTAAGATCGTTTTACTAGTTTCTTTTATGTAGGCAAATTATTTGGACACACGAACACGTATTACTTCTATACATAAATTTCTATATATTTTTATATATATTTCTCTTTAAAAATGTGATACACTGTACTACATTACATGCTACGTACATAAAATTCATTTTATTATATTCATTATTTTATCTATTGGCTATGTTAATCTGATGACATGTCACTACGCAGAATAAATAACAAATTGAAAAAAAAACTTTTTTAAATGTAGGTGAAATTTTATTAGGCAAATTTCAGCGTGTTTCGGACGGACTTTTGCAGTCCCTCGTTAAGAATACACTTCTAAAATGGCACTGGAACAAACAATGAAGTGTTGCTAATTCACTGATGGGTCATGTTGCCAGTTAGATCCCGTTTCCGGTTAAAAAGTTAACATCAACCTTTTAATGGCCAACGTTCCATAAATGGAACATAATTTAAAAAAAAAATTCGCCAATTCAAATTAACTTTTTTAAATGAAATGATAATTTATTCAATTAAATAAAAGATTGAAACATATTCCTGAATTATTTCAAGACTATTTATCTGATCGTTGTTATTTTTATAAATTGTCGAAATTGTTCATTTTGAGGCAATTTAAACTTCTGATATTAAATACTTACTTTTTCTCACTTCCTCTAGAAAATATTAACTGTCAATTTTTTTTTAAGATCTACAGTAGATGGAGAAATTGTAAATTAGTAAAAAACAATAATATGATTCAATATCATGCGAGTGACACTTAAATTTTGATGTTTCATAGGTGGAACATTGGCCACTTCTGGTTATAATGCGGATTCTCCGAACCCTATATGGCCACGTTTCGCGAACTCCCAGGTGGCTGTAATTCTACGCTCTGTCAAACATAAACATTTTAATTTTTTAACATTTCAATTTCAAAATTTTCAGTTTCTTTTAAACGCTTAAGTTTTCTTCCTGTAGGAATTGAATTTCGTTTCTGCTCAGAATTTTCTGTTTCTTCGGATTTGTCAATATAATTAAAAAAATCGAACAATCGACGAAGCTGTGTATTATTTGAATCCTTTGAGTGATTTAGAATTGTCAATTAATTTGTAGGATCGTTACGATATTCGTCAATTGCCGTCTGACGAATATCGACTTGCAGATGAAGATTATGTCGACGATAACGAACCTGGAGTTGTCTGTCTGTTCGATGTATGTGGGCAGGTGGGTCTACTTTTAAAATCCTGCTCCATAGGACCTAAAGATGTTCCTATTTCTACACCTACTGCTTATGATAAACCGTCTACTTCAACGGCATCCTCATCAGGGGCAAAATTTCGTTCGAAAAGAAAATTAAAAAAAGCAGTAAAACTTTCACCAAAACGCGAAAAAAGAAGGAAAGATTCCAAAATGAAATGCAAAAACTGCTTTCGATAATAATATTGCGACAGAAAAATGTTTTTCATTATATGTATTGGTGGGTCCAGAGGAGGGTTCATGCCTCTCCCCAACCCCAGATGGGCTGAGGAAAGAATGGAAAAAAAAATTGATTTTACTATGCAAAATCCAGGAATATGATGAAGTGGTCTGTATTTTGTTGATACACAGAAGGATCTGTGCCCCCAGAATTTTTTTCTGGATACGCTTCTGATTATATATGTATATGTCAGGCTTTTAAGGAAGGTTTTTTAAAGGTTTTTTGTTTTTTTAAAGGAAGGTTGTGGATATTCACCTCCGTATTGGAGAAATGTTGACATTACCCCTATAAAAGCCAAGTAAAATTGTTGAACCAAAAATTTCTCTGATTTTGATATCCACCCTCCATCGAGAAATTTTGTGAACGAGCCTCGTAAATATATGTATATATCAGACTCGCACACAAGATTTACAAATAGGAGGTAGAAAAATTAGGAGGGAGATAAAACACCTTCACTTGGCTCCTATAAGTCAAATGTTATTTTTCTTTTCAAATTGTGTTTGTGGGTGGGGAGGGAGAGCCCTCTGTACGACCTTTATATACATATATGTATGTGTATGTTTATATAATATACATGTGTATACATGTCTCTTATATGTTTTGTTTTATTGTAAATTCAGTTTTAAATATACTCTCAAATTTTTGTTACTTTGTATAGTCAATAGTGGCAACGTTCCACTTCTGGAACATGGTAAAGAATGATGACAATCATTAAAAAATTTTTTTGATTGAATATCCAAGTTGAAAAATTAGAATGCGGAAAATGGGGGAAAAAGCAAAAAATACATTGGTGATCTGGAAGCGGACTTCAAAAGTTTAATAGCAACTTTTTAACCGGAAGCGGGATCTAACTGGCAACACGACCCATTGGTGAATCGGCAACACTTCGTTGTTTGTTTCAGTGCCAGATTGACGTGTATTCCTGACGAGGGAGGGCCAAAGTCAGTGCGAAACGCGTTGAAATTTGTCGAATAAAATTTCAACTGCGCTTAAAAACGTTGTTTTTTTCCATTTGTTATTTATGGACTATGTTTTTGGTTTTTCCTTTAATTACAAGATCATTTCATATTAGGAAACATATTTTGTCACCTTAACGTTTCATTAACTCTAAATCATAATAGACTTATGGATTTACTTACTGATTTACTAATATCAATGGTGTAATTAGCTTCGAGGTCTGGCAGTGGCGTAGGAAAATGGGGCTCCCGGAGCTCAAGTACCCCATTGGTTATCAAAATACTCTATTTTCTCTAAGGCCACATCACATAATCTCCTTTAAAGTCCCTTGAATTTTGAATTGCTCCGCTACTGAAGACTAAGATGTTAAACTTTTATCTAGGGGTTACCTTTTATCTAAGAAGGGCAAAGTCGCTTATCCCAACATTTGGCACATAGCATTTACTTGTAATTTACGTTTTTCTAGAAAGTATTAAGCCCCTGATCTTCTAGTTACAGCACTGACTAAGATTATATTAGTGGTGTTCGCTATAATATCCTATATGTTAAGGTATTATTACCCTCCGCAGGGATAACACAATTGCCAAATATGGTCAACACAAGAAAGCCTCCGGGGCGAGAATTTTGTGAGTTTTCGTGGGGGAAATTTATTATACTATAATTTTTGCCACCCACGTTTTAATTACAGCTCAAACTAGAGCTTGTGTAATTTTGGAGAAAAAGAGACGCTTTCCCCATCCTGGATTCGAACCAGGGTCCCTCCGTTTAGCCCGGAGTGTCTTGGACCGCTAGACGAATGAGGACAGGAAACAACGCTCTCTTTCTCCGTATGTAAAGGTGTTAAGGTATTATTACCCTCCGCAGGGATTGAAATGTCAATTTTGAATGTCAGAATTCAAAATTTCATAAAAAGTTTCATCAATTTTTCATTTTTTATATTACATGATCCACACTTTATTTGCTTCGCATTAAATAATATATATCATGAATTTTTATTTACTTACCTGTGGTGTGTTAATAACAGCAGGTTAAAGGTATAAATATGAAGATATTTTGGGTCAAGTGATTTCTAACTAAACGTGTGAATGGAACAAAACACTTTAGATGAAACTTTACAAACTTTCAAAAAGTTTGGTAACCTTTGATTCAGGGGTACTTCATCCAGGATATTAGAAAGGGTGGCTTGTCGCCTTGAGGGACGAGTCACTGGTCATCAGTCAGCTAGTAGACTTTAAGAAGTTGTGGTAAGATAAATTTGAACATAATTGCTCAAATTGTATTTGCCTTTTATACACCTAATCGAGAGCTTATTGTTTAAGTTTAATTTGTTCACCCGCAGTATTGGTTTAAAAATTAGAATTGATTATCTTCAAATGAGATGCTACTTTTATAGGGGGCGCGAACGCTAATCAAATATTTCCTATTAGAGTAGAAAAGGTCGAAAATCCCTGCTTTAGATCATCAGAAAAGTGAATGAGGACCTTCGGTTTGAAAATACAGTGAAATCTCAATATAAAAAGATTCTAGGGACACGGTAAAGGGTTATAGGCAGTTTATTGTTATAGACAAAGTTGAACTTGGTGCACCCTGTAGTTGCCTGAACCGCGGAAAAAATCGTTATAGCCAAATTTTAATTATATCCGGTTATTATAAACTTTTCTCACTTTTAATAAATGGGATTTGGCAATTATCGTTGTTTTTATTCGTAAACAGCTCGAATGTTTGTATGAAAATTTCGCGACACCCGTGAAAATGCAAAATTGCAGACCAAAGTATGGTTCTAAACACAATATGTTCATCCCTATGTTAAAAACCCGTTTTTATAGTGATTTCTGATGAATTAAAATTTTGGTTTTCGAGAATATTTACTCAAAAAAAATTGCAATCTTTATTACAGTTAGTCTTTACTCTTCTCTCTGTCAAAACTTGTTAAAACTGTAGTTATCTTTGCAAGATAAATTGATTTTTTAAATATTTAACAGCTGTGTATAAACGACCATATTATTACTTATTAGCGCGAAAATCAGTTTTTCTCTACGGATAAAAATTTTCTAATTATTTTCATGTCGTTCCGAAAAAGTCGCTCTCGTGATTGTTATGTAAAATATCACTAGAAACGAAAGCGATTCAAATTCTCTAAAAGTCAAGAAGGTGGATTCTCGTTATAACGAACTCCACGGGATCGACACATTATTTTATTATAACTAGAATTTCTTTACAACGGACTTCATATTGACTTATTAATGTTACATAATAGATTCACGTAAATATAACGCGTAAAACATTTCTCACCATAACCAAATATGGTTTTGATAGCAAAATGAATAAATTATTGAATAATAATTTAGTGAAATAAAATTCTAAAATTAAGTAGTGTTATTCCATTTTTGTTTATGATGTATTATTATTGTCAGCGTTCTGAAAGTGATGTTGTTGTTTTGTTTTTTTGTTTTTTTGTTTTGTAAAATATAACACGCCGATGTAAATAAAATTCAATTGAATTGAAAAAGGACACCATAAACTTTAATTACACTATTGCAGGAAATGATTTTTTTTTTGTATAAATGAATTCATAGTTGAAGACAATAAAAATTCTTGTAATGAACGAATATAAGAAAATATATCGTTCGGAACGTTCTTTTGGTAAAGGACAAAATTACGCAATAAAATTAACTGTTGTTTTTTCTTTTACTTTTTTTTTTTTTTTGTATATATATATATATATATAATATATATATATATATATATATATATATATATATATATATATATATTGTATAATATATTTTGTTTAATAAGTTTTTGGTTATAAAGGAATATCTAAAAATTTACTTCGTCAAATCGGAAATTGTAATACAAATACATTGTCTTAATAGCATTTGAAGCGGCGATTGGTCTTAGTTTTTTAATAATGAATTTTTTGTTGTATCGGTATTCATTATAACGAGAATCTACGTGGTTATTTATAAAATATGTTTTAACCGAGATTTTAAATTAAGCCGTTTATCCCACACAAGGTAATATGTTGAACAGTCCCTTAAGACGTAAGAAATTACTAAGAAATTTTACTACAGTGTATAGCAGATCATCCGGAAATCTCCGGAACAAAGATGTTCCGGATTATGAGTTTTTCGACTAATTATAAATTTACATACGACAAGTTAAACACTGCTAAAATAGCAAATGAAAAAGTTACCCAAGTTTTCGGACGCGTCAGCAGCAGTCCTTCATCAGGACTAATTATGCACGATTTCAATCAGTAATACAGCATACATCCGGGTAAAATAGCAATTTCACAGGAAAAAACGCAATAAAGCGCATTAAACATCTTTATCTTTCCAACATTTTATATGATTTATCATTACAATATAGGCGTTTTTGTAAAAAAATAAATGAATAAAATAAAAAAATAAATATATATGTATATATTTGATGCAAACTAAAGTAAGTATTGCAAGAAATATTATGCTATGCATATAAAGCATCCAAGTGTAGAGCGGTAGTATTAACTTAATTTTTTTTAAATAAATCAGTTCTATTTGTTTCAAATGGTTACACATTTCTTTTTGATGAATGCTTCTTGAATTCTATAAACTTCCATTATTTACGATTCAAATACGATGCTTCTTTGTGACGTAGCGCGAGTAAGTTCTTCTGTGAGTTCTTCTGCAACTATCAATGGGGAGTTTTCCATTGGTTGGATTCGAATCTTGTAGATTTTAAATTCATCCAGACTTTAGAATTCCGAACGATCTGTTCGATGCTGTACTCTTCAAAAACATTTTTTATCAGAAGTATTTCGCTACTTCTGCAAAAACACAAAAGTACACAGTAAAATAAATTAAATTTTAGCTTACACTAAAAGTACAAGAAATATATTTTACAAGATATATATTAAATTACAGGCAAGAGCAGAAATTCAACAAAATAAGAATGATACTTATTTTGTTGAAGTTTAGAAGGATTTTCCGTTATTCTTCGAAACCTGATTTTACCTGATAATATTGGTTGAGGGATGTTCCTCAGATAAAGCTTATAAGCTGCCTTTGAGTTATTGAAATTTCAATCATCAGATTAAATTGCATTTTTCTCAATAAAATGTTTATCCTTTGCTACGTAAGTGTTAAATGAATAAAATAGTGAGTATAAAAGTGTAAAATTAATAAAATTTTTCATTCACAAATCCGTGAATTTTTAATGAAGTTTTTTAAATATATTTCATATTTTTTTAACTATTAGATCACGTTCAAATAAATCCAATTGCTTAATGCAGCACCTGTGTTTTTGGCAGCTATATCGGATACATATAAATCTCTAAAGATATTGAGTAGACCCAGTCATGCATATGGCATTGATATCGGTAACGTTAAGCAAAAGAAAACAGAAAATAATTAAAAAATATTTTAAGCAGATTATTAGAAATAATATTAAAGGTAAGGAAATGTGGACCTACAATAAAGGAAGTACAGATAGATTGGAATGTACTGACATTCAAAGAAAATGTATACAGTATTTAGGATTTTATAATGTAATATCGGTACTGTCGAGCGCGAACCGAACACCAAAATATCAATTTTTAAATATGACTTGAGGCAAGGACCCATTGAATGTTTTTTATTACTATGAAATAGTAGTGACACTGTTTGGATTCATTTTGAGACCAAACTAAAATTATTCAACTTGGAAAAGAAATTGTAATTTTCAGAAAAATGCATGTAAGTTTCTTAGAACTAATAATTTGCCTTGATAATTATTTTATTTCCCTTCTACTATCTTCTTCAATTAATCTTCCCTTCTTTAAGAGAGCTAAAATGTCTTATTTTGGGAAGTTTGAGTCGGAAAAAGACGTGAATCAAATTGAATCGTATTGGAAACACATGCACTACGATAAGGAACTGTGGTAAGTTTGGAGTGTCAGCGGGGTGCTTCCGTTTCTTAACATTTTGCGACTAGTGTGGTCCAAAATTTCGAATCTTGAAACATTTAGCGAACTTTATTTTGAATAAAATAATAAAATCCACTTTGTATATTATATGCTTTATACTGTTTTTTATGCATTCTTCAAGTATGCTCCTATATCACTCATACGTTAGTCCTTATAGCACATTTATATAACTATTCTTTTGTATTTCACTCCTTTTATTTGCCTCGTTTTTTATATAGTTTCGTGTTTTATATATTTTCTATTTTAGGCTTCAGAAGGCATTGCTTAGGTGTTTCCATAAAATTAGAAACTTAATGCGTGTGTAAAATGATATTTTCATAAAAGTAGTTAAAAATTGTATACGAGCAGTTAAAAATTGTATACGAGCAGTAAAAAATAACCGCTGTTCGTGGGAATTGGAATATTAAATAGGGAATTATAGGCTATAAAAGTACAAAAATAAAGTAAATTTCAAAGATTATCTTGTAGGAAATAAAAGAACTAAACCTTTTTTGGCATGAAGGTCAAGTTAAAAAGTAAACTGCTGAGAATAAAAATTAAAAGTTCCAGCTTCGAGCATCAAATAAACGCGTAAAATCTTTCATGAGAGCTATTCAAAGGTAAAAATAAATGTTATTGAACTGATGAATAATTTAACATACTATTTTCTATACTTCAAGCAATATACGATGGAACGTCCAGTGTTTGAATTGCATCAACACTCGACGCAATACGTTTTAGAGCAACAATAGCTCGTGTATTTCCTGTTGAGCAAAACTTAATAAACGTATGTGCTTTTCGGAGAAGAAATTCAATGAATCGGGGTATTTTATATAATAAAAGTTTGGGAATAAAAATAACTGTATTTGCCTATATAATTCCAATTTTAATGGATTTCACCTAAGCCTAAGCTTGAAACGAAGTAAGTCTGAATGTCGGTATAAGTACTCCCACTCGTAGATCATGGTAAGTGTTGCCAGGTGCGTCTCATTTCACACTGAGCGAATGGAAATGTAGAAATAAGAGCGACTAAAAATTTAAATGGAACGACCAATTATTTTTAATACTCACATTATTTGCTCAAACTAGAGCTTTGCATATAGAAGAAAAAGAGCCATCACTCTGAGTCAAAGTTGAACTGGGGATCCTTCGTTGGTACCTGAGTGCCTTAACTGTTCGACCACCAGGGCAGAAACAACGCTCCTTTTCTTCGTATTTGAGGTTTTATAGGATATTATTATCCTTCGCAGGGTTAACACAATTGCCAAACTAATCAACACACATAGGTGTGGCCAGGGGGCGGTTTTGGGGGTTGTAACCCCCATCGCAATGAAATTTTGTATATTTAACATAGGAATATATGAGTTGTAGCTCTGTAAAACCCACGGGCGCCGTTATCGGGGGGACCCGTCCCCCTCAATATTGGTATTAGGGTTCCATGTCCCCCTCCAATTTCAAACAAAATGTCTTCTACTGGTATATTGTCCCCCCCCCAACAATATTTTTATGCAGTCGGCCCCATTGCACTAACCCCTCCCATTAAACATATAACCCCTCCGTTATGAACTTACTGCCTACGCCACTGTCAACACATAAAATAACCGAAGCACGTTTCTTGTAATTTTTCGTGGGAATGAACGAAATGTTTAAATGAACGAAATGTTTAAATGAACGAAATGTTTGAATGAACGAAACGTTTAAATGAACGAAATGTTTGAATGAACGAAACGTTTAAATGAACGAAATGTTTGAATGAACGAAACGTTTAAATGAACGAAATATTTGAATGAATGAAACGTTTAAATGAATGAAATGTTTAAATAAACTAAATTTGTTTGGATTTTCTCTGGAACTTGCATGATTTAACTAAGCTTTTGGATGGACCTTACGTTTTTTACTAACACCCTTATGATCCAACGGTTGCTAATTTCAGTTTGTCGGGCTGAATTCGATTCCTACTCAGCCTACTTGTGTATGAGTGGCGATTCAATGGTAGCGTTTAGCCATCAGTGCCGTACCAGATGTCCTATCGTAAAGTTTTGGTGCATTAAAAGCATAAACTCTTCAAATAAATCTTGTTATCACTTTTTTTTTATCCAAAATAAACACCCCTTGGCGGTTATTCAATAAAATATATTTAATTACGTTAATTCACAAAAAAAAAGCTCGCCCCGGTAGCTTTGTTTATTGACCATTATTTGGCAGTTGTTAGCTCTGAGAAGGGTAATAATATCTTACATCCTTACATAAGGAAAAAGGAACTCCGTTCCTGTCTTCGATGGTCTGGCGGTTAAGGCTCACAGAGCTCAATGTAGAGACCCTAGTTTGACCCTAGGTCGGGGACGATGTCTCTTTTTCTCCTAAACAAAAA
>QLNU02015360.1:105173064-105185945 GCA_006491805.2 Dysdera silvatica
GCCTACATTTAACTTTAACTAAAAACTGAGTAAAATTTTAAAGTCTCCCTCGTAAAAAGAATATTTTTCATCTGGGCAGATCTCAAATCAGTATTGGTAATTTGAAAAATAATAATATTTTTCATAACTGATAATATTTAAAAGAGTGCACACCTCCTTATTCTGAATCCACATTAATTGTAAAGCTGAGATTTACATGTTTCGTTGTAAAGGATAAATCGTTACTGAGCAGTATTTATTCTTATTCGATGGCCTATTGTTTCCTCCAAAAAATCATACATATATATGTATATAATGTTAATAATATATTAATATATGAATTCATTTATAAATGCATGAACGTGTTAAATTTAATTATCACATACACGCACACATTTTTCTATGTTCCAACTCCATATTGTTAGTTAAATTTATCCTATTTATACCATTAGTTGAATTTTTACAAACATCTTTTAATATTAAAAAAATTTTACCGATTATTATCTGCTGTAATATGTTGAATTTTCTTAGAACTTCTTTATATGAAGCTTTAGATAAAAAATTATATATAACTGCGTAATTTCCGCTCTGTGTCCTTCTGTGTGTGCGTGTCAGGGGCGCCAAATTAAAAAAAATAAAATAAAATATATATAGAGAGGGGAACCCAGGTCTGCTTTCTTAGACATGGATTTCAGTCTTAATCGTCAGGCCCTTTGGCACTGTCCCTTATAATTTCAAGGAAAGAAATGCCTAAAAATTAAACTGACAACGAAATTAAAACAAAATATTTTATATTAATTGCTTTATAATTATTACAACTCTTAGACCTATGCTATGCTAATAAAGTACAAGCTTGGATTTTCTTTCCAAATATATGCAGAATTTATATATAATAATAGAGAAAGAACAAATTTCTGAAAACCTGTCATTAAATTCATTTCCTTTCTCGTCGGCAAGGAAAACACGAATAGTAAAAATTAACATATTTTATGTCTTCATATGATTAATGTATTTTATACGTCTTTACATGATTGCTTTATTATACATGTCTTTATATAATTACTACATTTTATATGCCTTGATGTAATTAATATACGGTAAAACCTTCTTTAACGGACACTTCCAAACAACGAATTCCGAACAACGACCATCCGGTAGGCATCACGAAATTTTTTTTATTCAAATTTTTCAATTATGTCTGCAACCTAAATTATCAACAACGCAAAGGAAAATTTACTTGGTGGTCCTTTCTTTCTAGGTACTCCATTGAAATATATGTTCGCTTTGTAGCTTTATACATATACCTTTTCTTTGAATGCTGTGTCGCTCTGTATGACCAACGATTCCAATATTTCGTCTGAGCAAACAACAACAGTCCACTGGAAATTGGTTTTTGACAGTTCTGGTTCTTTATGCGTTATTACCATTGAGTAGTGTCGTATCAACCTAACTTCCGTATTCGAACCCCAATTTGTAATCACGATGAGTTCTTCACGAAAATTCGTATAAAGGAGAAACCAAAGTTATTCAGGATAGTAAAAAAAGGTGTAAGTGGGCGAAAATCGTCGAAGTTTTACGGTGGCGGGAAGTCAAAATAAATGAGATTTTAAGAAATAGAGAAGATTATCTACAGCAGTCATTTCGAGGCATGAACTTAAATAGCAAAACGAATTGTTGGAAGACCGAAAATTAAGAATTTGACAAAATGCTATTAGAGCAACTTTCCAACAGTCGATCAAAAAATTTTCAATCAAAAATATTGTAATTAAAATATTTTTTAATTGCATAATTATTCCTCACCTGATGAACTCGAAAATATAGACAAAAATGATGATGAGGAAGAGTTGGATGACAGTCTCAGATTAGCAGGAACGACAATATGAAAGTCAACAAATTTGTTTGCACAGACGAAGATTTAGAAGCTTCTGCTACGTTTAATACCATTAAGGAATTGTTAGACAATATGTTGGAAGGGGAAGTAAGAGATGAGGAAATGGACGGGGAAGAGAGTGTGTAGCTGCCACAAAATTCTAACATCAAAACATATTTTGATGTTTTGGTAAATTTTCAGGAGATCCAAAACTTTGCTTTGAACAAAAATGATGACGAGTTACACAAATGGAATCTAAATGATATTATTTCCTTAAAAAAGAATATTTGCCATGAAAAGCAAAACAACTACGAATCACTGATTATTTTAATGTAAATTAAAATAGATGACAATATATTTTAAATGACTAATTTTTTGTTATCAATTTCATTTATTTTTTTATACTGAACCTCTAAATAACAGCCACCTCCGAAGGACTGTCAACTCTGCAGAGTCCCATGGGTGACCGCTACTCAGAGGTTTTACTATATTTCGTATTCCCCTAAACAAAACTGTGATAATCACAGGGTGAAATCTCCCAACTCTCGTGTTTTTCTTCCTCATTTACTAACCATAACAGAACATCATTTTTTAATAGTAAAAACAATAACCAATTAAAAAACATGCATATGCATATATATATATATATATATTCTAAGCACTATCTCATCAAAATCATGCCAAAACCACATCGAAAATTCATAAATTAAATTTTAAGAAATTCTCATTCCCAAACTTGATTATGATCTCGATTTGAATTAAAATACCTGCGTCAACCCAATCATATTCCTTCCCATTGTCACAACTTTTACAATGAGGCCATGAATTAATATAAAATTTAAATTCTCTTCATCATTAAATTTGTAAAAACACGGAAAAATTATCAAAGTAACAAGTCTGCAAAGACAAGTTACATAATATATTACGCATCTGGAGGGAAGCCAAGTAACAAGCTATAGCTTTCTGCTCTCCTCCAGTTATAGCCTAATTATTAGTTAAAACTTTAACCAGAAAATCAAAAATACCACATAACAGAATGTATCACCAAATCTGTAATTCGGTTGATACGATTTATTCTTATTTTTAACCCCCACCACTAACTGTGTTCGGTTTTTAATATTCATTTATTGTCTATCAGCACTGGAAGAGTCCCCCATATATATTTTGTGGGCCGGTGGACTTAGAACCCTTAAAATGGGCGCCCCTTTTTGTGTGTCTGTGTGTGTGTGTTATTTAAGAAGTATTTATGTGATTTAAGGTAAACAGTTATAAAAGTATTTAATCGCTTCTAGTTTGTAACCATGGGTTGCAAGTGTAAAATAAAATACATCATAGTAAAAGTTATCGGGATGGATACTTCCAAAAAAACAAAGGTATAACAAGCTTTGATAATTTTTATAAGTAGACTGTCATCCTTGTCGTTTAAACACCCTACAACGTACATGAATAAAAACCTTCCCACTTCAAAAAATATGGATATCGCAGTAATTTTTAAAGTAAACTGTCCTAGCCGTTATAGTATAATACCGTGCTACAATTGATACAACAGAAATAAACGGAAAAGTTGGACAGCATTCGCTGTTTAAACTTCTTTCTGCCCCTTCAAATAAAGAAAACCTTAGCAAGGTATTATTACTTTCAATAAACAAAACCGACTTAGGACGCAACTATTAAAACCACTTTTGCACGCTAAACTTTGGGGACATATCTTAAAAATCCAACATTTAGAATCGGTAGTTGTTAAAATTCCAACACCCTCCTTCCGTCCGCGTTTGCCGCAAACAAAATACACAATGGGTTACCTTCCACGCCGCAGGCAATGATACATTGACTTCTTTAGCTCAATTGTGTGATGATGCACTCAATAGGTGTGCATTTAAATCAGCTACCTGCGTGATTGTGAGTATTTATTCATACAAGTATACCCGTCGAGACTTTGAAGAATTGCGTCAAAAGACTTATTTAAATCAAAGAAGCCGTTTACACCGGTGAGATCAACTTTATCTTACAAATGTAACTCTGATTGTAACAGCTACTTAATTTTATCTTTTAGTTACAAAGTAGTTGCATATTTCATGTTTTATTTTAATACGATCAACGTTTTTATGCAGAGATTGAAAGCAAGAACGAAAGAAAATAGGGATTTTGAGGACTGGCAAGAATTTTAGAATTAAAAATATTTAAGAGAATATCAAAGAAATGATTAAACGATGTTAAGCAAATGACGGCCATATTTGTTTTTTAGTGTGCTCCAATCTTGAGAAAAAAAGAAATAGACACGGCACGTATTAAACATATACAAAGGTACATAGAGTAAAAAACCTTTTTTAACGGACACTCGGAAGACATGATCACCCCGCTTTTACAATCAGATAAAAGTACCCAGTAAACACTTCTTCACAATACTATTTTTCACTTTACGGTCACTTTTCATTTACAGACAAATTTCTCTGTTCGGCTAGTAGCCGCTAATGAAGGTTTTACTGTACTTTGTATATACAGGATATACACATAGATAACTGGCTATTTCCAAAACAGTTACAATCCTAATTGACGCATATATACTTTCCGGCGTTTTTCACTATCAATAAAGTAGTTTAATACTATCTAATTAAACGTGTTTTTGGATACATGTTGTAGCTTCTGTGCACCTTTACATGTGAAAAAAGAATTTCCGGATTATCTGGAAATTTTTCTTAACCGTAACTAGGTTCGCCCATTTTATTTTAGGTAATCGGGATTCTATAGTAGGTAGTATATGCTGAATCCCAGATTTGATTATTTGGATTAAGCTAATTTACACTATAGAAGAAATCACAATCACAGAAATAAAACTTTTTTAAAGTTTGCAATAAGAATGATTGCAATTTAATAAATTAAAACTTTCTGCCGTGTGGATGAGCTGCTTAAGTTTTAATCTTCATTTTAAGAATTAAAACTGTATAACAATATTCAACGAGTTAAGATCCGTTTTCGATCTCCACGACGCGAGGAATAACCTTGCATATAAGCAAACTTGACACAAGCTTTGCTAGTTATCAGTCATAACCAGCACGGTAGCTAGATAGATGCTCTTGCGCCCTTGGCAGAACAGTCCATATATCTGTCAGTACATATAACAGTCTATATAACAGTCAGCGCACCCTAGCCACGGACATATTCTCTCCTGTGAATTATTTCAACCAGGTTTACGCCCTTCCTTGCTTGCACCCCTGGTGTGTGCCTTCCACGCCAACCCCTAGCTACTGCCCTGGTCATAGCAGACCAAGACTGGCCTGCTTTATTGTCAATGTTTTGTAAAAAATGTTGAGAGTATTTCTGTTTACGGAAGTATTATTTAGTTATAACGGGTATTGGGAATTATTACATGTTTTAAAATAAATTAAATCTAATAAAATATTTGGCGCAGTATAGCCCAGATGCTCTTGCGCCATAAAAAAGCCAAACAAACAAACATAATTAAATATACAATAAAAAAGTACTTTTAGCATATACAACTGCAAGTTTTTAAACGTGCGTTTTCTAAAATCATAGTATTGCATATGATATAATCTTGTATGTATGTTTTGCGTATCTAATTTCATGTGTGAAATTTCTTTTAAAAAGTGTATCTTCCACATTTTTATAATTTTTTCTTGAATCTTTTTCCTATCATTGCCAACTTCGATGCAACAAGATTACTGCATTTTGAATGAAGACTTTTACCAGTAATAGTTAAACAAATATTAACACTACATGAATCGCTCGATGCTAAAAGAGAATCGCTCACTTTTTTCAAATTTTCAGGAGAAGAAAAACTTTATTGTTTGTAATTAATGTTTGGTCTATGGGTTAAACTTTTGTGAGGGAATAATATCTGCATTCACTCGCAACTATCCGCTCACAGCCAAGCATAGTTAACTCACAGCCAAGCATTAATGCAAGTACAAAAGTTTTATCTTCTGTAATATTTGAAAAAAATCAGGAGTTTCCTTTTAACATCAAGCGATTCATATAATGATAGCTCTTTCTTTATTTTGTTAATAGTAGATAAAGGAAAATATCAAAGCTCATAGTAACCAGAATAATATACAAGAAAGTAATGTGAGTGGAAAAGGGGATATTTTACTCTAATTTGTTGTCTAGTTTCCAAATATTTTATTTGTAAACATTAGTATGTGCGGAATTAAAAATAGATACAAATTTTGATATAAAATTTATATACTTTTAAAATCTTCTGCAAGGGAACTCAATGCACAAATTTCAGACAAAGGCAACATGTAATAATATATATCATCATCATCATATTCAACCATTATCTATCCACTGCTGGATGAAGGTCTCTCCAAATGCTTTCCACACAAGTCTATCCTGAGCAATTCGCTTCCACGTCACCCCAACCTGTTTTCTTATTTCATCCACCCATCTAGTTTGAGGACGTTTTCTAGGTCTTCGGTGGTCTCTTGGAATCCAGTTCAGAATTTCTGTTGTCCATCGTTGATCAGTTCTTCTTGCAATATGCCCAGCCCATCGCCATTTCAGCCCTTTTACTTTAACAATGATGTCCTCTACTCTAGTTTGCTCTCTCACCCAAGTGTTCCTTTTTCGATCTCTCCTAGTTATTCCAAGCATGCACCTCTCCATGCTCCTTTGCGTTGTCTGTAACTTTCGTATTGCTCCAACTGTTAGACTCCATGTCTCTGATCCATAAGAGAGGACTGGCAATACACACTGGTTGAAGACCTTTCTTTTTAGACACAAAGGCAATTTCCCCTTCAGGATAAAACTGTTTCTTCCAAATGCACTCCAGCCAAGTTTAATACGTCTGTTGAGTTCTTTCATAATGTTGCCATCCATTGAAATCAGCTGGCCAAGGTAAATATATGAATCAGCAATTTCTAGCTCAGTGTTGTCAACTTGTATTTTTGTTTCCTCTACAAAATTATTGAACATGATCTTAGTTTTTTGTAGGTTCATCTTGAGTCCAACTTCTTCACTTCTAGTTGAGAGCTCTTGTACCATGTCTTGGAGTTCCAATGGGTCCGTTGAAAAAATAACAATGTCATCAGCAAACCGCAGATGATTTAAATATTCACCATTTATTTTTATTCCCTTGTTATTCCAATTTATCAGCTGAAAAATCATCTGTAAAGCAGAAGTAAAAAGTTTTGGAGAAATGGTATCTCCCTGCCTCACCCCTTTGCCAAGTTTGATAGTTTTGGTATCTTTATGTAACCGAAATTTTGCACTTGCATTTTTATACACACGTTTCACCATGTCAATGTACACATCCTCAATGTCTGTTGATCTTAAAGAGTTGATGACTGCTGATGTTTTTATAGAGTCAAAGGCCTTCTCATAGTCAATAAATGCAACACACAATGGAAGTTCATATTCATGTGTTCTTTCAATTAATTCTCTTAATACTTGAATATGGTCCACTGTACTGAATCCACTTCGAAATCCAGCTTGTTCTCTTGGTTGAGCTGCATCTAATTTTTTCTGCAGGCGATGTGTTAGAACTTTTGTGAAGATTTTATAAATAGCAGGTAACAAGCTAATTGGTCGGTAATTTTTTAAATCCTCTTTATCACCTTTTTTATGCAAAAGAATTACTGTTGCAGAATCCCATTGGTTTGGTATGTTACCACTGTTGAGGCATTTGGTAAAGAATTTTGCGAGTATGTCTTCTACATGTTCTCCAGCTTCTTTTAAGATATCTAATGTAATGCCATCATCGCCAGGGGATCTTCCTTTCTTCATACTTTTTATTGCAAATGCTACTTCTTCTTTTAAGATTTTAGGAGCTGTTCCTTCGACTATCTCAGAGTCTTCGTTTAATCCACTGTTTCCCTCATACAGCTTTCTGTAGAATTCTTCAACTCTTCTAAGTATTTCTTCCCTATTTCTTGTTACAGTGCCATCCTCTCCTTTTAATGCAATGATGTGTTTCTTCCCAACAGATAAACTTCCTTTAACAACCCTAAGGCTCTTGTTATTTTCAATGGCTTTCCTTACTAGCTCACAGTTGAATTTTCTTATGTCTTCTTTCATGCTTTTGCGCAGAGTTTTACAAAGTTCTATGTACTCAATCCTGGAACTGGTATTTCGATTGTCCACCTTCATATCTCTTCGCCTTTTCATGAGCTGTTTCGTCTTCTCAGATAATTTGCTATTGTGCTTTTTACAGGTTACACCACCAATTTCCCCAGCAGTTTCAACTATTGTCTTAACAATGTTTTCATTTGCTTCTGAGATATCACTTTCATCAATAAGTCCTTCCAGTGCAGAAAAGCGATTTTTTAATTCCAACTTGAATGCCTCGGTATTTACTTTCAGTTTCATTAGATCCACCCTCTTACTTACTTGTTTCCTAATGAGCTTCTGTCGTTCTAATTTAGTATTTAAGTGCACTTTACATCTCACCATTCGATGATCACTTCCAGTATTAAATCTGTTCAGTACACTGCAATCTTCAATAATTGATTTCTTGTTTGCCAGGATATAGTCAATTTCACTAGTTCCCCCATTTGGGTGTTTCCATGTCCATTTTCTTTGCGGTTTCTTCTTAAAAAATGAATTCATGATGCTAAGGTTTTCAGCTTCTGCAAATTCGATGAGTTGATCGCCACGTTCATTCCTTTCCCCATATCCGTATTTACCAACCGATGTCTCTCCTTGTTCCTGTTGTCCAATTCTTGCATTGAAATCCCCCATGATGAGCTTGATATGTTGTTTCCCTTTGGTGTGTAACTCTTTGATTTCTTCATAAAATTCTTCAACCTCTTCGTCGGTATGGCTTGATGTTGGTGCATATACCTGTACTATTTGAAGTTGGTATCGCTGGGTTAGTTGAACAACGAGCCTCGCTGCTCGATCTGATGTACTTTCAACTTCCAGAAGACAGTCTTTAATTCTTTTGTTGATTAAGAAGCCAACACCACTTGTTCTTCCAGTTTCCGTTCCTCTATAATAAAACAAATGTCCACTTTTAAGTTCCACCAACTCTTCACCTTTTCTTCTAACTTCACTGAGTCCTACAATGTCCCATTTGATCTTGTCTAGTTCCTCTTCCAATTCCTGAAGTTTTGCTTCAGAAGCAAGGGATCGTCCATTAAACGTAGCCAAGGTCAATAACAAACGGCAGCCTGGGCCATTCCAGTGATTCTTAGCACCCCCTGCTTTCATGCCACACTGACCGCTGCCTTGATCAGGAGCACTCCAGCACCTGGAGACTAGGGGCCATGGTTTCTGGTGTGTCAACATAATGGAGGAATTAGCCATAATTTCACCACGCTGGCTAGACGGGTTGGTGAATTAGCCCTCCCCTTCCGCCTTTCTATCCGTGCAGCAAATATTAATTTGCCACATAAATAGAAAGCTCAGCCTGCACCACTTGAAGGCGGGGTAGGACACTAGGTTACTGGCCTGGCCGGTTCCACACATCGTCACATACGTTCAGCGTGTGGGTCTCCTTCCAGTTAGATACCAGCAACCCTTTTGCAGGCCATATATATATATATATCATCATATTCAACCATTATCTATCCACTGCTGGATGAAGGTCTCTCCAAATGCTTTCCACACAAGTCTATCCTGGGCCATTCGTTTCCACGTCACCCCAACCTCTTTTCTTATTTCATCCACCCATCTAGTTTGAGGACGTTTTCTAGGTCTTCGGTGGTCTCTTGGAATCCAGTTCAGAATTTCTGTTGTCCATCGTTGATCAGTTCTTCTTGCAATATGCCCAGCCCATCGCCATTTCAGCCCTTTTACTTTAACAATGATGTCCTCTACTCTAGTTTGCTCTCTCACCCAAGTGTTTCTTTTTCGATCTCTCCTAGTTATTCCAAGCATGCACCTCTCCATGCTCCTTTGCGTTGTCTGTAACTTTCGTATTGCTCCAACTGTTAGACTCCATGTCTCTGATCCATAAGAGAGGACTGGCAATACACACTGGTTGAAGACCTTTCTTTTTAGACACAAAGGCAATTTCCCCTTCAGGATAAAACTGTTTCTTCCAAATGCACTCCAGCCAAGTTTAATACGTCTGTTGAGTTCTTTCATAATGTTGCCATCCATTGAAATCAGCTGGCCAAGGTAAATATATGAATCAGCAATTTCTAGCTCAATGTTGTCAACTTGTATTTTTGTTTCCTCTACGAAATTATTGAACATGATCTTAGTTTTTTGTAGGTTCATCTTGAGTCCAACTTCTTTACTTCTAGTTGAGAGCTCCTGTACCATGTCTTGGAGTTCTGATGGGTTCGTTGAAAAAATAACAATGTCATCAGCAAACCGCAAATGATTTAAATATTCACCATTTATTTTTATTCCCTTGTCATTCCAATTTATCTGCTGAAAAATCATCTGTAAAGCTGAAGTAAAAAGTTTTGGAGAAATGGTATCTCCCTGCCTCACACCTTTACCAATTTTGATAGCTTCGGTATCTTTATGTAACCGAAATTTTGCACTTGCATTTTTATACACACATTTCACCATGTCAATGTACACATCCTCGATGTCTGCTGATCTTAAAGAGTTGATGACTGCTGATGTTTTAATAGAGTCAAAGGCCTTCTCATAGTCAATAAATGCCACACACAATGGAAGTTCATATTCATGTGTTCTTTCAATTAATTCTCTTAATACTTGAATATGGTCCACTGTACTGAATCCACTTCGAAATCCAGCTTGTTCTCTTGGTTGAGCTGCATCTAATTTTTTCTGCAGGCGATGTGTTAGCACTTTTGTGAAGATTTTATAAATAGCAGGTAACAAGCTAATTGGTCGGTAATTTTTCAAATCCTCTTTATCACCTTTTTTATGCAAAAGAATTACTGTTGCAGAATCCCATTGGTTTGGTATGTTACCGCTGTTAAGACATTTGGTAAAGAATTTTGCAAGTATGTCTTCTACATATTCTCCAGCTTCTTTTAGGATATCTAATGTAATACCATCATCACCAGGGGCTCTTCCTTTCTTCATATTTTTTATTGCAAATGAAACTTCTTCTTTTAAGATTTTAGGAGCTGTTCCTTCGACTATTTCAGTGTCTTCGTTTAATCCACTGTTACTTTCATATAGTTTTTTGTAGAATTCTTCAACTCTTCTAAGTATTTCTTCCCTATTTCTTGTTACGGTGCCATCCTCTCCTTTTAATGCAATGATGTGTTTC
This sequence comes from Dysdera silvatica, assembly GCA_006491805.2. Taxonomy (NCBI): domain Eukaryota; kingdom Metazoa; phylum Arthropoda; class Arachnida; order Araneae; family Dysderidae; genus Dysdera; species Dysdera silvatica. The sequence continues at coordinate 105,184,071 of QLNU02015360.1, forward strand.
TTCCCAATAGACAAACTCCCTTTAACAACCCTAAGGCTCTTGTTGCTTTCAATGGCCTTCCTTACTAACTCACAATTGAATTTTCTTATATCTTCTTTCATGTTTTTGCGCAAAGTTTTGCAAAGTTCTACATACTCGATCTTGCAACTGGTATTTTGATTGTCCACCTTCATATGTTTTCATTTGCTTCTGAGATGTCAACTTCTTCAATAAGTCCTTCCAGTGCAGAAAAGCGATTTTTTAATTCCAACTTGAATGCCTCGGTATTTTCTTTTAATTTCTTTAAATCCACCCTCTTACATACTTGTTTCCTAATGAGCTTCTTTCTAATTTATATATATATATAATAGGTAAACATTCTAACTAGAATGGTAAAAGCATTGAAAAAGAGTTTGTAGAAAAACCTTGTATGTAATTAATAGGAATTTTAACATCCAGTCTATAGATGATAATGCGCTTACAACTGCAAATAGTGAACATTAGAAATATATGATTAAAATAAGGAAGTATATGAAAATTGTTCATGAGGAAGAGAATTTTCGATGCATGTAACATATTATGAACTATTGTAAGTAAGTAAGTATAAATATATTGCTGAAAAAATTGGTGATATTATTAATAAGTAGTGTATAAAGCTTATATATATATAGGAATAAATCTGACAACCCATGGACACCGCGGGTATCACTGTCGTGTTTTGGTTCTTCTTCTTAAATTTATTGTTAGTAGTTAGGAGTTTTAGGTGGGACTTTCGGAAAAATACGTTCAATATTCTCGTATTAAGTAAAATAAAAGGGTATATGTAAAAACGTTGCGATAACGTGACAATGCATGTCAAAAGCAAATATGCTGAAGGCTAACTGAATGCGAGTAAAGCAAGCCTATGTGTAAACAGAAACAGAGAGAGAAAAATAAAAAAATGAGTCATATATTGGGTGTGACATATAAAAAGGTTTCATGTACTTATAAATAGCGCTTAATTTGAAACGTATAAATCATTTATTTCAAGAATTTTTGATTTAATATTTTCGGTCTGCGGGAAACCACAAGAATCAATTCGGCTAGTTCAAGGATTCTATTGCATATTATCTTTCTTAAAAAAGGGAAAGATTATATTTATTTCCATGTAATAGAATTACTTTACTTGTAAATAAACACTTTTTTGGTGTCAAATCTTTGGCTGTCGAAAAGTGGATTTTTTTCAACAAATCCTTTTTCGGCTATCGTTTAACTTGACTGAGCCAGAAAGAAGCTTGCTAAGGAACGGAGACATCTGAGTAAGTCCAGCAGAAACCAACCTGTCAAAACTTTAGTAGTTGACAAGAATTACGGAAGGAAGTTCATAGAAAAGCGTGAAAAGACCGGATTTGGGGAAGTTTTGGAGAGGGAATTAAACTTTCTTTCCGCGTGGTGGGGAGCATTATGTACATTAAAAAGAGGATGCCACTGCAATTTTTGTATCAAATATTTTCTGTAAAATTTTAGAGAGGATTAAGATGATGCTATTTCGGATAATTCTATATAACTTCTCTAGTTTCATCAAATGCTGACGGCTCTGTTCGATGACGTTTTCCCAGTCGCCAATTCTATTAAGCCCCAAGTCCTTTTAACGCCCCAAAGATATTCGTAGGGGTCAGGCCCTCAAAATTTATGGGCAATAAATAAATAATGTAGTTAAAACATAACTCATAAAATATTTTAATTGTTATTGCAAATGTTTTTCTTGTTGCTGGAAAGATATAGATGGATGTTATTTAGGAGGAATCAGGGCTATGCTTTATTATACCAATATAGGCTCAGTGTTATAATAATTACCAAGTAATTCAAACTAACAAAAAAAAATTATTTGTTGCTTTATTTTGTTTTTAAATAAAA
>QLNU02015360.1:105226804-105247434 GCA_006491805.2 Dysdera silvatica
GTAGATGACATCAAGCTATACGCGCCAACAATCACCCAACTCCGACAACTCATCAGTATAACAGAGACATTCTCCAAGGACATAGGAATGGAATTCGGCCTCGATAAGTGCAAAATACAGAAGAATAGCAAAGAAGATTTACCAGGCATCGAACTCGAAGACGGGAGACTACTGAAGACCTTGGACGAGGGCGAAACCTACAAATACCTAGGGATAATGCAAAAACGGCAGCAGGAGCACAAGAAAGTCAAAGTCCAGCTCACGCAAGCATTCCAAGAAAGACTTAGAAGCATTGTGAAGACGAAACTGAGCGGGAAGAACACCACGCAAGCAATTAACGCATATGCGGTACCAGTGCTCACCTACTCCTTCGGGATCATCAAATGGTCCAACACTGAACTAGAACAACTCCAGCGGAAAATGAGAACCATCCAGAGAAGAGCCGGACAACTACACCCTGCAACGGCAATTGAACGGCAAACACTACCCCGGGAAGAAGGAGGACGCGGACAAGCGGACCTCAAAGACTTACATGACAAGCAGATCCAGAGCATGAGGCAATACTTCCAGTTGAAGAGTCCCCGATCGCCACTCATCCAAGCCATAATACAAGCAGATGCAAATTACACGCCACTAAACCTGTGTAGTACCGAAGAGCGTGTCCTCGAAACAGCCAACGAACAGAAACTGAGAACTTGGGCCGGAAAACCATTACATGGCAGGCACTACAATGACCTGCAACAACCACACGTTGACAAAAAGGCATCAAATTCTTGGCTGGCCAAAGGCACTCTCCAGCCAGAGACAGAAGGATTCATGCTAGCCATCCAAGACCAAGTGATCGCAACAAGGAACAATCAGAAATTCATCCAGAGAAAAGACATAGAAAGCGACAAATGCAGACACTGTCATGCGGCATCGGAGACAATCCAACACGTGATGGCAGGATGCAAGATCCTTGCGCAGTCAGACTACAAACATAGACACGATCAAGTAGCGAAAATAGTCCACCAGAAATTGGCAGCGAATGCTGGCTTTCTGACAGAAAAATGCCCGTACTACAAATATGAGCCAGAGACCGTGCATGAGAACGAAACACACAAGCTTTACTGGGATAGAGCAATCATAACAGACAAGACAGTCCCACATAACCGTCCTGACATAACCCTCGTCGATAAATCGAATAAGACCACGTACTTAATCGACATAGCAGTACCCAACACCAATAACATACAGACAACCTACACAACGAAAATCACCAAGTACCAAGATCTCAGACATGAAGTACGAGATATATGGGGTATGGAAAAGATCCTCATCATCCCGTTAGTCATCTCAGCAACAGGGATAGTACCAAAAACGCTTGCGACGAATTTGGAGATACTCAACATTGACCCAAACACCTACATTGAAATACAAAAAGCCACAATCCTAAACACGTGTCACATTGTCAGGAAGTTTCTAGACATGGCACATTAAGAAGTGATGTAAAAAGAGGCTTGGGAACATGGCGCTCTGCCCGTCCCAAAGCCTGTTTCCGCCAAGAATGGGCGAGGAAAACTTTTATATATATATATATATATATATTTAATGAAGAGAAGAATTTAAAAAATGCACGATAGAATGTAAAGATGGCGTAGAAGTGATTTATTTTCTATGTTATCCGCTCCACTTCGATGTCATTGTTTTCAGCTGTTTTTTCAGTGTGAATTTCTTCCCATTTGCTGGACGTGCTCGACCTGTTTAGCAAATGCGTATCTTTGACTGATAGATAATTCTATCGTCAACACACGTATACATAGAATTTACGTGTATAATTGGGTAAAGACCTCAAAATTCTTCGCTTGTTCTCATTTTTTTATGAAATTCATTGACATCTCGAAATCCTTCTAATTTTCATATTATTGGTACGCATTCCTTCCTCCACAGTTCCAATTTTTCTTCTCACCATTAGTTTTCTCTTATTTTTTCCTATATTTCGTTTTTACCTCCTTCCCGATTCTTTCTTCTTTTAAATTATTTTCTGTCTTTCCCTTTTTTTTTTATTAATTTTACTAGTTTCAGCCTTTTTCTATTACGCTTTCTATATTTTCTTTTTTTTTTTTACTTCTTGCATATCGAGTAGTGACTAAATATATTTTATAATTAATTACATCTCTTTATCAGAAAAGGTATTGATCTGATAACAAGAAACTTCACTTTAAACCATGTAGTTAAAGAAAAACCACCGAACAGAATTATCGAAAATACGAAAAAATATTAATAAAATTATTGTATTAATTAAATACCATTACATAAAAGTAATTCTAGAGTCATTCATTCCGCCTAATATTTTGGGACATAACGTCCATATTCACGAGTCGTTTGAAGAATTCAGATTTAATAAAAAAAAGAATTAAAAAGTAAGAAAGAAAATTTTGAGACAAAAAATACCCTAATTCTATATGTGCATTGGTAAAATACGAAACTGTAAATATAATAAGTGCAAAATTATATTAAAATGTATATAACATATCTGAAAATAAAGATGAGTTGAGTACAAAAAGGGTAAAGTTTGATCAAAATATAAAGAAGTAACTGTTAAAATTTTTTTAAACTACTGGGCCCACCCCGCCATTTTTAGAACGCTCTGCATTTTTGGATGGGATAAAATTTTTCAGAACACTGGACACACCTCGATTCAATTGTTATAATATTTGAAAATACAGTGTTTTAAGAAGGAATAATTGATAAACAACTTTATTTCCCTTGCACGTGTTTGGAGTTAAAATGTAGCGTGTGATTTTTATCAAGAGTCAAATTTCTATCCCTTAAATTTTTTTCGATCTTAACTCTTAATTAACCGAAAAAATAAAATAATATCTAAATTTTTTATTCGCTTAGTTGACGATAAATGATTAAAATATTCCTTATCTTAAAATTTTCTGTATTGAAATAAAAGAAATCCAGCAATATAAACTTTAGTTAACCACATGCGCATTATTAAATTACTTTAATAAGTTAAATAAAATTATTTTTACCCTTATTAATCTATGGATAAACGTGGAAAAGATAATATTATTTAACTTATTGAAATAAATTTATTGACACTTGAATAAAATATTTTGCGAATATATCATGGAAAAGCAGTATTACACTCTAAAATAAAAAATCATAATGAAATTTTTAATGATTGGAAAAATGGATTTATAATTGATCGTAAAAATAAGTATTAAACGAACTTAATTTATACTTAATTACTAATATATAATTAATAATATGTGTTCATAATATATTACTTTATAATAATAATTAATCCATTTTAGATTTAGTTTTATCTTCTTAAATAAGAATCATTATTAACAATCTAACTTGTGCCATATATAATGATCATATTTAATATTTAAGTCGTTTATAATCAGTTTGGTTTCAAATTTAAATCTATTATAGTGCTTTAATAAATAATTTATTCTGCATTTGTGTTTTACGATAGCTACATTTTTCATTCGATTAAAAGTAACTCTACCGAATTCAACGTTTTTTGTTTTGAAAATAAATATTAATTCTTTAATTTACAAATAATAAATACTCTTAAAATTTGCAGGCATATAAAACAAACATATAAACAACTGTCTTATATTTAAACTTGGAATTTAAGAAAATCTCAAAATTCAAACTGAAAATCAAAGACATAAATACACATAATGGAAAAAAAGTACAGATTTGGGAAAGGGTTGAGAAAGGCAAACAACGCGCTGAACCAGGAATGATAAAGGGAAAAAGAATATGTCAAACCTAACAAAAAAAATAAACAACATATAAAAATTTATTAAAAGTAAAAACGAGTTTTTACTAAAAGTAGATCCCGACTACTGCTTGAAGTTTTTAAAAATAAAAATTTGCTTTTCTTTAACGTTGTTATTTTAAACTGGGGTAAATAGAAATTGTAGTTTGGGTTGTACATTACGCATGAAGAAAAGGACTTTAACGGCAGTGCGCAATAACTGTATACTTCAAAACAAAACAAAACAAAATTTCTTTATCATTAACGCTGTGTATTATGTCGAATTGAATGAAAAGACACTGGGTCCACACACTTGTAATTTTAACGTGACATTATTCGTACTTGTACTGGTGTACGCAGGGGAGTTGATGGGGTCATAACCCCCATTGCGATGAAATTTTATATATACACATATGAATATGCGGAGTTGCAGATCAGTAACACCCCTTTATGAATTTTCTGCGCAAGCTGGTGCGTACTTGAAACTATATTTTGAAATCTAAATGCTACCTGTAAAATTAACTATGAGCTATTATATCCACCCTCCCCTCCCATTACCCTTTTACATCATTCACTTCTAACCAGGGAACAATCACATTTATTACAATATTTTTGAACGATGCTATCCTCTGTCGGTTGTGAAGTATTTTTAGTAGAAAACTGGTCATTCTAGCTCGTTCTCTTTTCCCCTACCACAACAAGTAATGGCATAAAGGTACTGGATTCCCCGACGGCAGATACATCCGATGTTTACCCAGCACTTATTTAGTCTAGTCGAAAGCGAGAGTTTCATTCATAGAAACTTTCCCTTTTTACCTTTACCATTACCAATACCAACCTTTTACCTTTACCATTACCAACCTTTTACCTTTACCATTACCAACCTTTTACCCTTACCTTTACCAATACCAACCTTTTACCTCTGCATTACCAATATCAAACCTTTACCCTTACCATTACCAATCGTGAATCTATTTACATCACATGACAATATTTAGCTATAAAATAGCTAAATTTTTGGAAAATGGCTAGATTTAGCTATAAAAATAGCATTTTATAAAAATTTCATGACCTGCCTATGAAAGTCAGGAGTTTTTCATGACTTTCATGACTCCATGACTTTTGCATGTAGTAGACACCCTGTTCAGTCAACTATTCCTTTGCTAATAGAATTGACCTCTTTTTAATAGTTTGTGTGAATTTTATTCCCTTTTAAATATTATATTTTTGGTGATGACGAGTCAAAATAATATTCACAGAGAGGCGGGAGGGAGAGTTTATCGCTTACATACGCCAGTAATATTTAAGAAAAGCGTATTTTTGAGTATCGGAATATTACACATTAACCGTTTTAAGCTACAATGATACGATGAATAATATTGTTTATCGCATTTTTGTACAATTGAAACATTCCGTTACAATTAAACTGTAATATTCTTTCGCAAACTATGCGTCTGAATAATCCGTTTAAAGCGGAACTTTTCATTGAATTAAAAACCACACACGAATATTTGTGAACGTCACATTGTTTATTATTCCAGATATCTGATGCCAGTCTTCGCATATCAAGCCAAAATCAGCAAGGATTTCAGATATCTAGTGTGGCACGGCTGTCATCGGAATGGAGCTGAGATGAGAAAAAGTGATATATTGCCTAAGTAATCGATTAAAGAAAGTTTGCATATTTATTTATATCGCTTTCTTTTATATCGAATTCTGATCTTTTTTAACACTTCTGAGCTACTGTAACAAATGAAGCGAGATTCTGTCTGCGTGTGTTTAAAAACGGAACATTTACTACACGTTAACTGTTGCACTTTTGTAAATAGTATGGTATGTACATGCTTTTAATTACGTTCAAAATAGAAAACATTATGCATATTTTAAGTTACGCTTATGTAAAAACTTGTTGTAATGAAATTGTATTTTTGAATTGAATTTTTCTTTGTTGATTATGCTTATAAATTTTATTCTATATATTAGTATATCCCTTGTTCATATTTTATTTCAGAACACGGCTATGTTTAAAATGTACATTAAATTTTTAATGGAAGGAGGAAAAATCATGTTTAGAAAAGATTGAAAAAAGGAAATAGGTTGACAAATTTCTTGTTTGCTAATAATTTGGCAAAAATCTACCAAAATATTGCAAATGTTATCGCCAATTCAGAACTGGCGTGCGATCTCGATAAGGCATGAGATCGTTAGTTTCACATAAAATATATTAACGCATTTTACCACATATGCAAGTTGTACATGAGGGATAGATGCTAACAGAGTCAATGGCAGTGGCGTAAAAAAAGGGTCACAGGGGTCTCAACCCTCCATTGGATATCAAACACATTATGTTTTTTAACGTTGAATCGCATGATCTTTTTTAAAGCTACTTGAGTCCACCCCCCCTAATTTTTTAAATGACGCGCCACTAGTCAGTGGTGATGTGGCCATGCAGACTCTGTAAACAATGTTGACCTATTCTTGTTCACTATGGTCACTTGTATCGAACTAGGGGACAAATTTCAATTTATAGAAAACATTCTAGGAAATCTACTTTTACTGCTATTCCATAATTAAGAGTGATCAATGCTTTTTTAAAATAAAGGGCTAATTAAAATATATATTCATACCACACGATATTGACTGACAATTCTATTAAACATATATTATTCCTAAATTGAATATTATTAACTTGGAAGTTTTGCTTTCAACGTTTGCTAGATTAAGTTTTGAACGTTCATATTCAAGACTATATCAACTATGGTATTCTTATATTATAATGCTAAGTCTAGGATTATAAATGCATATGTTTTTCTAGTTCACAGTATTCAATTTTTAGAGCGCCGTATTGGATAAGGCAAAAATCCAATGAAAATTTTTAAACAACCGATTTTTTTTAGAACTTCTACTCGAAATTATTTGATGGCAAACAAATTGGTAACGCTTGTGTGGGTGCCTTGTTAACAATTATATAATTAAGTGAACAATTTGGTGTTACATTTGATAAAAAAATTTAGCATAACATTTGATAAAAATTTGGTACTACACTTTGTAAAAAATTTGGTGCTACATTTGGTAAAAAAATTGTTATTATATTTGGTAAAAAATTTGGTTATACAATTATAGTTTTGCGTTAACACGTTTTTTTAAATAAATAAAAAAGAAGCTTTTCTTGATTAATTTATTTTGAATAACAAAAAACCACAATTAAGTGAATAGCATTTAATTGGCAAAATTTATGAGTTCACTATAAAATTCCATGCTTACTACTATTCCGATATTTTCTCGGCGAATACAAATAGACATTTCATTTTTTTCCTTGATTTAGTCCATTAATAATAGAACATTACAAAATAAGACGATCTGCAGTAAAGTATCGTACCTAAATAAATCACAACACGTTCTTCGCTCTGCTGTTTTACTTACACCGAAGTAATTTTAAAATAGAGTTTTGCTGGTAATTTCTACGAGCGGACTGGATCCTCTTTAAGGGTGCATACCTTAGATTTTCGGATGGGCGACTTCTTGCCGATTCGGAGACGCCAGTTTTATAACCCATGAGGGCGCACCGGCGGCCAAGTCCACCCCTGGTAGTTTCTATTACTGCTGATTAAAATGTCGACAAAGAACCGAGTGTAGTCCTATACCTTCTTGAGTTCATTTTAAAAAATATATTAGAGTATATAAAAATTTTCATAAGGAAAATAAATCATATATGATGCGGTAAACCACTGACTTACCAGAAAACCTGCCATTGGAAAATTTATTTGATTTTACCAATTTGAAAGGATATAATATTAGCTTAAGAAAATTTTTGTAAAAATGAACAAAAACTAGATTCTGAGGACTAAATTTTCTCCTAGCTTAATCCTATGGAGTCGCACATTTGGTTAAAATATATTTCAAAAAGTACACTGATATGGCTACAACAACCATCTGCTTCTTCCCACCTTTTAAACAACAATAATCGCTACAAATTAGCTAAATACGTTCCAATGAATGCACTGCTAGAAAGAATGAGACGCTTTCAGTTAAGTTTTCTTGCACCAAGACTTTCAGACAGAAAGATGCCCCTGGAGACATAACAAGGTGACAATTATGGCTTCAAAATGACTCCAACACCTCCGTATTGGTTGTCCTTGAGAACATGCAAGGTCGGAGCAAATGAAGGCATGATGGTGAATTTTTGAGCACCTGCGTGGGAGAGAGAGTGCAAGATCCTGGAGCCATGAGACTATTTACTGATAATCATTACTGAAGTTGCGGATAAAAGAAGTTCATATTCTTGTTCATACTAACGGTACACAATACGAAGGCATTTGGAACACGCGAAAAAGAAATGGTTGCTTCCGGGTTGTCACTACTTGACCTTCCTAGTAACGATCAGGTAGGGGAGGGCAGAGGGTAAGATGGCGGTGGGGGCGGCTGGAAGCAATTTGAAAAAGAAGGGTTCGCATTGAGATTCCAAAAGCAGGCGGGTCCCTGACTGGAGAAGGAGACTCGAGCCTTGATCGCACATTCCGCCACACACCCAACCAAACTAAAGGAAACCACCTCATGTTGTCCCGCAACCTGTCTACTGCTTTCAAGACGAAAAAAAAAGGAAAAGCACAAAAAATAAGGAATAAGGAAGAAAAAAACAGGTTACTAAAAAATGGTTCGAGAATAAAAACATATTTCAGAAGGCCGACTATGATGGGGGAAAAAAGCAGGCGTTTCAACACCACATTTTTTCTCGGTTTTATCATCTACGTCTGCTATTCAAATAAGAAAATACTTTTATTTATTATTACCATCTTTTTTAATTAGGACGGCACTTAAACACTAGTTCTTGATTAGACATCTTAAAATCATCGTCACACTGAAGTGAAGCAGACATTTGAAACGTCTAAGACACCACGTTTTAAGAATGATAAGGAAATAATTTAAGTCAACGATAAGAAAATAATTTGAGTCATTAACCAAAGAAGGAGATTATAAAAGAGTTCTACAATTTTAGTTTCTTACAATATTATTTAGCACATAAACGGAAACCTCTCCGATAAGCTCTATGTGTGAAAAACTGTCAGTGATTATTTTAAGTCATTTTAAAATTGTCGTATTTTTTTGTTTTGCTGCGAAACTATGGAAGTTTAGTGTAAAGCGTAAAGACATATAATCCATGGTAAATCTCACATGGTTATTTTCATTCGTACCACTACATTAATTTCATTGTTAAGCGGAAACAAAGATGGTTGACATCAGTAATTTATATTTATTGTAGTTTATAAGCCGTAATTTAGGTTCCCACTTGTGTTAACATAAATTTTAAATATTTGTACAACTAAATAAAAATGGAAAATATGCACAGTATGATTTTATAAACGGTTCTTCGCGGAATCGACATTTTTATCACAGGAGCACACACGAAATATGATTTAAAAATGTTTTAAGCATTGGGGTTTGGAGTGATGGGTTATAGAGATATAATTATAAGGTAATAATAGTGTACACGTGTATACAATTAAGAGAGGTTTACTTTGGCGAATATAAATGAGGGAGGCTTCGAAATATCCTTAAACTCGAACACTTCACAAAGGAAAAACAGACATGAAACATACCCACGGGGATTTTGTAAATTGTGAAAGACCTACGAAGTAACGAATAACTAAATCTTCGCGGCAGAAAACAGTAGCCACGTAATTGGTTTACAAACTAGTTGATTTTTCTAAAATTCTAGTCAGTAATGGTGTAGTCATGTAAAGTTTTAACAGATATTAAGCATAAAGAAGCATAAATATGGAAAATAGTTAAATATAGATAGCTTTTCTCGAATTGAGTAATTTATGCTACCTAAGACGGCCTGTTTTAAGAAAATAAATATAGGAGAAAAAAGGGCATATACTTTTATATATATCGCACCTCTGCTTCAGAAGTGACACAACTCTAAAATTTTCAAATTCCAGCTAAAAACATCATTAAGATATATAACATTATGTCTATCTTTAAATGAAACGATACGTCTAAACTTCCAACAGTTTCCTCGAGAAATTAATAGCCTAGAGAAGTGGGGGAGGCGCTATTTCACAATTGCTCCTTCAGTGTCAGGTGACTTAAAATTACTCAAAACGCAAATCGACAGATTAGACTTGTGTCACTTCTTAAGCGGGGATGCGATATACTCTCTCTCTTTTCTCTTATTATTATATATATATATACTTATTATTATATCTCTTATATGTATATATATATATGCGCGTCTGTGTGTATAACAACTAAAATGATTTTTCCATAAAAAGCAATATCCGTAATTGCGGAGACAGATATATGCCTGCTTTACTTGCAAAAAATTTTAAAAATCTGTTCCAAGACAAAAAGAAGGAGGATATCGAACTTCTTATTCTAGAATTAAACGTTAAGTAACCTATAATTTATTCTTCAGAAATGTAGTCTAAGCACATGAGTTTATAGCTACCTAAATTCAATTTTAAGCTTGACTTCATTTAGTTCTTTGTAACTTACTTCTTGATCACAAAAGGATGGCTAAGTTGGAGTAGCGACCCTAAAAATTCCTCAATTTCTTAGAACTATTACGATGCTGAAGCAGGTGTATGCTTCTTTTCTCAAAATAATTCCAGAAGTCCTTTAATCAAGCTTATTTTCGGGATTTCGCTGATAGAAATGAGATGCAGGTATCATTAGACAACAAATGTTTACAAGTTTACTTGCCTTCTTAACAGTAATCAATATAAACAATCTTTCCAAGTGAACATGCACTCTCCTTTATACATTTGGCACACGTACGCTTACCAAATTTGTCCAATATCCTTTATTAAACATTATGAACTGCGGAAAAACACATTCTAAAATTTCAAACTTAAAGTTTCAAAAACCTTCGCTTTTCACAAAGACGTCAGAATAGACAGTGCTAGAACGACGTACTTTCGTTTTAGGTCAAAACTTCTGAACTAACACCGTCAACAGCTAACCATTTATCATTGAAAAGAACGCCGTCTTGCACTGATAAATAAGCAATACGAATGTATGTGATACTCACCAAATATTTGCCGTCGAAATGAGTAAACACAAGAAAAATATGACGTAAACAATTAAACATAACATCATAAATATAAATTTCAAACAATATGGGTTATGCAAATAAATTATTAAAATTATTTTGCGTATTTGTTGGTACTTTTCATAGTATTATGGGTGTGTGTTTAGCTTCGACAAGCTACTACATAAAATTGCATTAGTTTTCTTAGGTCATGCATACTCTACATAAAATATCGTTGATTTGTAATTTTCACACCGAAAAAAATTGTTTCCTCCTTTAATGTTTTTAAATGCACAATATTTAATATCCTTTACTAAAATTGAGGAAACTATATAAGCTATTAATTATTATCATTAATTATCATTAATTTATGTAGTAAATTTGATGTTTTTCATTGTTATTGAAGTCATAAACGTCATTCCAGTTCATGTAAATCCGATACTTCAAACTCATTTTCAACAAAAAAAACTCCTGAGCACACCGTGCTGTAAGACAGACAGCATTGCCATGCTGAAAAATGAAACAGATAGTTCTCAATGCTGCCACACTGTAGAAATAACGCAATTGTTCAGAATGTCTTAGTAAGTAGTCGAATCCATGGTTTCGGGTACAGCAACTAACGGACAGAGTCTCATCTAGATGAAACAACTCCACACCATGATGGAATCATCTTCTTACTTGACGGTTAGGACAACACAATATTTCATAAACCGTTTGCTGGGTGATCTCCACATCCAAGTACTTCCGTCAGAGTGGAACCGTAAATATACCATTATTATTTCCCCAAACCACTAATTTTATCCTCAATCGAGGTTGCGCACAGAACTGAATTCCTCAGCATCGCTATATATCAGATACATTCAATGGGAATGACCAGGTTAACGAAATATGTAGTAAAATAGCTAAAGACTTAAGTATAATAAAGAAAATCTTAAAATACTGACCAAAAAAAAAAAGAAAAGAAATCGTCGAATTGCATTACTCATTGATTAACAGCCGTCTAATGTAATGCAATAGTGTTTGGTGAAAATTGGGAAGAATTACTTAAAAATTATTCAAATTTAAAAAAGAACCATAAGAACAAGATACACGAAGGAGATTATCAATTGGAAAACACTTACAAAATCTCATGGTATATGTTCTATGAACATAAGGTATGAATATTGTGTATTAATCAAAATGAACCAATAAATATTAAAACAAAGACACGCTTAAACCGTAGATATATATAACAAAGGTAGGTATGATTAAGAGAAGGCGGAAAATATCAAGCTTACAAAAAATTAAACTTGAATTAAATAGAGACAATATGAGTAGTTACAAAGGAGTAAAATTCTGGAATTCACTGCCAGATGAACACAAAATAATAAATAACCCGAAATTATTCAAATTAATACTGAAAAAATATTTATTGATCAGAAACGAGGAGAGAAGAAAGGGCTGAGACGGGGAAGGGGGGATCATATGTGTGTGCATACATTTACTTATTTCGTTTTCCATGTCTAAAGAAGGTTATATTTGTATATTTTCTCTGGGCCTTTTACACTGCGTTGGTCGTTAATCATTTATCTCTCTATTAACATAAATTGTTATGGGTTGATTTGTATAATCTAAATGTTAATATGCCCGATGCTGATTGTTTAATTTAGAGAAAGAATAAATAAATAAAGATTATTATTATCGCTATTATTATTATCTATAATCCAAGAACAATGGGCAGAACACCAAATGTCGTTTTGCATTTATAACAGTAATGTTTGGCTTGTATGTAGCTGTTCTCCCATAATAACCAATCACACGCAACACTCTGCAGATCAAAAGGGTATTAGCAGAGAGTGAGAGTAGGGGTTGGGGCGTCTGTTTTGTATGACTGAAGGATGGGTCATTTGGGGCGGCACCGATGACTTAAAGTGACATTTGAACATCAATACATTTACCCACTACCAAGCTTAATCAACAAATTGAGCTCAGAATTCATAATTTCAACCTCTGAGGTTTAAATATATAAAGAATCGATTGTTTGCTCATGCACGAAACTCGGGGGCAGCAAACTGAAGAAAATATTTGGGGCCCTGGTGGACCTTCTCCCTATTATCTGCAGTCAAGTGAGTTAATTAGAGATAGGAAAAATATCAACAGTGACGATTAAGACAATAACGATATTATCTTAAACCAGCGGTTCTCAACTTGTGCTCCGCTGAGCATTTGGTGCTCCGCGTGCTCTAGTGCTCAAAAATTACAAAAAATCACTGCATTTCCTTCTAGAAAGTTGGAAAAGCAGATTTAATATAAAACATCCCCGCTAGACTCTGAATCGAAAATTTTCCAGCTAAAGGAGGTTTTCGTTGCTGTTTTTCGTTTATGTAGTTAAGTAAATTCCCCATTTCTCTGAAATTTGTGAGAAATATAACATTTCGAAGAAAATAAAACCTGGTATTTTACATGCCCAAATACCATGGAATAGTTTTAAATACCTTCCATCGTTAATACTGCTATCATCATCGGGTTTATTGCGGGTTTGGCTTATGTTGGGAGAAATATCGTCGCCCTTATGAGCGAAGAAAAGTATAAAAAAGCATATAAGAAAATACATGTATAATTGATGTTTTCGGAAAATAATATTTAAGTTTCGTTTTTAATGATTTTAATTGGGGAAAATTAAGCTCAGATTCAAATTTAAGCAATTCAAAATCCGAAAACAAATTCGCGCTTTTACTATTATAGAACGAAATGTTGACTAACAACCTGAAAAATATGGTTAGGTAAAAGTAGCCAAAAATGCACATACGCGCCTTTGCCTATAAGGGTGTCGATAGTGCTCGCCGAATAATTGTTCCCTTGAAAAATGCACCGTGACGCAAAAAAGTCGAAAGCCTCTGTCTTAAACGATAATGAATAATAAATAATAAAGATATATCTTAAGCAATAATGATATAAACCAGGGATCGGTTACCGTTTTGAGGTATTATGCCAAATTAATACTGCAAAGTCATTCGCGTGCCAACGCAGAATTGTGCCACGTGTCACTCATCAAATTATGACTGTTTATGTTACCATTCACTTATTAATTCAATTTAAGTAAATATTTTGTTAAGTTCCTTATTCATTAAAGGAATTGATTTTCTTGAAAATGGTGTGTTCGGATTTTTTATGGCGCAAAGACAGCAAGGGTCATCCTGCGCAAAAAAAAAGCATTTTTTTCTTGAAAATTTCTTCGTACGTTTGACGTACGGTTTACAATTTAGCAATGCAGAGCGCAAATATATATTTTGTTATGTTCCCCATTCATTAAAAGAATTGATTTTCTTGAAAATGGTTTGTTTGGATTTTTATGGCGCAAGGGCAGCAAACGCCATCCTGTGCCAAATAAAGCGTTTTTCTTTGGAAAATTCCTTGTATGTTTGATGCATGATTTACAATTTAACAATACAAAAGGAGGTACAAACAGCGCGATTCTTTTTTGCTGTGTGAAACCCTATTTTATAATTCAAGGGCTTTGAAATCGAGGAATATCGGTCTTTTATAGCAGACATTTTTGAAATATTAATTTCTCATAATACTAATCTTCTTACAAGCAAACAACGTAAGTGCTAGGTTGAGATGAGGAGAATGAAGGTTTGATTGAAAATATAATTAAGAACCATTCATGAAGTCAGTCAGCCTGCTTACAAATTTAATTTTGTACATTTTTCCTATACAAATATCTAACAACAATTTCTCTTCTAAAGATGGTAGAAATGGATTTCATCTGAAAACAAATAAAATACTTTTTCTTTTTTAAATTTTAACAAATGCGTATTCTTTTTAAATCACTCCGCTTGCCACAAAAAAAAAAAAAAAAAAATTGGAACGTGTGCCATGTGTGGCACATGTGCCGCAGGTTGCCGACCCCTGGTATAGACAATAAAGATAAGATATGTTACGTCTTTTATCCTCACAATTAAATCCTGTGTTTCTTATTGTCCATTAATTTTGGGAGGGCACGCCCCCAATATATTTTTTATGGGACCTAACGGACCAGGGGCCCCTAGGAGTTGGCGCCCATGATTCGTGGTAGATGACGTTTTCCTAAAAGGGCGTTCCCCATATAACTTCCAAAAATTCGAAGTGGTACACTATGATGAGGTGTTCGAAATTTTCTTTTCTTCAGTCTCCAACGAACTGGGAACTCTTCGTGCCGCAGCAACTAAATCTCTGACAAATAACTCCTTCCATTCATCCTTTCGCTTATCCTTCCTACTCGAGATAGTAGAATGGAAACTACTGGGATTATTACAAGCCGTTACTTGAAGTGGGTGTTAACTGCTTATTCCGATACAGTTGCTTCGCCATCACATCAGTTTTCTCGCCAAAAACTATCGCCAAAGCATTTTCCTAGACGGAACAACAAATTCTTTACTATGATACTTATAAATCAAGCGTATGTTGTAGTGTGGTCAATCAGTCCTTTAGCTAAATTGTGTGTATATCTCATATCCCCCCTTTCATTCACACGCGAATGAGAAATTTAAAAATCAGAATTAGGTAGCGTCCAAGTATTACGTAAGCAATATTTTGGCCATTTTATACCCCTCCCCCCTGGTAAGCAAAAATTAACATTGGCTAACATAGGAAAATAAGCACAACAGCAACGCCATCCCCCGAAAGGTGCTCCCTTAAGTGTGAGTTAGACAATATAAGAAATCCATGACGTAAAATAGACTAATGGTGCTGAACGGGAGAAAAATGTTTTATCAGTGGTGTAGCTAGAGACGTAGCTAATTTTTTGTGTTCTTAAGCAAAAAATAATTTGGGCCCGTGTTTTTATTAAAATAAGGGGGCCCAAAAATGAAAAATTCAATAAAAAAGGATCTAAAATTAGTAAATAGTGAGGATGGGGTTCTAAGCGTTTTCTCTTCTGCTATACGATAGCTACGCCCATGGGTGCAGCGTAATTTCTTTACCTCCCTACTCCATGTGAAGGGCTTTGAAGGGGCACTTTTTAGCTCCATAAAATTTTGAAGAGGTTTAAGAGTATTCGCAATGCGGGGTTTAAGGGGTGGGATCCATTTAAACGAAGTTTCAGTTGCAAATCATGAAATAATTAACTGAATATTCCTATGGCGCAGGCCTGGTTTTGGCGCCAGTGTTTTCAAATTTTCGCCAAGGTTCGAGGCGGAAAGATTGCCAATCGGCAGAGCAAAAGAGGCAGAATGAGGACGTGTAAAGTTGGTACTTCCCATCATCGAGTGGTTGAAAAAGAACGTGGGCATTTCTTCGCTAAACGCGGCGTTTAATTCGGTGGAAAATTCGTCGGAGGGGTGGCCACACCGGTGGTTGCGCGTTCCTTGGGTGGCTAGGGGGGACAGAGGAGGAGGGGCCGAACGGCGGAACTGCCAAAGATTGGCCCTTTGACCTCTCCGTCATCGCTTATGGTTCGCGAACGGGTGGGCTATCTAGTTGGAGAAGCTAGGGTCCTTGACATTAACCACACCCACCCTACCTGGGGAGGTGGAAGCCACCATAAAGATTGCCATCCTTCCCCTCTCACATAGATTTCCACGGATTTTGCTGGACAATAGGTTTCTGGAACACTTTGCCACCGTATGAGAGAACCCTCTCAATGAATTATTGAGACCTGGGTAAATGGGATCTGCCAAGAGTTAGGCAAACTTTAGGTTTGGGGCTGCTGATTCTATTGAAACATCTTCCCTAAGCCCTATCCTTGGATGAAAGGGTACAGTGAAACCTAGCCAAACAATTTCTCAAAGATTTCTTGAAATGCCTTTGAACTTAGAATTTTTCCGCGAATTATTATAATAAATCATAAAACCTGATTTGTTTTAATAAATCGCAATAAAATATCGAATTTTACGCTCAGCTAACACACGCATTTACAATAAAATTGTTATAATTTATTCTGTGATGTAAAATTAGGTTTAATATGTGGGTTTATAGAAAGGGTATAACTATCTGCCGTTCTAAGAAAATTAAACAAAAAATTTTCTCAATAATATTCGGTTTTTATCGTTAGTAGTTATAATTATCAGTAGTTTTAATTATTAATAGGCTATGCAGTTTTAGAGGTAGGTTAATAAAATAATCACAAAATGGTTGCATGCTTTGCATATCATACGATGAAAATTTTTAAAATTACAATAGTCCTTTATAATTATGGACGGTTTTGTCGTATTGTATTAATAAATATTTTCAAATTTTTTATATTATATAGTTTGCGCGTATCTAAGAAATAACCATACATATTAGCTCATATTAATTATATATCCCCCTAGGTTCATTTGATATATATATATATATATTAGAATATTACTCATAAAGTACCACTATCTATGGCAGAGGTCGCCAACCGGTAGTTCGCAGAATTATCTGGACATTATTTGCATTTTTAATGTTTTATTAATAATAAAACAAAAACAATATTTTAAGAAATTCTAATATTCTGAATGACAATTGTCGCGATTATATTGCACTAGATTCACGAAATGTACTTGATAGGTTCCTAAATTTTTAAGTACTAATTTCTAACTTTCTATTAAAATAATTAATTGTAAATTTTTGTATCTATAGAATGTACTTGAGATAATTATCGGCAATTAGTGAAAAAACCTTCACTTGCCGCAATTCGGTTATCAGGAGACGCCTTGAATTTATCTTATTTAAAAAAATTCATATTAATAGTCTGCGGGATTTAAAATTATGAATTTAGTGGTCCGTGAGGTCCGAAAGGTTGGCGACCGCTGGTTTAAGGTATGGTTGAAAAACTAATCAAAAAATTCTTCGGCCCTTTGTTTGGCACACATGACAAAATTTTACAAATGTTCTTGTAAATGTGAAATATATTTGTGTCTATGCTGTCTTGTTGCGACTACAATTGTTGAAATGACTCATCATTGGCTCCTGCAATTTGAGAAAGAAGCAGGACTTCGCCCATAGAAAGGCCTTTGAGAATTAATTAGAGGTAAATACAATTCCTATGAGGGCTTCTTTTATCAAACTTATATGATCATTTGGGTAGATGAGTAATTTTGAAACATACTTTGATCGAAAAGTTAACTTTTTAGGCTGAAGCCTCATTCTATTTGATCGGAAAGAGATGCTCGTGTATACATTATTTTATGCTCTGTCAATAGAACAATTCTGGCAATCCTTCTGATTTTAATAAAGATGTGCTTTGTTAACATATAATTATATTATGTATATTTACTTGACTATCATACCCCATCCAAATCTGAATTATTCACTTAAAAGCAGGAAATATTGTCGGCCAAACTTTTAGCTGGGGTAGGGGGTGGTCTCTTTAATCCCTTTCAGTAAAATTTTGAAATGAAAATGTTTTCTAAGAATTTGATGTTTCTCCAAAAATCTGAAATAAACCGAGAGTTATATTGTATATTTTCTCAGGAATTTTGTCACGATGTCCATCGATACTGATTGACATTTTTGTCATTTTAATTTCGGACGTATTAAATAATTAAAAAAGTAAAATGATATTAAATTTTAAATAAACACGCATGTTAATTATTCGTATTTTGAAATTTAGATTGAATGACAAACCTGTGACATGGTCCTTAACCAAGAATTTTAGGACAAAAATAATTGACAAATTTATGCATCAAACCGTTTCTCAATATATTGAGTGGGTAATGAAACTCCTAAATCCCACTCCATTCCCAAAATTTCATAAATAAAATACTAGAGCGGAATAAAAAATACAGGGAATCATTTTCTCTGAAAGCTAACATATTGGAAGCTGCCAGAGATAGATAAGTCATTGGGTGCTACGGTGGTGAACTGGTAACGCATTCGCCTGGCATGCAGTTATTCTGAGTTCACTCCCAACTGTGCCAAAAAAATAACGCTTATATACTAACTGCTTCGGGGGTTGGTTCTTTAGATCTTAAGAGGTTCGGATTCTAAAGAAAACTGCAAGTCGCGGCTCAGTATGACTCTTGCTGTCCTCGCGTCGTAAAGCTCCCACAAATATATGCATTTTCCGATTCTAATATGCGTGCGGACACATATAAGTGACATATCATTGAAAGACTGCACACATCACTTGAGCTGTTGTGTCCTTGGACATTTTATTGATTATGCTTTAGATAAGCGTTTGATTAGCACGAATACATTATGTTTGAAATTGAGAAATTTAAGTTCTTTCAGATCACAAATTTAAGAGTAATATCAAAGTATTCTGAATAATTAATTAGTATTTTCCCGTCCAATACGAACTAGGAGCGTCAACCAGTGCTGTAGTCGTAAAATAAAATGTGCGGGAACGCTCCGACTGACTTCGTGATAATGAGTGGAGAGAGGGGCACTGCTCCAGTTTGCCAAGAAACAGTGTAGAAGCCATCTACAATTTCTTTTTCCTTTTTTTTTTTTTTTTTAAATCCTAGTTTGCCATTTTATTTTGATTTATAGAATTTTTTACCAATTTATGGGAATTTTCTTTATTTATTCTTTAATTATTTAAATATTATTTGATTATTCGTTGAAAGTTTGTTTCTGGCCGTTAAAATACCAGTTTAAATATGTTGTTTTGGGTGAAGAGATAACAATTTTATTCATGTTAGTTGATACTGCGATCTTATGGTCAATTTTTTTAACGACCAGAATGTTTTAGGACACTTTTTTCCTAACATTAATTAATACATAAACAGTTTAATTTTTTGTGCTTGGGAATGATCGTTCCAGTTAAAAAGAAGTCTGGGAACGCCGTTCCCACGCGTGACCGCCCCACTACACCTCTGGTGTCAACGGTATGGACATCAGCAGGCTGTGGACAGGCAAATCAAAACAGCGATGCTAGAAGGATTTGTTCTTACTTTAAGAATCCAAAGATTAGTATGGTAGTTCCTGAGGACATAACCATCAATGAGCTTTGTATCAATTTGCATTTTCCTTTTAAAGTGAAATTTTCAGAGGTAAAACGAACTTGTGTTTACTTTATGGCGTTTTAAATTATTATACATCTTACGTATGCTTCATAGCCGTCGCCATACTTTTTCTACGCTGCATGTCTTTTATCCTAATTTAAGAATCGGAAAATACAATTACTTGTTGAAATATTTATTAATATGCATTCCTTGCTAAATGCACTAATAACGAGCTATAGTGCAAATACCACATGAAAGAAATTCAACTGTACTTGAGCCCTAACGTGCAGGGCTATGAAATAAGAGCAGTATGCTACAGTCAGATCATATACAGCGCTAATTCGTTACATAGTGGCTTTTGAGTTATATTCGGTCGTGCACGTTTATATGATGACCGTAAACGTTATAATGGCCCCGCATAGCCCTCCACCTTCGAGTAACGTATCTTCAGCGTTAAGAGGGATCTGAGTGTTTCAAGTCCTAACGGAAGTTTTCGTGCTACTGATAAAAACAATTATTTTCTAAATCACGAAGATTTTTTCTTTAATTATGAGGAAACAGAAGTTCTTAATAGCAATGGAGTTTTCCCTAATTACATTGCCAGTGTGCAAAGGCAGCCCTTTAAATTAACTTTCTGAAGATAGCACTGATCTACCTACAACGCCTTCTTCGGCTAATACTTGGCCCTGAATTTTCAAAGCAAATTGTAGTGCTTTTGTAGAATTCGCTAATATGCTCGCTCTTAATTGTCTTTCAGGAAGTGAGCGACATCTTGTCGGGAGATATTTCAACGATTTGGGGCCTAGGTCAATGTTCAGGTGGAGTGAGCCATGAGCTAAATGTTAGCCCATCCCGATAGTAGACCAAACACTCTTGTCTTCGCCCACTCGACGTCATACATCAAAATGAGATACTTGACGCAGGGACAGCGGAATTCCCGACACTGGCAGGCATTTGC
>QLNU02015360.1:105247534-105258164 GCA_006491805.2 Dysdera silvatica
CATGCCCCGTAATAACATCCTGGACCCGCCATTGGCTAGAAGACTTAAATGTATTAGATATAAAAGAATTTGTGTGCAAAATTAAACAATGAAACACATCAAACATTTTTACATTTGTCAAAGTAAGCACTTATTAAGTAATTGTTTCGTATGCTTTTGAAAACAATTATATGTTTTAATTTTTCCTCTTTTTCATTTTTTCTCCTCATTTGCTCAATTTTTTCTTTGTTTGATTTAAAATTAATTTTTTACGCCATTTTGCCGCCCTAGGCGGTCTCCTGATCCACCCCAACGATGATTATTTTTTCTAATTAATTATTTTTTTTACTATTAAAACCAGGGATAAAACTTAGGTTTTTTGCTTTTAAATCCTTGTTAGATTAAGGGGGCTCTCTTCTCTCCCTCCCATATTTCAAACTCAAATCGCCCTGCTGTTAGTATCTCTCATCTCAGAATGCTCATATTTAGATTCGCCACGAGATATACTGTATATCTGGTCATTATTAAGCCTGACAGGCTGCCCGTATGAATTAACGACAACTAAAAAAGAGCTTTGGGAAATGTAATTTGTATTTTCGAAAAGTATTTTAAAATACATTTTGCATTTTGTATCGAAAATACAAATTTTCCAGTATTTTGCAACGGAAGTACATATTTCTAAGTATTTTGCCCAGCTCTGGTTCGATATACATAGTCGTGCGCAGAACGTTGATGGGTGTGTGTGTGTTTGTGGGGTGCCAATTGGAAGATGAACGGGCTGGAAACAATGTCTACCCATCCGGGGAGTCTATTCCATTGTTTTTACACCCATAGTAAGTTACTATGAGTTGAAAACGAGAGAGAATGCCACTAACCAACATTATATTTTTACATGTCACACACATATGTCTGCTCGCTTGCACATTGCTTCTTGTTAGGCCTAACACTCGCATTATACTATAATCACGACCGCACTATCATTTCACATGCATCCAATCTTTCTTCGGCCTTTTTTTTCCGCGGCGCTTTTTTCAGTGATTTTTACAATGTAGAAGGTCCGGAGAAAATACACAAGTATAATCTGCTCCAGATCTGGAATTGTTATTCTTGGATACAAGTAGGCTAAATTATCTCTTTGTTCTGGAAGGAAACATTTGAACATAATGTGATAAAATGTAATATAAAAAAATATGTGAAAGAAGAACAAAATAGCATATTTTAATTTTTACTACATGTAATGATGGCTTTATTTATACATCCAGGTTTGCAAAAACTTGTGCAAAAGAATAAAGAAAACGAAAAAACTTTGAAGTTGAAAAATTTTGAAAATTCAACTTAGAGGACGGTTACTTGGGGTTTAAACCTTAATAACCCATCACATTATGGCCAATGATAATTCTACATTCGTTTTTTAGAAGTTGATAACCGCAATATATGAAGACAATATACGAAATAGTATTGTTCAGACATTATATTTGAACAAGAAGTTGAGAAACAACAACAAGCAACGTTATTGTTTAATGACAATAATAATAATAATGGTAATAATAATAATAATATTTATTTTACAGGCAAACAAAAAATTGCATACAAATATAAAAATGATATAATGAGACTGGAAGGTGCCTTGACGTATGATCGGAAAAAAAAGTAGACAAAAAGTCAGCTTGACGAATTCCGGTCACCTCTCGGATATTAAATTAATTAAACACAATATCATGAAAAACCATAAATGGGAGCAGACACCGACGTGTAAAACATAAGAAAAGAAATTGAACATTGACATAAAAGATGTAATAAAAGAAATTAAACATTGACATGTAAATCACAATAAAAGAAATTAAACATTAGCATGTGGATAATAAGTATTTATTTGGAGCTGACTTAAACAAATGATCGCTCTGAATATTAATTGGACGCTGGGAGAAGATTCCAAATCATCGGACCTTGAGGGTCTACATGATCATATAAATAATGAGAGGTGGATTTTAATGGGATACGGTTTCTGCCGGATCTGGAGGTATAGCGATTATCACGTGGACGAATCTGAATGATATTTGATTTATAATCGCTTATTGAATTAGATCTCTCCAGCTGGTGGGTTCAAGAAAATTTATTACTGTATCAATAAGATCTTCTTATCCAGTTAATTATGCTTCGTATAATTTGCCTTCCTGTAATTTTTTTCAACGACAACACTGAACATATGCATGAAAAAATTATATATTTTTTATACTTATAAAATACCGATAGTTTTGATAAGCTAATTTGAATTTCAGGGATATCATTAATTCAATGCCTCCGAGGTAATCTTAATTACGAATTAGGCCCCAAGTAAAAAATGAGAAGAATACTGCTTTTTAAGTGTGAAATTTTAAGTTTGTTTCAAAACCAATCATAAAGAAAAAAATCCAATCTCTTGCAATGATGCGCCATAAATCAAATTTGTGTTACGCTATTTGGTTGGTTGTATTTTTATGGAGCAAGGACTGTAAAGATCATTTTGCACAGAACAAGGTGAATTATTACTGCAGTCTTAAAAGTGCATTGACTAAGATTAAAAGTCATCGACATAATTAATCATCAACATAAATTCATCAATACAATTTTGCACTAATATAATTTATATGTGAAACTGGTTTAATTTTTTAAGGTATTTCTTAAAATTAGATGTGGTATATCTGAGAGCTACAATCAGCAATGCAGTTTTCAAATGCGTTCACTCATCAGTTGTATATAAATATGTATAGAACAACATATAAATCATTTTGAGACGAAACGTATGTCTATGGAGATGAAATACAATTTTTTATATTTTCATTGTCACTTTCTTTTTCTTGAGACACCATATTTTTTTCTCCTTTACGAGTTAGAACAAACCATAATAATAGTGTTAGAACGCAGCTTGATATAGCACATCCAAAAACTACATATATGAACATGAAAGGAAAAGAATCTAAAAATTGGCTAACTGCTAAAGGTACCACCATTTCACCAGCGGATCCTGATATAACGAATACTGATGCCATTTTATTTGTAATATTTACATATCTTTCAATCCAGCTAATCACAGATGGAAAGAAAGACGATATGCCAATTCCCAATAAAACAGTACCTACCCAAAGGCATTCGACGTATGTGTTGCTGAATGCTAATAGAATAATACTGCCCAACACTGTTATAATCAGATCTAAGAGTACGATAGTAAATGGGGAGAATTTTGCTGAAAGGATAATTGATACTCCTCTAGAAAATGTAAATGTGCCCCAGAAAACAGCAGTCAAAAATGATCCAGTAGATTTGGATAACTTCAAGTTCCCTTTAACAGCGTATGTAGCTAGCATTTGACCATATCCTAACTCAATTCCACAGTAGACGCTTAACAAAATTATAGTAAGTACAATCACTGCAATCGTAAAAATTATATCAGGTTCAAGCACACCCTTATTATCATTTTCGATTTCATCAGCTTTCTTCTGAGTACATACAAGAGCTATGACAGTGAACAGAAATGTTGCGGACAAGGCAAAACCACCAATTATAGTATAAGCATATGTTACTGATGGCACAGTCTCCACCACATTAGGCAAGCTTGTTTCATTTACGTAAATAGTAGAATTTTTAAAATATGAAGCATTTAAGTTAATTATTCTAGAGTCATTTGAGGATAAATCTAAAAGATCTTCGGTTAAGTGCTTGGATAGAAACGGTTCAGCAATCAATGGGGATAAAAAGCCTCCGAGTCCAAAAACAAAATGCAGAGCTTGAAAAAATGGTGCACAATCTTTTCCTCCCCATATGTTTAAACACAAAACATTTGATCCTAAAAAATAGTACTTTAAGTTATATCTATTCCACTGAATATATATATATATTGACCCAAATACATTGACCCAAACACCTACATTGAAATACAAAAAGCCACAATCCTAAACACGTGTCACATTGTCAGGAAGTTTCTAGACATGGCACATTAAGAAGTGATGTAAAAAGAGGCTTGGGAACATGGCGCTCTGCCCGTCCCAAAGCCTGTTTCCGCCAAGAATGGGCGAGGAAAACCTTATATATATATAATAAAAATATAAATATTGAAAAATATAAATAGAGAAAATATAACAGTGTAAAAGGTATTTAAAATATGAAAAGGAAAGACCTTTGGGTTATTAAAAGTTAAGGTCATGTAATATAAACTTAACTAACAAAGGTGTACATAATTAAGTTTGCATTTAAATTACAATAAAATTAGAATTTAGTTGTATAAACAATAAAATTAGGGTGTCCAAGAAACGTATTTTGTACACTGAAAAGTATGTGGAGAGGTAGAGGATTCCTGAATTTAATTACTCCATTTTGAAATGTATCAAATACTTTAATAGAAACTACTCAGAGTCAGTCTTGTTCAGTGCCTCTTTTCTGCTTGATAGTTTTTCTAAATCGCTTCTATATATACCAATATTAAATTTTTTTCGTGTGACTTGGACCTGTTTGTACCTTTATTATTTCATCATATTCGAGATTTGTATATCCAGAGAAGTTATTTAGAAGAAGAATTTCATAGTATTTTAAAGGAAAGATTACGTTCTTTCCATATGTAGTTGTTTAATGCGATGAAATATGTCTTTATTCCTTTTAACTTACCTGTGTCTAATGCCCCTATAGCCAATCCTCCAACAGCTAGAATGCTCATGAGAACTTCAATACTTCTACACCATGGAACAGCAAGAGTACATAATGACATCACAAGATTGCAAAATACAAGTAAATATTCCGGCTTTTTTACCATGTCAAACACAATTCCACCTGAAAACAAAGCTATTGGTTTACTTAGAAAATGTTAAGGGAATAAAAGTGTCAAGGCTTATTTCCATTTTAAACATTACACTTTCCTTCAAATACAATGAAATCTGTTTATAATGATAATCCAGGCGCTGGGAAGAGATATCGTTATAAACAAGATTGAACCTGATATATTTTACCAGTGTCGGGAACAAGGAATATATTATTATAGACAGATTTATCGTTATAGACAGTATCGTTGTATGTATATATTTCACTGTATTTAATGATCATAAGTATTCACTAATCTTTATTTACTGCTCCATTTTTGGAATGAGGGCATACGTCCTCTATGTTTATATTCCGTGTTTTCCAATTCATTTCTTACAAGAAAAGCTTAGCCAAAGTCCAGAGGATGTTTCAGACTTCCCAGCTGGTCCCAGAAAACCTAATATGAACACGACTGGGATATAAACCTTGTAAAGGCGTGTTCTGTTCCATGCTGTGTTAACACGGTCATTTGTGTTATTGACCATGGGTAGATTTACCATTTTGCCACCCATAGGCTACTTTTTTTGGCGCCCTCTCCTACTCGCTGATCCACCCAATTAGTGGCAGGAACATTAAAATTTATTATACAATAATTTTTGCCACCCACGTATATTTAGCTCAAACTAGAGCTTTATTATATTTGGAGAAAAAGAGGCGCCGTCCTCATCCTGGATTCGAACCAGGGTCCCCGCATTGAGCACGCGGTGTCTTGACCTACTAGACAAACAAGGACAAGAACAAACGCATTTTTCTCCGTATATTAGGATGAAAGATATTATTACCCTGTGAAGGGTAATAATATCTTACATTAAAATTGTTACATTCAATATACGCCAAAAACTTTTGTATTGAAAAAAAATATGTTGAAAAACAAACTCATAAATTGAAACATAAACATTAAACAATATTAACTTATATTGAAGTATTATTTCTTCTTGGTATATAATAAATCAAATTCAATTTTATTGAAATAAATTTTAATTTTAATCAAAAAATAAAAGTCTATTGAACACTGGTATTTAAATGGAAAGCATGACGTCTAGCTTTCTTCTTGGCAAAACATCTGATTATATCATGCGGTATTGATTTTGCTATATCAGACTCAATACACAAAATTGCCTATGAATTCAATCTATCTTTACACATAGTTTATCGCAGATAGTTTTTAATTCTCGTAAGGCCAGAAAAAGATAGTTTAGCGGAACAGTTTACGCTGCCATACTTATGAATATTCTAAGTGCAATATGAACATTAGGATATACATCATGCAGGCCGCTTTCGAGTAACCAGCTATATAACGTACACATTGTTACAGACGAATTTTTTGGTCTGATCGGCTTGAAGTTTGAGAGGGCTCTCAGATAAACGAACCTATCACTACACCAGGGCCTGCCCGTCGTTTTGCCCCCCCAGGCAGAACAATAAAATGCCGTCCCTGCCAAATAAATATTTGCTTTCATTTTTGAAAATATACTGG
The DNA here is from genome assembly GCA_006491805.2 of Dysdera silvatica. Classification (NCBI taxonomy): domain Eukaryota; kingdom Metazoa; phylum Arthropoda; class Arachnida; order Araneae; family Dysderidae; genus Dysdera; species Dysdera silvatica. The sequence goes on from QLNU02015360.1 coordinate 105,253,818, forward strand.
CAAAAAAAATGTTTTATAATTTGATACCGTCTCTCAAATTTTGCCGCCCTAGTTTATAGCCTAGTATAGCCTATTGGGAAATACGGCATTGTTACTGACCTGTTATTTAGATTCATACGAAGGGGGCGGTACCCACAGCCTAGAATCATGCAGTGATGTCACATCAATGATGACGCTATCGGGTGAAAACCGTATATTAATGGGATGTTTAGAACGGTAGAGGCGGCTTGTTTCTAACGGAATTATGATATTAAGGATGTAGTATGTTAGAAATTGACCTCCAGTCTGGACAGGACTTGGTTTATTGCTATTGTAAATCAGCGACTCACGTTTTACGCTTCTTCGATTTGGCTGTATTGAGAACCTGAGTGAAGTGATTTTTGGATGTTTGTATGGGTCTTGCGCCTTATCTTGTCAGTTCGCAGTCCGGGAAAACTAGCCGAATGCTGGAAAGAGACTCATAGACGTCGTGGGGGTTGCGTCGACCAGAAAGATAGAAATCGAGAAGTCATCGGTGTCATGGAGAATACGTCGACTGGAAAGATTGAGAAGCCGAGGAGTCCTTGTGCCATAAATGTCCTGGTTAGACTGTTGTCAGAAATGAATCTACGCTTTCTCCGGGTCTGAAGACTACTAACTCTGGATAATTACTATAATTAAGTTCTATTGATTAGTTTATTTGTTAAGTTCAGTTTAATGGTTAACTTGTTTTTGAGAGTTGGGTTGTAACTGATCAGGGTCTAGCTTGTGCGGAAAACTTGTGGTCAGTTGAGAAACGTCCAGCCTTACTTAACCGAATTAGGGGTACTAGTCACTTTTATCGTTTGTTTTATTTATGCTCAATATTTGATAAGTTAATGTTTTTGAGAGACCTGTAAATTAATACGTGCAATATTCTGTATTTAACTAGTAGGCCTATGTATTCTTTCAGTGTGTTGTATTTGTTATAATTGTTTGTTAATTTGTCAACAAATAGTTGAAATGTCGTTTCTCACGCGGTGTAAATGTAAGAAACTGGTTATTTGATGAGCCTATGTTTCGCGTGCTATATCATGGATGACTGGTGAGGGGAAACATGTACCTGTTGAGTTAATAAACTTTTCGTATGAAACTGTTTCACTTAGTGTGTTTACCACTCGTGCTCATTCTAGATATTAACATACTAGTATTAATACGTTTAGTAGAGTAATAGTTCGCTATAACCTGCAACAAAACTAATCGAACACGCAACGCTGCATCGATATTCAAATCTTTTAAAATGTATTACCATATGGCTTTTATATGCATTTAGTGAATGGCTTTCCTTTTCGAACCTTTAAAGTTGAATCTTGTTGTATTTATTTATTCTAATTTACTAATATATAGTACTGTTGCATTACTATGTGACTTCACTGGATGACACATTTCTCATGTATAAACCTTAAGAGCTTGAATTCAATTAAACGATGAAGTCAATGACAATTAAAGTGATTCTCCTTGATAAAAATTAATAATTGCCATCATAGAAATTAACGCATAATATTAATAGAGCGTAATGCAAAAGAGAAAATAAACAAAATGGGTGTAAAAATAAAGTTAAAGACGAAAAATTTGGAAACTTCAGTTAAACACAAAAAGTCCATGTTCTTAAAACTACCTAAAACTGAACGTTACAAGTAATATTATGTTGATATTTAATTGTACATAACACGCAAATTTCATGTAAAAGAGATCAAGGAGGTACTTGTGGAAAATAGCTACCCGAGTAATTTCCTCGCTCTAAGATCTCTATCTCTTCAAGAAACACTTGGGTGAGAGAGCAAACTAGAGTAGAGGACATCATTGTTAAAGTAAAAGGGCTGAAATGGCGATGGGCTGGGCATATTGCAAGAAGAACTGATCAACGATGGACAACAGAAATTCTGAACTGGATTCCAAGAGACCACCGAAGACCTAGAAAACGTCCTCAAACTAGATGGGTGGATGAAATAAGAAAACAGGTTGGGGTGACGTGGAAACGAATGGCCCAGGATAGACTTGTGTGGAAAGCATTTGGAGAGACCTTCATCCAGCAGTGGATAGATAATGGTTGAATATGATGATGATGATATATATATATATTTTGATCTATTTTTCATTTCTACTGTAAAAGGTTTTTTAGATATAAAGCTTCTTTTGTTGTTTAATTTGTGAAAACAATTGTTACAATCATCAATAAAACCTAATATAAACATCATTATTTTGTACATAACTATATAAAGGCTATTCCATAAGACCATTATTCATATACTTAATGCGAGATTTATTAGAAAAAATGTTTTAAGTCACACATTTGATTGTTTTCCACGTAAGTAAATATTTCTATTTACATAAAAAATATACAATACCTATCAGTGATCCAATAAGACATCCACTTGATCGAGCTAGATAGATAAAAGCGATTTTATCAGTGCCTGTTCGTACAAGTTGCTGTAGATCTAAAAGTGTAGGGCCAGGTATAGCTATACATAAACCCTGCAACAAAAAAAATTTTGCAATAAATTGTCCTAAAATTTAATTACGAGAATTGATTTCATTTGAGAACAAATTTGGCAGATGATTTCTGAAAACGTGTATTTTAAAACTAAATACACATACGAGAAAAAAAAATTGAAGCGCCCCCAATCAGATTGGCTGAAAAACGCTACACTGTTATGCGAATGATTATAAATTCCGCTCTAAAGAATTTTGAACTTAGGAGAAACGTGTACCTCCGGCTGTGTACAAGAAAAGTTGCTCGCCCGAAGTGAAAGTTCTAATCACTGCTGCCGTTACTTTGACTTCAGTAGCCTATCATAATGTCTCGACTACGCACCTAACAATTGTACAGTAAATTGAACATGATTGAGCGGAACGCACCTTGGGGGGGAAAAAAGAAATGCGGAATGGCCCTGTAAATGCTGCCATTTCTGCCAGAAGGATGCGAAAAATGAGCACTGTTGCAAGTAGTGCATCTATGAGCGCACACATGTACTAATAATCAAGATTCACTGCAATTCAGACAAACTGTTAAAAAGAAGGATTGTGAGTTAGTGAGAACAGCCACAATGACACTGATAGCTTCTCTGATAACCATGTAAGTAGCACCTTGCCTACAGTATACAGTATCAAAGCCCTGCACAGAGGGGTTTGGGATTATTCCCTCCGTCCTTCGATCATATAGTCAATATCATTGACTGTAAAATTAAATTCTTTATGAAAGAAAAAAATCTATTACCTCCCTCTTTTCCATCAAAAAACCCTATGTATTTTTACTTTTGTTATGCTTCTCAAGCCTCTATTATATATTTATTTTTTACCAATGGCAAGGAATTCGAAATACAATGTATAAAAGAATACAATAGAATAACGTCATTCCATTCGGTATTTTGCTTACCCGTATCGCTCCATTTGAGTGACCCTGCTAAAACAGCTTTGCATCGCTGAAAAATGTAGTCTGTTTATGACATCATCTCCTCCACAAAGCGAGCAGTTTGAGGTAGGTATAACAGTAATACGAAAAAGGTACTCCGCCAAGCAATTATGCCTGGTAATTAAAGGGAATGTTGACACTGCTTCGCGGCGTGGCCAACCAGAAACATAAAATTTTACTAGGTTTAATAATTCGCATCTTTTAGTTTGAGACAGTTCACTGTGGGGGTGAAGTTGTGTGGCCGAAATGTGTATGTATGATCGTATAGTGTTTGTTAGTACAATGTGAAATACAATAAACCCTGTTCGTGGCTCCTTCCCAATTAAAATCCGACATATTACAATAGCATAAGGTTTGAAGTCATAAATATAATAACACATAAAATATTTATTTAAACTATGTACATTAAATACATCCTATAACAATTAATGGTAATGTTTATATTTCATTAAAATATAATAATTTTATCCTTTGCATTTTAAACCTTATACAATTCGACCACCTTATTAGCGGCTTATCAATTCACTATAATTTCTTATTAATTATCAAGTTATTTAAACTCATAATCCCTAATTTTAAACTGAGTCTCTGAGAGTGAAAGTAAAATTAACTGGACTTACGAGATGTCACGTATTTCTTCATCAACATATTTTAGACCTTCTCGTTACACCACATCATATTTTAATCAACAGTGGCAACTTCTTCTCACCATACCGTGCCAGTTCATTTATGTGGGCCCCCGAAAGATTCCACAAGCTTTCTAATGATTTTCACATTATCTCTCACTTCCTTACTATTACAAGATCAAAACTGGATCTCTCTCTCCAAATGCCAAGACCACAATGGTCACTATTTCAAACTTCTTTATTCTCTGTCTGGTATGCATTTTCTTTAATTTTTTAACTTGACCTCTAATT
>QLNU02015360.1:105276562-105287330 GCA_006491805.2 Dysdera silvatica
CTGTTTTTGTTCCAACGTGATCTTTCTGAACCTAAGTGATGTTTCGAAAGGAGCTATGAAAAATGTGGGATGTACCGGGCGAGCCACCGCAAAATTAGAGTTCAGAGAGAGTAACCGTGACCCTGTTTCTACACTTACACCGAAGTCGCCACCGCATAGGGAATGTGTTTGTATTGCTTTTGTTCCTATGGTTTCGGCAAAAATTGCTTCTATTTTACGTAGATTTAATTTCTGGGTTGTGTTCCGCCCGATTAACAAAATTGGGGTCTCACAATTCAAAGATCCCGTTCCTGACCGTTTTAACTGTGGAATTTATAACATCCAATGTGAGTGTGGAAGAATGTATATCGGACAGACGCATAAGGCTTTACAATTTAGGGTAAAGGAACACCAGTGTTATGTTCAAAACCAAGAACTTCATAAATCTGCCATAGCACAACATAGTTGGAATACCGGGCAGAAGTTTATATTTTCCGACGCAAAAATCATCGTTAAAGTTGCTTCGCCTTAAGATCTGGACTTTTTCGAGGCCTACCACATTTTTACTAATAGTGACTTTGTGATTAATGACCTTTGTGTCAATATTTTTTTGCCTAATGTGTATAAAAATCAGTTCACCTCCATTTAATATGTTCTCCATAAATATAGATGGCAGCATGGTTTCATAGGTGTAAAAAAGGCTGTTCACCTCCACTCAATATGTTCTCCATAAATAAGATGGCAGCAATTGTTTATACGCCATGCGCGGTGAAGTTCATAGTTTACCTTCACTTTTGTAACCGGATTCGACAAAGGCAGTCATTCACTGCCGAAACGATCGTCATCCACCTAATTAAATAATTTTAACTGTGGTAGTCGTGTTTAAATGGTTTAATATAGTTTTAGCACAGTAATTCACGTCACTAATTAACCTCCTTTTGACATCCAAAAATATCCAACTTGGACATTTTTAGAAGTTTTTATATGAGTATTTTTGTGCGTATATGTAATTAATGGAGGAACACATACATGATGTTATTTAGCACTTTGTGCGGATCAGCTTTTCATGAAAAAGGACTTAAAAACATTACCTTTGTTACGTTTTTATATTTCACTAACCACCAGATAAAGTATAAATGTAAAAATTTCCTGTTTATAATTTTGTGTGGTGTAAATTACATTTCCATTTCAAGAATTATTATACGATTTCGTTTTTTTTTTTTCTCATTTTTAAGCCATGTTAGCATTCTCAGTCTGTTCTGTCCTTTCAATTATAACATCTTTCTCTTTTAAAGATGTATTTTCACATGCTATGTGTAAATATATGTATCAGAATAGAGCATAAATGAGATAACGCTTTTCATTTTTCATTGTTTATTGTAATTTCACAATTTTGCTAATTTTTATGTAAGTTCCTCAGAAAAGCTCTGTGCTACAGATCTGTAGAAAACCGGCAAGGGCCCGGTATTTGCAGGAACCAAACCTGTTATGTGCATGGTAGCTGAAAATTTTCTTAACTATGATATCATAGGACCAAAGTTAGAGAAGAGGATATAGTTATAGAAAAATGTAATTTGCTGTCAGAAACAATGCAGTTTCTACCTTCTTAGTGGCGAGTATAGCGAGATCTTATCTAATATCTGCTTCGATATAAATTAAAACAGACGTGTATTATTTTTTAATCATCAGTTATAGATACGGTAATGTGTAAACTAGGAGGAGAAGAGAAAGTTATGTTGATATGGCGAATATATAAAACCAAATTTAGCCCGTCACTGGACATTATTGTCAAATGCAGTACGTAGATTCGAATTATATTTCAGAAGTTCGAAGACCAGATTCCTTGAAGACGTTTTTAAAACGATAAAATTAAATTTTTAAATGTAAAAGTTTCCAATCTTGTGCCTATAGTCTACAAGAACGTCCACGTCCCTTGAACTTTCCATTTCCGATTCCTTACTACTAAAGGGCTCTTATGAGGCAAGCTTCTATCAAATATAAAACACAAAAGAAACGATTCCTCCTCTCTCTCTCTCTCTCTCTCTCCTCTTCAACCGATATGGTCAAAGGATCTTTCGTTGTCGCCAGTCTGGCGATTGAGTTCTGTCCTCTGTGTCCTTGCCAATTGCATTTCGATGAACTTTGCCCTATCCAGCTCTCCGGCAGACTTGCATTTGTGCAACATGTGAGTCAATATCTTCTTCCTAAAGCAATGCGGTCAAAACCCTCTCTCTTCTCGTCAAAAACCATTTCCAGAATGATGGCTAAAGAAAAAACCATCAAGGTCTCTTCCCGTTTCGCGTACTTTTATTTATATCGTCAGTGAGAGCTCTTTCGTGGTCAATGATACGTCAAGCAGAAACGAAGAGTGCGGCCATTCCGGCTGTAGAGTAAATCGAACACCGCTTCTTTATAGCATTGTTACGTTAGACTTTCGTCATATATCCCGAGTTGCAGACTATGAGGCGGCATATAAATCTTCAGCTATCATCCCAAATTCTGGGATTCACAAAAGAAGATATTCTTTTGCCATGTATCCTTTTCAGAATGGAATAACCTTCAACATTCGGATCCCTCTTAAAAATATTGCTCCAATAAACAAAATGTCTCGAAGGAATTCAGTAGTTATTCACTAAGAATTCAAGAAATGTAATTTGCTCGTATCTGGTGTGGTTAGTTAAGTGAAAATGCCAATAAAAGGAGGCATTATTTCAGTGAAAGCAAAGAATAATTAACGTTAATTCTATAGAAGTGAAAAAAAGCTGTACTTACTTTGTCACTTTAGTCTTTTAACAATCTGAAGTTCTAAGATACATAATATTTTTGGACATGCCAAATTTTTAAGCGGACAAAGAATTGAGGAAATATAAAAATATGATTATTGATGTACTACGCAAAATTGAAGTTATAAATAAGAATACAATTCAAAATGTATTTTTTGCGTACAATACTTAAAAAACACTCAATGGTATTTCGACCAGTCAGGCACTGGTCTTCACCAGGAGATAGAAAAACATTGTAAACACGAGGTGTGTTGCCATTCTTCGGAACCATTATCATTATATTTTATTTGTAACTAAGGAATTGCAGATTTTTTTTTATATTACCCGATTTTATTGAACCATCGTTTGGTTATTTTATAATACTTATTTTTTAAAGCATTACATTAAAACAGTTTGTCCAAATTTTATTAAGCTAAAATGAAAGCACCTAACCATCAAAATTCTTTTAAAGAGGTAAAATGAAAAATAGAACTAATATTCTTTAACAATAAAAAACATTAGGGCCTTTTACATTTCTCAGTTGCTTCTTTCGACTGATTACTGACACCCAGTTGGAAGACAACCTGTCGGATCTGGGATGATTTCGCATCCATCAACTCAAATGCTTTTGCCGATTTAGATAGTACTAACAGGCTCCCTTTAAAAATAGACAAAAACCTCCGTAACAAAATGTTCGTTTTTAATCGTAGGCTAATTTGGTTTTCCTTCACAGAACTCGGGAATGACAAGGGGGGTTAACTGGTAAGTCAGTTATAATTTTAAATGAAATTACTACATCACTCCTGTATTTCAAAATTATTTCAATTAGTAAAACTAAACTTTATTTAAAAGTTTTATTTTCGTATTAGAGATAAAGTATTCTGTTACGAGGAGACATATGTAAAGCTTTTGCATCAAAGTTATATCTGCCCATAAACCCATGTAGTCTAGTGAAGTTATTCGTTATTTTATTAACAACGCGTTTTGAGTTGCAATGTATCTCTTAATATATATTAATTTAAGTTTATTTATATAATTTTAAACATTTGAGCGTACAGAATGTGATTTCTCTAAATAAGCCTTAAAAGAAGGTAAAATGAAGTGCCGACTAGTTTTGTTTGATGAAATTTAACCGAATTACTAAAACCAACTAAGGTATATATATATATATGTATGTATCATGTTGATGAAGTATTATATCAGTGATGCTTATATAATTGCAAATCGCCCATTTTTGAAGTCATGTTACGTCAGTGATTATATAAAAAGTATGTATATATATATATATATAAGGAAGAGAATTGTGATCAAGATTAAAAAACGTTGATTTTATTAGAAAATATTCAATATAGGCATATTGCCTATTAAATATTAAGAAGTTCAAGGGACAAGGACAAACTTCGTTATAAAACATCAATGTATCCCAGTTCGATATAAACATGCTCGACTGTATATGTAAACTTATAAATTGGAACCATTTAGAATTATATAGGATGCTTTCTTCTCTTTTAGCCAAAGCACCAGCAGTCAAAGGGTTTAACAGTGATGTCAAAGCAGAGTTGCGAAGTAGGTTGAGACTTAAATGCAAAATTTTTGGTAACCCACCACCTCGCTTAGAATGGTTTAAAAATGGTACAAAAATACGACCCAATGACAGGATACGAGTCAGGTCTAAAAAGTAAGAAGGTCATAACATATAATTTTACTTTTATAACATCTTGCATCAAAGAAAAATTTAAAGAACGTGTACCATTTCTAACCGTTATATTTCCGCAGGCGTTTCTCAAGACTTGTCATCCGGAGGGTTGTTCAGACGGACAGTGGTCAATTCGAGTGTAAGGCGAGCAACGTTTTGGGTAATGCCTCATACTCGGTACAAGTGTCTGTCGCAGCACCAACAGATAGGAGGACGCAATCTATAAACGGTAAGTAAGTGTTTAAATCGGTGTGTAAATGCTGAAAAATGTATGTATGCACAAAAATTCGCACAAAAAGTTAAAGGAATTAAAATAATGGTAAACCACGAGTCATTAGTTTATAAAAATAAGTTTTATTTCCTTCACTTAGATGAAATATAATATACTTCATTATAAATAACAAGTCCACAAACTAGTATATTACTATAATATTCAAGTTCTTTGGCGCTACAGCAATTTAAAGAGACCGTTACTAATAAACAATCTATTAATCATAAAAAAAGAACCAACAAAAAATTTTAATTTCAGAACATCATGTCAAAATAAGCAAGTAGTAATAAGTGATCACTTCGAAAAAATTAAAAAAACGTATTCAATTCTTTAAATCTTAAGAAATTCCTCTGTTCATTAGGGATCATAGAAATTCTCTGTTATTGTGGTTTCTTTTGCTGATATTAATTATAGCAAAAAAGAAAACACGTGATAACAAAAATGGCTGTTGTCGTTTTGAAAACTGTATTAACTGGGCATCAATTCTCATGAAGTCTTCTGCACGTATATTATATCTACGCTATGCGTCTCTTAATTTTAAATATTTAAAGCATATTTAGTTTTTCTGTCAAACTTAGAGAATTTGTGCTGACACAAAAAATGCTTATAAAATATTAACCAAAATATTTGGTATTATTGCTGGTTATAGTTTCTGTTATTATTGGTATTGTTATGCCTTACGTTAAAGGTCTATTTTCGAGCTGCTTATATGTAAGCAATGCAAATGGCTGTCGAATGTCGTCAACATACAGGTATCCTGTCGATGTACCTTATAATAAAACTAAACATTAAATCGTCTGTCATAGAAAATTACATTCCAGACTGTAACACTAAGATGAGATTGCCGTGTGCCGCTCAAGCTGCAGCCGTATTGAAAGCCATACCTACGCCTCAACGGATACACTGATTTATTTGCGTTTAGAAAAAAGCGATATTCATCGCTGAAGACAATAAGAATTAACATCAGACAATATTATGAATTTTTATCTAACCATAAACCATATTTAAATGTGATTCCGGAAACATAAAATTCGGTCGAAGAAATTAAAAAACAAACAAACAGATCAACAAAAAGCATTCAAAACTGGATCTTGTTAAAGCAATAACAAAATTTATAATCTACATAATAAATTATTTATATGCGGTAGAGAACTGCAAATAAAAAAATGACTAAATCCCAAAAAATATATATTTTTATTAGTTGTTTTACTACATATCTGTGTGCGTTTAAAAATAATTCAACATTTCATATATCTAATTCGTTTAAATACTTCGTACATTATGTTTTGAATATGTAAATTCAATGTTACATTTTGTAAATGAAAGCACATAATATTTTCTAATTTCAGCATCTACGCTATGGCCTCTCCAAGGGTTGCCTTGCCCCATGGCATCCTATTGCCTGAATGGGGGTACTTGTGGTCTCTATGAAACAATCGGCGAGTATGTCTGCGAGTAAGTATTTTTAGGGATATTTTACTTCTTTTTATAAAAAACATACACGACTTAATTTTTATTATATGCAATTATTCCTTGTGCAATTTACCGCACTTCACCGTTCATTTCTCTAAAAGTAGAGTTTTAATGCATAAAACGATTACATGAAAAGAGTTCACTCTCATCCCAATCGAAATACGCTAAGTGGGCATACGGATTTTAAACGATGAAAGCAAAGAGTATAGTATAATCTTAGACAAGACCATGATAAACATATAACCATATAATAGATATATAGTTTTCGGAGTTATTACAAACACAGAATAATCAGCTATCTTTTTAATAAACAAATTTATACGTGTTTTCTTTTTAATATTACATATAAGGATCAACATGTACCTTATACGAGTACAAATATTGGGCTTTAATCAGGGTTTAAGCTGAACTTCGTTTTCCTTTAGCATTTTAGCTAAACTGTAAAAAAAAATCTTGCATTTTTAAATTCCTTTTAGCTTTTTTTTCTATTATGAATACCTGCGATAGTTTTGAAAATTTTATACTTTAGGAGAATGTTAAACAAAATAACATAATTAAAATTTAGAACTACAAATAACACTTTTTATTTTGTACAAAATTATACAATCAACCATATAATTGTACAATTCTCCTTGATTTTGCCACACACCATAGTTTGTGGGCATTTTCAAAATCAAACTGATTTCGATTCATGATGTCACAGAAGGTCTTCAAAATTTTCCTACCGCAGCCTTCAACATAAAACTGTGAAAATTTTTAATTTTCAGGGCTTTCGCTTTTTAGCGAAAGTGGTATTAAATTTTTTTGCAAAATACAATATCCTTTCGCAAAATGCAAAAAAAAAACAAAAACAAAAACAAACTTACGCACCTTAAACTCTAGCTTTGATACACATTCCTATAAAGCATCAAAATTACCGTCGGTAAGATCCATGTCTTTCTCAAAACCTCCGAATCGAAATAAGTGTGCACATATAAATACAAAAACACTTTTTTATTTTGCTTATAAAACACCTTTTAAGATGTTGTTCGTAAATATTGGAAGGCTAATGGTTAAATAGTCAAACGCTTAGTATTTGCAATAATAGTAATAATAATTTGGTTCATAATTCTAGTTGATTTTGAAACAATTCTGAACATGGTTATATAGTAGAAATTGTTTATAATGGCGCCGATTATAAAGACCAACCGTATATAACGATGGAATTTTTACAAGAAGTTTGGTTTCCTATTCTACTCCATACTAAATATATCGGTTATAACGACATCGTATATAACGAAGGCGATTTTGTAGCCTACGTAGATTGTAATTAGGGAAATTCGTATCGGATATAACGACGCGACTTGACAATCACATGTTTTAACCACGTGGGTTCGAGACAACGTAGAGTTCTATGTGTTTTCAGGGCTCGTGTCTCCCACCACCAGTAATTTGAAATAAATTGAAATTTTACATATATTGTAATATATACATGTATATATTAGGCGTTTCCTCCTCCTCCTCCTCTCCCGATAACTTTGAAAACTCTACGTTGTTGCGTATAGGCTAATATGGCATGACCGAAGGCTCCGCCATTTTGGAACTACACAGGGATCTTGAAGGAGCTTTGTGTTATTAAAATTTAAGCGTTATTTTAATCTTGTTTATTTACAAATGTCCGAGAAATTTTTATTACTGCTAAACCTGAATATTGAAGATAGTAGACTTAAAAAACCCTTGTGATTTTTAATTAGTATCACAAGGATAACATCCTTTAGCGGGCTCAGCCTAGGGCCCATCAAAATCTTTAACAGGCACTGTTCGGAAGTCATTGGTATAATATAATAAATGCTATTTATTAAATTTATATTCTATATTACATCATTTAACAGTATTTTCTATTTTTAAATTCAAAAACTAAAAAGTATTACATTATTTAGTGTGGCTATGATGTAATCCTAATATATCGCACCCTTGCAACGAAAGTGTTACAACTCAAAATTCGGTGAAAATGACTTAATGTTACAAGCAGATGTATAGAAAGCAGTGCTGCACCCTGCAGTGCAAAATGTTAGGTCATAAGTTATTCGGGTTTCGGCTAGTTGGCACATGTCATTAGATGAACACAACATCCCTCAATTCAGCCAGAAACAGTTTTTTTCATTTTCTGAAAATTGGGATTTTTTGAGTTGTAACACTTTCGTCGCAAGGGTGCGATATATACGGTTATTAAATTCATTATTATAATTAAGTATATTTTTATTTAATTTTGAAACCAAAAAGTTTAATACTTTTTACTATCAAAACAATTCGCAAATCTCTAAAGTGTATTACTATAATATGATTTTGAAAAGATATCATTATTAACAAGTATAGGTTATAACGACTGAATTTGCACGGTCCCTTGAAGGTCGTTATAACCGATTTTCACTGTATTCGTTATATATCATAAAATCATGCAGGTTTTGGTACCAATTATTGAACACACACCTACATATGAACACTAGCGAAAATGGCGATCCTTACTTTCCGAAAATTGTCGTGTCTGATACATATAGACAACGTACTTACGGTCTCTTCTATGAAATACTTCTCATTAATCCCTGCTGCAATTGTGTCTTTCTTGGTGAAGAACAGAGACGTGGGTATTTTTAATGCCCCTGTTGTGTGATAATGTCTTTCTCAAGATTTGCAAAATGTGTATTATTAGAATCACCACAATGACGAAAAGTTATCCAATCTATTAATTGTTGTGGCCTGCATATGTCAGTACTGTTCATTCTAACAATCTTCAGTACTATTCATTCTAAATACATTCAGTTCAATTAATTTTAACAATATTCAGTACCGTTCATTTTTAACATGAACAACGCCACACTACTGCCTAGGCAGACAAGGCTGCCTTCAGCCCCAGCCTCGCAGGAGTCCCTGGTGCCGAAAGGTTTCTCCCCACTTTTTTTTATCAACTATCTTAACGAAACTTCGTGAGTTTTCGGCCCTAAACAGAGTAAAAAAATTATTTAGGATCTAATACAGAAGATAACAGGTTTAATTCGCTCTCAGTGCTATATATATAGAGTCAGAAATTATGCAGGAAAACATTTATTTCTTTTTTAATGTTGCTTCGCGTGAGGAGACTTGATTAACTGTCTGGAGGGCCTTGGAAATTCTAAGTCTGGGGCTGAACATAAACATATTTCTGAGTAATATTTTACAATTATAAAAAGAAAAGACTACCTTACAATGTTTGCTGCATATGATTTTATATAAGCGCGTTGCTAGAAGTGGGGCTAAGGGGGCTTTTGACCCCCAAGGAAAGTTTTTACAGACTATTTTAAAAAGTTTTTAGCCCCAGATGTTGTGAAATTAAACCTGTGAATCAAACTTAGCCTTCCTACAAACTAAAGTCCCTAGCTACTCCCCTGGTTGTACACTGAAGTGCCAGAAAAACTGGTACAGGCGTGCGTATGCAAATAACGGAGCTTTGCAACCAATCAGCGTAACGCGATGCGGTCGGCAGCGCCTATATAAGACAAGAGATGTCTGGCAAAGCTGTTAGATCGGTTCTTGCCGCTACAATGGCAGGTTATCAAGATTTAAGTGATTTTGAACGTGGCGTTATAGTCGGCACAAGAGAGATGGGACATAGCATCTCCGAGATAGCGACAAAATTTGGATTTTCGCGTACGACCATTTCACGGGTATACCGTGAATATCAGGAATCCGGTAAAACATCAAATCTCCGACAGCGGTGTGGCCGGAAAAAGACCTTGAAAAAAACGGGACCTTCGACGACTGACGAGAATCGTTAAACGAGATAGACGTGCAACACTTCCTCAAATTGCCGCGGATTTCAATGCTGGGGCATCAACAAGTGTCAGCGTGCGAACCATCATTGATATGGGCTTTCGGAGCCGAAGGCCCACTTGTGTACCATTGTTGACTGCACGGCACAAAGCTTTACGCCTCGTCTGGGTCCGCCAACACCGCCATTGGACTGTTGATGACTGGAAACACGTTGCCTGGTCTGACGAGTCTCGTTTCCAATTGCATCAGGCGGATGGACGTGTACGGGTATGGAGACAACCTCATGAATCCATGGACCCTACATGTCAACAGGGGACTGTTCAAGCTGGTGGAGCTTCTGTGATGGTATGGGGCGTGTGCAGTTGGCGTGATATGGGACCCCTGATACGTCTAGAGACAACTCTGACAGGTGACAGGTACGTAAGCATCATGTCCGATCACCTACACCCATTCATGTCCATTGTGCATTCCGACGGACTTGGACAATTTCAGCATGATAATGCGACACCCCACACATCGAGAGTTGCTACCGAGTGGCTCCAGGAACACTCTTCTGACTTTAGACACTTCCATTGGCCACCTAAATCGCCAGACATGAACATTATCGAGCATATCTGGGATGCCTTGCAACGTGCTGTTCAGAAGAGATCTCTACCTCCTTGCACTCCTATGGATTTGTGGACTGCCCTGCAGGATTCCTGGTGTGAATTGTCTCCAGGATACCTCCAGACATTAGTCGAGTCCATGCCATGTCGTGTTGCCTCACTTATGCGTGCATGGTGGGAGGGGGCACACGATATT
>QLNU02015360.1:105287430-105311833 GCA_006491805.2 Dysdera silvatica
AAAGGTTGAATTAGCTGTATGAATTGGGGCATTATCGTGTTAAAGCATGAAGCATGGCCCTCCGATTTCTGCTGAAAATGGTAGCAAGTGCTCATCAAGTAGGTTTTGATAATCTGTGGCATTCATACGAGTATTTAAGAATGTAATATATGTTTTTCCATACCACCCAAAGCCTGCCCAGATCAGGATAGAACCACTTCCACCTTGTCGTTTCAAAAATATTTGTACTTCTTTGCGCAAGTCGTGCCAATAAAATTGCCAGCCATCTGGCCCATCCAAATTTAATTTCTTTTCGTCGGTGAATATTACTCTTCTCCAGTCTTCTTTCCAAGTCATTACTTGTTGCGCAAATTTCAGTCTTTTTCTTTGTGTTTCAGATAATTTTGGGGTAGCTTTCCTTTTTTTTTTTTAAATCTTAAATAATCCGCTGTCTTCAGGGTCCTAAACAGCATTGACGTTGATATTGGAATATCTTTTCGACGTGCTAAAGCACCTAAAGAAGTTGAACCAGATGGAACCCCCTTAACAATTATCCTTGTTTGGCGAGAGGTCAGTTTAGCAGGCCTCCCATTGGATTTTTTTTGTACTGTAACCATCCTTTAATAGAATAAAATTATTCACTATATTATGTGAACTTTTCAAACATTTCGATATTTCTCTATTCGACTTTCTACGTTCTTTAAAAGCTTTAATTTGACCTTTTTCCTTTTCGATAAGCTGATTTTTGCGACCCATTTCTTTTTTTGTTCATTAACTCGGCACTGTACTAAAAGTAACAGTTCTAAAGTACTTTGAAAGTACACGTCATAATGCAAATTTGCATAAATGAGAAATAATCACGCGGTATTTTGGAAAGAAATCTAAGGTGGACCTATTATTTTGCAACACCTCAATACTAAAAAATGCCGCATAAAAAAAAATTATTTCTTTTCAGCATATTTCGCTATGTTTTTGTTACATATCCTAATACGAAATCACTGAAATTTTTTTGGAGATTATTTGCATATTCATATGAAGAAAAAGTTATTTTTGTGGATGGACTTATAATTATGCAACGCACTGTAGGTCAATGTTTTATGTTATAAATTTAATTTTCTTAACAAGTACATTTAAACATTATTTAAACTACTGATGATTGAAGAGAATCCCCTCATTTAATAAGGCGAGGGAGGGGGTATGGGAGATTTTTAAATCAGAATTATTTTTTCAACCCATCCACACATTATGGTCTAAACCAGCGATTTTCAACCTTTTCCATCCAGCGACAAATTAGAACTAAATACTAAAATGCTGCGATACACCAAAAACTACATTTCTCTCCAGTCTGATAAAAAATAGATAAATAACAATAATAAACATACGCATAATTTGATTTACAAAACGTTAATAATAAGCAGTATCCCTAAGCAGTGTATAATAAACACATCTCGGTCTTCTCGGATGCATCAGCGGATAATCTGTTGGACTGCTAGCTCAGTTGGTTTACTAATTTATTGTGTTCTTCGGAGTAATTAACCACCGTTCCATTATATGCTATGGTTGGGTTGGCTATTGCTATTTTTTTACTTGGAAACAAGGTTAGTGCTTGTGACTAAACAGTCGGGTATTGCATGTTTTACAAATTCTTAGGACACACCGGTTGAAAATCACTGGTCTAAACTACCCAGGTAGCTAAACTCATCCTGTGGACATCCGACGGCATCTAAGAGTGAACTATACCACAGAAGAAGTTCTTGATTGTCCTGTGAGAAACATATCTAGGACGAACTTTTTAGGGCGCACAAGTTTCAAATTTTAATTGTTTTCGTTTTCTTTCATTATAACCATGAATTTCTTTCATTTTCCAAACACGTTTTAAGGACAGTGGATACCATAATTTTGAGATAATCAATAGAAATAATATTTTAAACATGGAAATGGGCGTATCAACCTATTGTGGTGTAAGCTTCTATAAATATAACCAAAGGTAACACGTTTACCTTGATTTAAATAGTCTATATTGTGCAACATTGTAATTCGAAATATTTTACAACTTATCTTTGTATATGGCTAATACTACTTGTGTACATACTGCAACTATAATTATGGACGTAGCGACATTTTTGTTTTCTATGTTGAAGCATTGGTCTTTTTATGGATAATTCGATAATTTAATAGTAGAACAAATATCAGAGTACTGGTAAACTCAGCTTATTGATACTGTATTTATGTAACCAGAACCGAAGACAGGAAAATGCCCACGAGCCCGGGATCTTAAAGGGGGGGGGCTCGCTAAAGGGGGGCGGAACTTTAATAACTTAATACACAAACATAATTTGTTATTAAATATAATTGGTCGGGGTCTTCTAAACTGCCTATGGGCCCGTAAATTCGATCCCCGGCCATGTACCTACGATGTGTTTTATGTGGACGTTGGGAAATAAGGAATAATGTGAGGAATTTGGAACGACTGTATCTTTTGCGTAGGGATACATGCTCAAGATCACATCGCTTATGAAGCAAAAAATTAGTCAGACTGGTTTAGACAGAAGAAACGGCCATAATTTACGTTTAGTCACCACTCTTGCCGAATGTATGGACTACCTCTGCGTAGAGATGGCCGGAATTACAATGTGTTTTGTAAAAGTGAAAAATTCTGAATGATAAGTCATCCATCCATAGGCGTACGCAGAAAGTTCATAAAGGGTTACAGGCTTATAATGGGGTTACAGAGCTAAAACTCTATATATTCACATTTATTCTCACACGTGGTGTGATTGGAAAATTTTAAGACTGGGCTTGTAATTTCAAAATGGCCGTATTTACAAGCTATTGCGATAGATCTCCAAAGTAATCCCCTTCTGACTGCACGCACTGATTTCAACGATGTTTCTACCTTTGAAAGCATTCCTGGAATTTTTTTTTTTAAATGTGTAAAGAACCTTTTTCAGATTTGCCTAGATGTATTCAACTAAGTCAAATTAGTTCCCTTTCAGTGAAATTTTCAATTTAAGAAACAGGTAGAAGTCAGCCAGGGCTATATCAGGGGAATAGGGTCTGCGGAATCACAGGAATTTGTCCAAAAATTCTGTGATCGAGAACACACAATGCGTGAGTGTGTTGTCGTACTGGAGGACCAAAGTCTTGTCTCGCCAGAGTGCAAGTCTTTTCTTTCGCACATTTTCGTGCAAATGCTGAAGGACACTTTTATAGTGTTCCTGGTTGACTGTCTACCCTTAGGAGCAAATTTGTGATTCACGATACCTTTAGAATCGAAAAATCCACCAACACTGTCTTTACATTTGAACGACTTCGTCGCTGTTTTTTCGATCGTGGAGAACTTGGAACCTTTCATTGCGATAATTGTGCTTTTGTTTCTGGGTCATACCCATAAATCCATGATTTATCACCTGTAGTTACGCTAATTAACGAATCTGGTTCAGTTTCGGCCCGGTTAATCAGTTGTTGGGACACTTCAAGTTGGTGTTGTTTCTGCTGGTCTGATAGCAATTTCGGAATGAATTTCGGGGACATTAAATGTATGTTCAAATCGTCAGTTAAAATAGACTGAACCGTGTAGAAACTTACATTTAGGTCATCAGCCATCTCTCTAATGGTAAATCTACGGTCAAAGTGCTCTAAATCGCGAACTTTCTCAATGTATTCGTTGGTTTTTGAAGTGAAAGGTCAGCCGGACCGGGCGTCATCTTCGACTGATTCGCGGCTGTGTTTGAATCTGTTGAACTAGATAACAGCATTTGACCAACTCAGACATTTGTCCCCGAAAGCTGTTTTTAAAAGTTCATAAGTCTCCGAAGTTGATTTCCTAGTTTTAAAACAAAATTTGACACGAACGCGTTGTTCCATCTTTTCATCCATTTTGCGAAATCGATAATCCGCCAAGAACCGAAAACATGTCTTCATTCACCAAAATGTCACTCTCTACTGAACAAAGATAGGTAATTTTTGTAGGATGTTTTAAGGACAAAACAAGCTTCCACTTTTACATCCGCCGGCAAACCTATCCCATTTTATTAAGCAGTGGCGCCACCTGTCTTAAAACTTCCCAATCACACCTCGTATATACAAAATTTCATCGCAATGTGGATTACAACCCCCATAAACAACCCCTGCGTACGCCGATGCATCCATCGATGGTCACTGATACTGTCAGTATCGATTCATCGTATTTGATACTATCATGGTATTGAGACTGCTTAATGCTGTTGATGTCGATACCAAACATCGCATCAGATGAAAATATCATAACATCCCTAGCAGTGACGTAGGAAAGGCGGGTTCAAGCCCTCACCCCCAGTAATAAGAAAACTTGTGTTCTCCTTAACGCCGAATCACTTGATTTTTCATTTTCTAATATTTATGATAAACACGTGAACAAACTGAACTCGTGGAAAGTTTTATAGAACCTTCTACGAGGAAAAATTAAAAATTGTAATAAATAAACATGATGCAGACATGCTTTAACTAGCCTTAAGATCTGGCAAGGGAGTGGGGAGGGGTTAACGCCCACTAAACTTTGATCTTTTCCACGGATTGATTGGATTTTTTTATTGGATCAGAACTTTTCTACGGGGGGGGGGATCAGCCTCCCATTGCCCCTATATATATATGTACCAATGACGTATGTTCCAGGTAATCCCAGATGAACCAACTAGTATTATGGTTTTTAACCTTTTTTCGTAGCAACTATTTTTCTTTTCTTTTATACAATGTAGTTATGCATTTAAGAAGAAAACCTATCCGTAAAAACTTCTAGTTCAAAATAAAAAGGGGGGGCCTCTTTTAATTTGCAGTCATTTGTGGTTTTTTTTATCTAGTTTATTATAATGAAATTCAAGTGGTAATGTAATACGTTAGGCATAAAGTTTTAAGCAAATTTAAAGCTGAATAGTATTGTACGCATATTAAATGTACACATGTGACTTATACAGACTTAGTTTTCAAAATTTTAAATATTAAGTCCCAAAACGAATTCAGCGAGGAGCTGGATATAGCCAGCATTTTCGTTGATTCCGATATACACAGACCCTACTGTTTATATATTGCGAATGAATTGTTATCTTTTTTAAATTCAGGTTGGGGCTGTGAAGAGATTGTCAATAATTAGATATTACCCATCGTCTGAAGTCACGCTATACCACAGCTATATATATATATATCATCATCATCATATTCAACCATTATCTATCCACTGCTGGATGAAGGTCTCTCCAAATGCTTTCCACACAAGTCTATCCTGAGCAATTCGCTTCCACGTCACCCCAACCTGTTTTCTTATTTCATCCACCCATCTAGTTTGAGGACGTTTTCTAGGTCTTCGGTGGTCTCTTGGAATCCAGTTCAGAATTTCTGTTGTCCATCGTTGATCAGTTCTTCTTGCAATATGCCCAGCCCATCGCCATTTCAGCCCTTTTACTTTAACAATGATGTCCTCTACTCTAGTTTGCTCTCTCACCCAAGTGTTTCTTTTTCGATCTCTCCTAGTTATTCCAAGCATGCACCTCTCCATGCTCCTTTGCGTTGTCTGTAACTTTCGTATTGCTCCAACTGTTAGACTCCATGTCTCTGATCCATAAGAGAGGACTGGCAATACACACTGGTTGAAGACCTTTCTTTTTAGACACAAAGGCAATTTCCCCTTCAGGATAAAACTGTTTCTTCCAAATGCACTCCAGCCAAGTTTAATACGTCTGTTGAGTTCTTTCATAATGTTGCCATCCATTGAAATCAGCTGGCCAAGGTAAATATATGAATCAGCAATTTCTAGCTCAATGTTGTCAACTTGTATTTTTGTTTCCTCTACAAAATTATTGAACATGATCTTAGTTTTTTGTAGGTTCATCTTGAGTCCAACTTCT
Organism: Dysdera silvatica; assembly: GCA_006491805.2. NCBI lineage: Eukaryota > Metazoa > Arthropoda > Arachnida > Araneae > Dysderidae > Dysdera > Dysdera silvatica. The sequence continues at coordinate 105,293,289 of QLNU02015360.1, forward strand.
TTACTTCTAGTTGAGAGCTCCTGTACCATGTCTTGGAGTTCTAATGGGTTCGTTGAAAAAATAACAATGTCATCAGCAAACCGCAGATGATTTAAATATTCACCATTTATTTTTATTCCCTTGTTATTCCAATTTATCAGCTGAAAAATCATCTGTAAAGCAGAAGTAAAAAGTTTTGGAGAAATGGTATCTCCCTGCCTCACCCCTTTGCCAAGTTTGATAGTTTTGGTATCTTTATGTAACCGAAATTTTGCACTTGCATTTTTATACACACGTTTCACCATGTCAATGTACACATCCTCAATGTCTGTTGATCTTAAAGAGTTGATGACTGCTGATGTTTTAATAGAGTCAAAGGCCTTCTCATAGTCAATAAATGCAACACACAATGGAAGTTCATATTCATGTGTTCTTTCAATTAATTCTCTTAATACTTGAATATGGTCCACTGTACTGAATCCACTTCGAAATCCAGCTTGTTCTCTTGGTTGAGCTGCATCTAATTTTTTCTGCAGGCGATGTGTTAGCACTTTTGTGAAGATTTTATAAATAGCAGGTAACAAGCTAATTGGTCGGTAATTTTTCAAATCCTCTTTATCACCTTTTTTATGCAAAAGAATTACTGTTGCAGAATCCCATTGGTTTGGTATGTTACCGCTGTTAAGACATTTGGTAAAGAATTTTGCAAGTATGTCTTCTACATATTCTCCAGCTTCTTTTAGGATATCTAATGTAATACCATCATCACCAGGGGCTCTTCCTTTCTTCATATTTTTTATTGCAAATGAAACTTCTTCTTTTAAGATTTTAGGAGCTGTTCCTTCGACTATCTCAGAGTCTTCGTTTAATCCACTGTTACTTTCATATAGTTTTTTGTAGAATTCTTCAACTCTTCTAAGTATTTCTTCCCTATTTCTTGTTACGGTGCCATCCTCTCCTTTTAATGCAATGATGTGTTTCTTCCCAACAGATAAACTTCCTTTAACAACCCTAAGGCTCTTGTTATTTTCAATGGCCTTCCTTACTAACTCACAGTTGAATTTTCTTATGTCTTCTTTCATGCTTTTGCGCAGAGTTTTACAAAGTTCTATGTACTCAATCCTGGAACTGGTATTTCGATTGTCCACCTTCATATCTCTTCGCCTTTTCATGAGCTGTTTCGTCTTCTCAGATAATTTGCTATTGTGCTTTTTACAGGTTACACCACCAATTTCCCCAGCAGTTTCAACTATTGTCTTAACAATGTTTTCATTTGCTTCTGAGATATCACTTTCATCAATAAGTCCTTCCAGTGCAGAAAAGCGATTTTTTAATTCCAACTTGAATGCCTCGGTATTTACTTTCAGTTTCATTAGATCCACCCTCTTACTTACTTGTTTCCTAATGAGCTTCTGTCGTTCTAATTTAGTATTTAAGTGCACTTTACATCTCACCATTCGATGATCACTTCCAGTATTAAATCTGTTCAGTACACTGCAATCTTCAATAATTGATTTCTTGTTTGCCAGGATATAGTCAATTTCACTAGTTCCCCCATTTGGGTGTTTCCATGTCCATTTTCTTTGCGGTTTCTTCTTAAAAAATGAATTCATGATGCTAAGGTTTTCAGCTTCTGCAAATTCGATGAGTTGATCGCCACGTTCATTCCTTTCCCCATATCCGTATTTACCAACCGATGTCTCTCCTTGTTCCTGTTGTCCAATTCTTGCATTGAAATCCCCCATGATGAGCTTGATATGTTGTTTCCCCTTGGTATGTAGCTGTTTGATTTCTTCATAAAATTCTTCAACCTCTTCGTCGGTATGGCTTGATGTTGGTGCATATACCTGTACTATTTGAAGTTGGTATCGCTGGGTTAGTTGAACAACGAGCCTCGCTGCTCGATCTGATGTACTTTCAACTTCCAGAAGACAGTCTTTAATTCTTTTGTTGATTAAGAAGCCAACACCACTTGTTCTTCCAGTTTCCGTTCCTCTATAATAAAACAAATGTCCACTTTTAAGTTCCACCAACTCTTCACCTTTTCTTCTAACTTCACTGAGTCCTACAATGTCCCATTTGATCTTGTCAAGTTCTTCTTCCAATTCCTGAAGTTTTGCTTCAGAAGCAAGGGATCGTCCATTAAACGTAGCCAAGGTCAATAACAAACGGCAGCCTGGGCCATTCCAGTGATTCTTAGCACCCCCTGCTTTCATGCCACACTGACCGCTGCCTTGATCAGGAGCACTCCAGCACCTGGAGACTAGGGGCCATGGTTTCTGGTGTGTCAACATAATGGAGGAATTAGCCATAATTTCACCACGCTGGCTAGACGGGTTGGTGAATTAGCCCTCCCCTTCCGCCTTTCTATCCGTGCAGCAAATATTAATTTGCCACATAAATAGAAAGCTCAGCCTGCACCACTTGAAGGCGGGGTAGGACACTAGGTTACTGGCCTGGCCGGTTCCACACATCGTCACATACGTTCAGCGTGTGGGTCTCCTTCCAGTTAGATACCAGCAACCCTTTTGCAGGCCATATATATATCTTAGAAAATGCTTTATAATTTGGACTTTCACTAATTGGCAGTGCTGGCCCGTGGCCAAATTTAAGGGAAGTTGCGTGAAGGTAATTCACCCAAAACATATTAATTCACGATATATATTCGCCAAGGAACTGGTTTTTACCTCATTCGCAGTAAATATGAAAGCAATTTAAAGTAACCTTGGGTTTTGGTAAATTGGCTTCACACAACTTCCCTTAAATCTGGCCACGGACCTCCCCTGCTAATTGGGAACACGTTTCGATAAAATTAATTTGAATTAGTATGGATTTGATGTATATAACTAATTAATATTTAACTTTTTTTTATTCTTCTGCAGATGTGCTGAAGGCTACCGAGGTCGCCGTTGCGAAAGCAAGGGCTCTACGCTAAGCAGTAAGTAGTCTCATTGGAAATAATTAATTAAGACTGCCTTTTTATACTTCCCGAGATATATCTATCTTTCCGTCAGCTCTTCCATCCCAATTATTACCCGCTGTTTAAGACGTATTTCCGCGGTACGGGAACGACCTGGGGCGAAACCCATTACCAGGGGTAGTTGTCAATCTAGCGGCAGTTTAAGAGCATATTCATAGTTTATTTTTTCGCCATTCGGAAAGTAACGGCTCTGGCATAAGTAAAAAAACTGTCTCGACTCTTTTTTTTGCCAGAATCCCCCCGCAACGGTTGGCGAACAGTGACGCCAACAACCGTTTGGCTACAGGCGCGCTTTCGTTCAAACGACGAAGATGGTAGCATAGTTTTGATTGGCGATTAAGATGACACTGAGAGAGAGAGAGAGAGAAAAAGAAAAAGAAAATGAAAAAAAATCTTTTTGTTTTTAAAGCTAATCTGTGGTTTATTAGAGACGCACAGGCGCCGCGGCAATATGTCTGTCTACTTTCTAGTACGAGGACCCCTCTACTTTTCTTCCGCAAATGCTCATACAAACCATCGCCAATTTTCTCCTCTATGTAGCACGTATATTTTAGCATCCACTTGGAGTTTGGCGAATAGACTTGAAAGTATCTCAATGATAAATGAAGACCTCTTGGGGAAAAGATACATTGTTAAATCTAAAGAACCAAATGAATCCATATTAGTTTTAAACTACAGACCTATGGTGCCATCTATCGGGACGAAAGTGAATTGAAAAGTGACTTTGTATTACATAAAATATTTAATAACATTAGTTTTTAAATAAATTTTAAATTGTTATCACTTTTTTAAGTATTATTATGAATCTATACGGAGTTAATATTATGTCCCTAATATAGTGATCTTAATATAACCTTTGCAGATCACATAGCACGCGACAAAATTCGTCCAATGTGTTTTTTTGAAGGGCGCAGCGCTATGCCTCCTCTTAAATCAAAAATCATGATTTAGATTTTGGCGCTCAAAATTCTATTCTATCAAATTTTTAGTACTGTTTAACCTTTAGTTTAAACTAATAGCAGCATGAAAAATTCTACGTTCATGTAAATAGATTAGTACAACGAGATGTTCTCTAAATATTTTCATCCTGAAAAAAATAAAATAAATAATGTGTCAATGTATCATGATATAAACAAAATTGGGCCCTTTTGATAAAAATTGAAGTCAACAAAAATTTATCCCCCCCATTATTAAGAGATTTTATCAAGTAGTGAAAACTGTCAGAAAGGGCAATTCTGTCCAAGAAAACCCCTCTCTGCCAGTTCAGTTTTTGCATTAGTTTGAAAAACGTTGAAGTGACAAAAGCATAGAACCATCCAAAATCTTTTTTATCAGCGATGTCATTTGAAATGCAAATCTAAGATGTCAGCAGTCTTTGAACTGTACTGGGGATCTCCAAATATATGAAATGCTTAAACATTGAAATGCAGTACAGGGCTGGGGACGGATTTCACTGGCCCCTATGCAATCAGATGGAGCCCCGCCAACTGATGATGTTTAATAAAAAAATATTTTTTGTTAAGTTATTAAAGTTTCGGACCAGAGCCCCTTTAACCTAGCCTCTAGGCATTTTTCCCTCCCCCTTGTCCCCGGTCCTACTGCGGGAAACGTATCGACAGAGCAGCCAGTGTAGTGCGGTCTAAAATGATATTGCATACTGACACGTCAGTAGCTCATAGAAGGCAAATCTGACGTGACGTGCAGGCACATTTTAATAGCATAGGGACAGCAGTTAGACTTGCCAAAACGTTGGTAGCAGTGAAAGTGTTAATGAGGAATCCATTCTATATATTACTTCCGAGTAGAGAGGAAGAAGAAAGGGAATCAATAAACTTTTCACTGTGTCCAGTAGTTCTTGCAATTTCTCTCTATGCAAACACATAGTGATATCGCATGCTCTGCTCGCACTTTTACTGACTTAAGCCTCTTGACTATTATCCCTCGGTTCTTATGGACCTGTGTTCATTAAAGACCGCTATGCCTGTTTCACTTGTACTTTTACAGCCACCATCTCCATTTGCGCCATTTTGTGACTACTCGAATGATTGTCTTTTCCAACTTCCTTTTTGACTTGCAAACATTTATTGTGTAATGATTATTACCGTATTGGCATTCTCAAATTTGCTTTTGAATAATATTTAATAATTTTTAGTTGTATGAAATAACACCTAATTTGTTGTTCTTATGAGTTCAATCATTTCGTTCCTTTCCAATTCCCCGCAGAGTTTTGAAAAAGTAAAGGCATTTTTTTTAATTCTACTAAATTATACTTATATTGCGGCTTTGTTAGCTGCGACGTGAAATCTACTATTTACAGTCGAATTTATTGACGTATTAACAATTTGTTGAAATATTCGGGCTTAATCTATATTTACTAACCTGACTGCAATGGTAGCTTAATGTTAGAATAAAAAAAACATGAATGATGAAATCCAAATTAAGCTTCGATTATAATCCTACGTGCGATTGATCGTTAGTTTTGTGAAACCCTATATCCTTTCTATAACACAAATAATATTTCTTGTTTTAACGAGAACGATATATTAACTACTATTTTGTGGCGATAAGAATGTATATCGTAAAGTATCTAAAAAGTTATCATCAGTAGCCTTCCTTTTATTTTTTTATCAAATTTTTTTAATCGAAGTTCAACGAAAATTAAAATTTAAGTTAAACATCATTCTGCTTGTCACACAATATTATAATAGGTTAACGATTGGCCGTCCGAAAATGAGCCAAGGCTCATTATAGCTTGTTCTGTTTAAATAAGGGTAGAAGCTCTTTTTTTACCTCGGGTAGCAAAACTAATCTTTACAACAAGACGCTGTAAACATTAATATAAATTTAATGAACAGGCTATTCTTCATTACTTTTTGGGAAAATAAATACAGTTGTGCTCTATGGCTGAATATATGTGTATATATATATATATGTGTGTGTGTGTATATATATATATATGTGTGTGTATATATATATATACATGCACTTGCTATTCGTAAGACTCACCTTTTCTTTGCTTTTATCGAAACCTTGTTTATTTTATGAGTTTTTCAACAAATAGCAAATTTAAATACCAACATAAATAAATAAACACCAGACTTAATTAGTTATTTGACTAATATGTTAATACTTGTGCAGATAGTGATCATCAATTAAGTGAAGATTTTTATATTCTAATTTATCATCTTTATTCTGAAACCTATTGCTGTATTTCAATCACAATACTTCTCATTTGGCCATGTATTAACGAATTGAAATGAGACATGTACACTGCTCCTCAAATAACAGTAATTTACAGAGATTTTCAAATACCCGGCCTGTCATGTAGTTATCTGTCATCCATAACTCTGTTGCATGCTAATAGGTTTTTGTATTATGAAAGTAAGAAAATACAGCTTTTTATTTGCCACTTTTTAAACGATGAGAAATTTTGAAAATATTAGCATTGATAATGCTTTTATTTATACACGCTCATTCGATTAAACGGAGTTTGAGAAGCCTTTACTTATATTTCAATTGAATATTTTACGTCGCTTCTGTTTATCCAACCGCATTATCTAAATTTTTTTAATTCTCATTCGTGTCTAGAACTGAGCATAATACTTAGGACTATAACTAAAATTGTCCACACCGTTTTTCAAGAGCATAACATTTATTAACGAAACATAAATTTGCAACTGCTATTTTAAAATTTTAAAACATAATTTAACATTGCTCAAACATAACATAAGAGCACCTAGCAATTTGCCTAGTTGCTGGAAAAGCAAGTGGCCGTTCAAGTATTACGTATGCATCTTTTGGGGAAGGGTTTGAGATTTGCTCATTTTTTTTCTGACAACGGGGAGGGAGTGGGGTCTAAACCATGCTTTTTCTTTAAGACACAGGAAATAATAAAACTAGCACATAGCCACAAAGGGACAACCACCCTGATAGAACTGCAATGCTTGGATGTAGGGCACACTGCGAGTGAAAGATATAAAATATAAAATACACGTAATCACAGTTAAATATTTAATTATTTAAACCAGTGACTCTCAAACTTTTTTCTACCAGGGCCCCTTCTAGGTTCCCCGTGGCCCCCCTGACAGTTTTAAATTCAATTTTAGTAAATGTATAGAGAGTAATCACAACAGGTTACCGTAGTTAAAAAAATTTTAATAGTTTGTTAATAGCTGATGAACGGTTCTGATGATGGTAGCATATGGCCACCAAAAAAGCCATTAACAGCTTATTAAAACTTTTTTAAATGTTATGAATTGTTGTGATTACTATCGTTTTGTAAATAAGCGTTTAATATTATAACTAATTTAACAATAAGTGCTCAATAATATAATAAAAACGTAAATAATTATTATAATTTGCATCAAAAACTTATACTAAAAAGTTAGAGAAGCGAAACCTTACGCAAGTATGAGTGTTGGGGGCGGGGGCAGGCATTTGCTTATTATTTCTTATAGGGAGGAGGAGGTATAAAATGGCCAAAGAATGTGCTTACGTAATACTTGAACGAACTCTAATTAAGGAAGGGCAAAAAGATAAGTTATAGGGGGTGCAAGATTTCCTGAAAGTACGTTGTCCATAGACGTTAAGTAAAAAGTTTATAAGGGGGTTATAGGCTCAATGGGGATTACAGAGCTACAATTCGCATTTTCCTATGTTAAATATACAAAATTTCATTGCAATGGGGGGTTACAACCCCCATCAACACCCCCTACGTACGCCACTGACGCTGTCCTCGTATCACTATTAGTGGTGACCAACTATCAAACGAGATGACTATCCAGATTAGTATGTTGGCAATGGCGCCAGCAGTGAAGTTGGAGGAGGAAGTGTGCAGGGGGAAAATGGGAAGGGTGGTCACAGTGAAGTTGGGATTGAAGTTTAAACCAACTGCCCTCCATACTCTAACACGATAGTCATCCGTTAACAAACAGAAGCAGGATTTTTCGTTAAAAGTGATATCTTGCCAGTCCGTGGTTCTTTGTCGCGACACCATTTTAAATGAAGTTAACGTTGTTGTCAATGGCAAAAAGTGTAAGAACGTCGTGAATGCAAATGTTGCCTCTGCTTGTCGCCTGATACTGCTAAGGGAAGTGACAGTAATTCCTTCCGAAGCTTCCATATAGGGGCAGATTAACTATTAAGAAAAATAGGCAGGTACTTAGCGCATTAAATGAAAGGGCGCCCTAGGCAGATTATTTACTTTAGGAAGAGGTGGCTTTTGTGCATGCCAGTGGTCAGGGTTGCCACTGAGCTAGTTAATTTTTAACACTGTTCGTTTGGGCTGGTGAGGGATTCTATATGTTGGTGTCCCTAGCCATGAGACGAGAAGTTTGTCCAACGGGGCGAGATTAATTCAACAACTAGTCGTTAATCGCAACGTCAGTATCTGAAAGGTTATGGAATGCTTCAAAAACCCTAAGGACAAGCGTTAAATTGGCGGTTTTGATGCTTCGTGCATTGGAAAATATGAAATTGTTTTGAATTCTCACGGATGTTCGGCTATAGCACATTTATTAAACTCTTGTTTACTGACACAACTTTCCTAAGTTTGAATCAACAACGACTAATTCCGAACCAAGCGCTGACCCAGAAATCTTTTAGTGGGGAGGAGGGATTTATTTGCGATTCCTATTTTTAGCTAAGTGTCCGGTGCTTTTTATTTCAACCCCCTCCCAAAAAAAAAAAAAAAAAGGTTTCTGAATCCGGGCTTGGTTCAAACTCGCCGTTTGTGAACGGAACACTCGCAATAAGATGCTAGGCCGGTAACAAACGTAACAAAGTTGATTAATATACACAGATGATTAAGAAATTCCGCAATAGTACACAGAAAACAACACACGAAAAAATTATACCCTTTCTCTATTTAACACTACTAGCGATTATAATAAACCAATATCAAATATAATGGATATTCCAGCAGATATATCTTCCCGGTCTTCTAGGCCCACTGGTTAATAAACGGCTGTTCATCTGTCACTCAGCGTCCGTTCTCAGGAACATGCTACATCAATATCCACAGCACGCGTTCTTACTGCATACTTGTCTTAGTTCAAACATCTCAATATTACAGAACTCTGGTAATCGCACAGAAGCATTCGACAGGCTTTTCTTAGAACGTGACTCACCTTCAACGTAACTAAAATAACTTCTAATGCTCTGCAAAAGAAGGATTCAGCACAGTTTCGCTTCCTCATACTGCATACTACCATTCAAGTACTCAAATCAAACTACGCACACCTGTACGCACGCAAATTCTTTACATCCGCAGAAACGTTTTCTTAGCTTAAGTACTTCCACTTAAGTCATTGGCCATGTGAGATGTCATGTACGCATAGCATATTACTTTTACAACGGCAATTGTTGCATGACACAGTTGGTTCTGTATTTCATTGTTTAATTTATAGCTTTTCGTGAACACCAGTAGCGGGTCAATCGACGGAGGGGAAGGCTCCCGTTAGAATTTACTTTTTAAATTTCTTATCCTAGAAGTCTAAATAATTCTCTTCCTGTTGGGGTTTATTTCGCATTCATGAATTATTAATAGATTTCTGTTTTTATAAACATTGCTCAATCTGTTTAAAAAACACGAATGAACAGCTTCTATAGATTGCATTAAGATGTTTAAAAGCTATTTAAGAAATAAATCACTGTAAAAAATTGTATTGTAAAGCTAGTGACCAAGGCGCCCTCAGATTTCCTAGAAGTGTCAGATTTCCTAAATATGTCATTAATTAACATCATTTTGTTTTCCGGCTAGGCACTGAGGAGTTAAATCCACATAAAAAAGTATTTTTCTATACCACACTAGTCTGCATATACATAATAACAAATGTAAAAATAAAGTTATACGCTCTCGTTAAACTATTTGCAGTGAATAAATACTTAAAGATTTATAGATAAGTGTAGGGTAAATATATAGGTGAGCACACAAATTTCACAACTAGTACAATAGTGTACTCATCTATGTAAATAATTGCACAACCAATGGCAGATCTGGCATATTTTTAGGGGGCTATAAATTGTTAGCCGTCAAGAGTTTGATAATGTTAACACGCTACCAAAGATTTATTTTATTCAGCATAAATATTGCTTATTTGGAAGGGAGTGAAACCCTCAAACCAGAGGCGTAGCCAGGGGGTGGTTTGGGTGTTGTAATCCTCCCCCCGATCGCAATGAAATTTTGTATATTTAACATAGGAATATATGAGTTGTAGCTCTGTAACCCCTCCCATTAAGCCTATAACCCCCTTATGAACTTTCTGCCTACGCCACTGCCTCAAACCCCCTACTTTCGGGATCTACTAGTTTACATAACCAATGAAGTACTTTTAGGACCCAAATTCTTCCGAAGAAACTCACCTTTTTCAATGAAATAATGATTAAGTAACATTTAAAATGCATGAACGTGTAATTAAAAACAACAGATCTCTTTAAGTAAACATTTCGATGAATATTTATAAGTTCAGTTATATTTTAGAAGTTCTCTTATATTACGTTATTTAATTTAGTTTTTAATTTGTTAATTTTCCTCACTGTTTTTTATGTACAAACCTATAATTATTTTCATCCAGAGAAAATAAGTTAGAAAAGAGAGGATCTTAAATGTGTTTAATCGTTTAAAAGATTCATAAACGTTGAGTTGGAAGTATTTAAGGCACTATGAAATATCCAAGGCACAAGAAGTTGAAGAGTGAAGAGTTATAGCACTCATTCAAAAAAATCAGTAGCCACGAAATAAAATCCGTTATGATAGAAAATTTTATTTTTAAAACTATTTTCAAACATTTTTGTTAAACCACCCCATTTCAGAATCCTGTGCACAGATCTGGAAATACTTAAATTTTACTTTATTAATATTCGCCAAAATATGCGAATTAAAATTAAATGGGTACTTATGGTCAATCTTAAATTGAAACCTTGTTCTTCATATCGTTTCTTAAATTATCCAGAAAGGATGTTTCCTCAAAAGTCTGTATTTCAGAAAAAACAGTCCAATTCCGTAACGTAAACTGTCTAAATATTACACTGTGAAAAATTAGGAGATACATCAGTAACCAACTAAATTTCAGAGACGTTTTGAAAAGAAGAAAAAAAACTACCTCAATTGCTAAAATACGCAATTTAAATTGATCTCAATTCTATTTTTTTTATAATATTGCGATTATTTTTGATGGACATTGTGTTTTATTTGACAAACGGTTGTGAATTAAAACAAAGGAATTTTTATCTTACTCATTTTGCTCTATATAAAGAAATTTCTTCTACGTCGCTTTTGTATTATGAACGCAGACAGCAGGTTATCCACTGAGAGGATTACTTGCTTAACAACGGGCCCTAACCTCAATCAGTCTTTCTTTATTAGGAGCTGAACTCGGGATTATAAGTGAAAAGAAATATTGCTCTAAATGAACTTAACAGCATATCCCCAGGGACGTTTTTGGGTTATTGTTCGGCCAAGCGCAAAAACAATATCAGCGCCTTTATTAATCTTTTCTTATTTTGTTTAAGAATTTAATATACAGTTTTTAATTTATAGCTATATCGAGAATGTCCAAAAAGCACCACACTAGCTGTATATTTTCGTAATCCTTACACCATACCAAGCAAATTTGCAAATGGTTATTATAGTCGGAAGTCAATATTAAATAATATATTTCAAATAATATATTGCCCAAAGAAAAAATAAGGGGCGTTCCAATCTTAAGAACGAAAGGCCGAATTTTTTTTTTTTTTTCATTAGTTGCCTAAAATTGACTTTAATCTGGAAATTCAAGAACTAGATTTAGAAGAAGCAACCCTGTTTTTCATGTGCGTGACGCAATAAAACTGCCAATGTTTTATTTAAAGTCAACAACCAAACTGTAAAAAAAGCGTTGAACTGTTTTTCAGAAAAATTAATTCATCTTATAAAAACGTAATTATTATTTGAAAAGTTGAGTACAGATTTAGATTAGAACAATTTTCACTTGTTACAAAGGAAGCTTAACATTACAAAAATATATTTTTTACTTTGGCTTGGTTTCAGTTTCTTTCAAACTTTGATTCTAACGTTTTAGTGAATGTTATAAGTTACCAAATGAAAATGTGAAATAAAATTAAATGAAATATATTTTAATTTTTAAAATGAAAAATATCAGTGTGGTTTACTGATCGATTTATGACCATTAACGAAAATGGATTGTTAATTTAGTTTAGAGGATAAAAATCCTATGCATATGGGAATATAAATTGTTTTATTTAACATTTGAAAGTAGATTACGGAGGAGAAATAACTGCGAAAATTCCGTTTTAGTTCTTATTTGAAAAAAATGAAAAATTATTCTTAAGAATAAGCAAATGTTATGATTGTTAGTACATAATAGCAATTTCTTGTGAACAGGTAGCTTATATTCGGCTTGATTTTGCTTTTAACAATGCGACAGTTCTCAAATCTGTTCTTGGTCTGTGTGTATTCAAACAGGGTTTGCTGGTCGTATTCGAACCGAGAAATCACAAATGGCCAACCATGAGGTAGTAAATAAGTGTGAACATGTTTGTTTGCTTCTGAAGATCATAATCTTCTATTCTCTTCCAAAATTTTGTAAAAAAATTGTCGAGGCAAAAGTTATAAAAAATGTCTTCACTAAGATTGGCCCAATTTTTGTTCACGGATAGTAAATGTGCTGATTTTTTTTTTCTGTGAGCATGGAGAAGGATTTAAAAAATTCCACTTATGAAATCTGCAAATGTTTGAGCATTTTCTTTTCAATCCACAAATGTCAATTTTTCATTGTTTAATATAATAGTCAGTTCCAAAATTATTCTCACAGTCTAAAGAAATATTAAAAAAAAACGTAATACCTAATGGTAAATTTATAATCGTTACTGGAATTTATAAGACAATTTAAAGTAAACAAGAAATAAATAGAATATACTATGTATATTGTACACATAGTTAAAACTTCAACAAGATAAAGCTAAGCTTAACTCAAGCTCACGATTATTCGCAAAGAGGAAAATAGGATATATTGACCAAAATATGTATATTTGTGAGTTTTTTCTTTGTTTTTCAAGAAATTATTATGAACAAAAGATCTTAAAAGCTACCATCCGTCCAGTGGGTGAAATGTATAGATCGTAGCCCACTGAGCTTCTTTTTTTTTTTTTACATATATCTAATTACAATTTTTTTACATACAATTTGTGTTTGAAATGTTTATATTATTATTAATCTCTACAAGATAATAAACTAATAATGTTAAATAATAATAATAATTACTTTATTAGTAGTAATAGAAATAATACTTTAGTAATAATTATAGTTCTTATTTATATAAATCGAACACTACGCAGATTAAATTAAACAACAATATTAATCAACGTTTATTGGCGTAGTGATACCAGCGCCGATGGTATGGCGTGATTAGATGGTGAAACGTTCGAAAGAAAATATTTTGAATAATAGTTCTTATTATTCTAATACATAATTATAGTGTTTAATAATAATATATTCGATAAAATAAAAGAAAAATGTTTAAAACTTCTAAATTGTTTTTAATATTTTATTTCATACTTTACTGTTTCGGTTACGAACATGTGCGAACATAGCCTTTTCGTTTTTGCAAAAGCGCCAAGTAGGAATTCCCGAAAAAGGACGTAGTTTTCGCAAACAAATTAAACAAGTTTTAGCTATCTACTTTTAACTAAATCCGCTTTCACACTTCAATTGGCTTTTCAGAGCAGATCGTCTATAGCTATTGGCCTTCATATTATCTAAAATATCTTATTAAATATTGAGTTTCGACTATGGTAACTATTTGCAAATTTCATCGGTATGGCGTAAGGATTGCGGATTTGAACACCCTGTATACATAGTTTTTAACATTTACCATGCAAAAGAAATGTTTAATTATTTTTTTTCCATAAAATGAAACAAAGGATCCTTGTTATTTTCTTTAATCCACAGATTTCAAAAAGAATCTTATAATAAACTATCCGCCGCCGCCGCCCTTAAATTTGGTCGTCCAGGTGCAGGACACTTTTTGCACCCCCCCATCCCCCGCCAGGAACGACCCTGTATATCCTAATCTATATGTCATTATTATAAACTAACCTCGTTCAACAGGTGATATTTTTCTCATAACTCCAATTTGACGACATATCCCGCTCCTGAGATCGAAATAAATTATGAAAATATAAATTCTTAATTATGCTCTTCCAGAATAACTTCAAGGGTTTATTTTTAGCAATTCACCATTTTATATGTTTGTTTAATATGTATTTTTAAAGAATTCGATCGTTTTATATAATCACTTCATTAAAATTATCCATGATTCGAAACTCGCGTGAATTCTTAGGTCATGATCATATTTTATAAGTTGCATAGGATAAATAATTCAGATCGTTAAGTTATAATTTTTTTTATAATAAAAATTTAAAAATATTATCACGTCTTGCAAATCTTACATACGAAGAGGAAGAGCATCGTTCTTGTGTCTCAGTGGCTGAGCTGGTTAAGGCACTGCCGGTTCATACGGAAGGTCCTTGGTTCTACTTCGTGTCGGGACGATATCTCTTTTTCTTCTTTTCGAAAATGTCTAATTTAAGTTAAACGTGGGCGTCACAAATGCTACCGTTCGTCAAGGGGTTAATTATCTTGCTCACGACGATCACAGCATACAAGTCAAGTAAGGGATTGTTCAAGTATTACGTAAGCAATATTTTGGCCATTTCACCCCCACCTCAGAAAGCAAAAATTAACATTGGCTAACATAGGAAAATAAGACCAACGGCAACCCCTCCCCACAAGGTGCTTACGTAATACTTGAAAACTCCCTTAGTAGAGGAAAAAGTTTCTGCAATTATCTGAAAAACAACGGCAAGTAAAGGGTCCTTACATAAGGACTCGGCAGAAGGAAATATATAAATCAGATTTTACTATAATAATCAAATAATAATTTTATGGTCCCACTATAAACTTTCCTATAAACCAATCAGTAAATATTCTATATGACAGCAATAATCTTTGTATTATCACTGTGTACTATTGAACTTTTTAATAACTTAGAGAAATACGTTTCTTTTTCTTTTTATAAAATATAGAAAATGATGCACGCTAAAAGAAAAGGCAAATGTGGTCACAGTTCTAATTTACTTTTCCTATATAAAATCTCCACAATTTTTCCAGTCGTAGAAATTAGTATTTGTGTTAATTGATCTTATCTAAGGCACATACTGTGTACTTATTTGTATGTTTAAACTAGTATATTTTATAAAACGGGGTCGTAGTGTATAAAAAAGTGAATGCTAAAAGAAATAAAGAACGACTCTGTTTATGTGGATTTAAGTTTAATAGCAGATACTTATATGACCCAATGTCTTGTTTCCTTTCGGTCCGGCCCCAGTAGATGTTCCCCAGTCACCTCATAACCTCGATGCTACAACAAGAATGTTGCAACTCTACTGGGGAAAGTAACTAGTAAGTACACTGACTTTGTGCTTTGAAAACATGAGTACCAGATGCACTGTCCAATCTAATTTTAAACGATGAAAGGTACTTTGAAGAACGAAACCTATGTATAATATATATTTCCCCCTCTCATTAATACCAAGTCTTTTTTTCTAACATAATAAACAAAGCTGCAAAAAATAAATAAATAAAATTAGGCTCTAAGGGTAATTAAATTTTAATGCGTGGGTGTTGATGTTTTTGTTTCAAACAAATCTTTCTTACGGTGCTAATATTTGGACTGATGAAATTAATTGGTTTTGCAATTAATTCATAATATCGTAATTTTTCTTTTTCGCATGCTTTTGTATTCTGCTTCTGCTTGCTTTTGCATTGATTTATTCTCACATATTTGCTATCCATAGTTCGAAGCTAACAATTAATAAAATTAAAAGGTGAATAAATGTTTTGTGAGACTTATATATAATATTAATTATATATTAATATATTACACATATTATGTAATATAATTAATATTAATTATATATAATCCAAAGTATTTACTAAAACATTCAGTGCCTCTGATAATATATACATGTATTCTAGATTATTTAGTGAAGGTGGTAAAATGTATGCCTTATAATATGTTTGGTACCTAGATCCTTTTGAACTAAATTTCATGTTTTCAGAGTTCATAATTTTTAAACGATAGGCTTTTGATTTAAAAAGCACAGATTTTACGCCGTTACTTATTCTAAAAATTTTCGCATCTCTTCAAATTTTCTCTAATGTTTCGAGTAAAAGAATCAAGGAAATATGAAGTTTTAAATCAATAAAAATACCACACGTATGCGTACAAATTTTACAACCCAGGTTTTAAAATTTAAATTAGAAGAACACAAATAAATTTGATTTTATTCGGTATATACACAGAATTATGTTCTTTAACCTTATGCCAATAGTATGGACAGAAGTGTAAGAAATATTAGAAAGGCTAATTGACGTCTTTAAAATTATGTTTTGGTGAAGCCGTTTGCTTTAAATTATGGAAATCAAGACTATAAATTTTTCAACTAAATATCAGACTTGAAAACATAATAAATGGTCTTTAAAAATTTTCCTTCGACAAAAATTTAAATCATCCTCAGTCATATTCATACTCAGCATGAGGTTTTTCCAACATTAACAATTATTCTTCAAATTTTAAAAACTTTCAATTGCATCGTATTAAACATATAAGATATTTCTCTCCAACGATAAAACTTGGGGCAGTAATCGCAAAATTTAAAGAAATATTAAATTTTGAACTCTGCTTGATTATTCCTCAGTTTAATAATTTTTTGTAAAAAATATCGTCAATAAGAAAGAAAAACCCAGGCATTTACGGAAATGTCTCAGAACCTTTAAATAATTATCACAACTTTTTAAATCAAAATGTTGACCGACGATTTTTCAATTTCTTCTACACCTGCTCGTGTTCTACGTTTATTAAACCTCACTTGTCCAAATTTTGCACTTAAATATTTCTCAAAATTCGGAAAATGGAAACTTGCCTAATTTATAAAGCATTTGCATAAATTACGTTATTTATTTTTTTCAAAAATTCTTCTAAATTTTTGAATAACCAGATTATCATTTTAGGGCTTTATAAGTTGGGTTTGCTTGTTAATATTAGAAGCTGGTTTTTACGTTGCGGGTTTCTTTACTTCCACGGTTAAACGAAGTCCTAAAATATTGATATCCAAGGTTGCATGATCGTTTACAAACTTTTGCTTATGCAGCTCACTATTTATGAGGCACATGTGTATAACAATAAACTCTAAGTTAAAAACGACAAACTTTAAAATGATACATTAAAAAGTTTTTAAGCTTGTCCGAATTGAATCTATCTAAACTTGCAAATCATTATGACTTTATGCAAAGTATTGCATCCTTCTGAAAATAATTTGATTTGATTTAAATCTGAGTGCAGTTGATTGTGACTAATTTAATTTCTCAATAGAGGAATTGTGATCTAATGTAAATATGTACATTTTTTTTGTTCATTAATTTTAAAACACAATTAATTCAGTTATTTTGCAGCTATCCTTAATGAAATTAATTTCATTTTTACATTTTAAGTTCACTTTTTAACAATTGTTTTATCGCTACCACATCTAATTTCTTCCTTTTTTTCCAGAGTTTGTTTCACTGTCATCACATTTCTTTAAATAAATCTTTAAAAAAATATATTGCACAGTATCAAATGACAGCAATGGCCATTTTAGTGACAACTCTTCATGAAAGTTTAATTCTAAATGGAGAATTAAAATTTTGCAGTGGTCACCAGAAACAACATATTAAACAAACGATATATAATCAACATATACTCCTAATACTCTCTTCAAATTTGAGGCCCTATTGGCACTATTCCTAAAAAGGCAGCGCGAAAAACGTATTCGTTAGAAACAGCGAAATGGCTGGGTTTGTGTATTATAATTCCAATGCATTTTATTCAGTGCTTAATTTTCAACAGGCAGTATAATAGTCTTTCAGGCAACTGTGTCTGAAGGACTTTTAGGTGCAAAAACGCATTATTGGAAATGACTCCTGCCAAGAATATAATTAAAGCTGTCAAAATAAAATTTATTATACTGTTAAGATAAAAAAACATATTTTTTGCTGCAACATTAGAAATCAAAAACGCTTGACAAATTTTGATACTTAACTAAATTTTTGGATTCTAAAAATTTTATGAAGTTAAAAAACTTCAATTTTTTCCCCTAAAATTTATTTTCAATTTGATTCTCTTGTGATTAGGATTTTTTTTTCCAATGCGAAATAAAGAAAAGAATTGTATCCCTACCTAGCATAGTAATATTTAATAATTTAATGGGATTAATTTTCTGGCTTATTGTTGTTACTTTGGTGCTCAACGATGTAATTTATGCATTAATTATATATTAATCAATGAGATGATGATATACATATAACTTTTCAATATTAATAACTGTGTGATTTGTGTTATATAAGAGGTTGATTTTAAAGTTTTGATTAAGGAAGTACATTTTATCTTTGACAAAATCTTGCAATATTTTTACGACTAATAAAATTGTAAGTCATTTAGTTTTCCATTGAATTATTTCGATCGCTAATAATTTTTATATGTACTTTCAT
>QLNU02015360.1:105311933-105336120 GCA_006491805.2 Dysdera silvatica
GAGATAGTCGAAGGAACAGCTCCTAAAATCTTAAAAGAAGAAGTAGCATTTGCAATAAAAAGTATGAAGAAAGGAAGATCCCCTGGCGATGATGGCATTACATTAGATATCTTAAAAGAAGCTGGAGAACATGTAGAAGACATACTCGCAAAATTCTTTACCAAATGCCTCAACAGTGGTAACATACCAAACCAATGGGATTCTGCAACAGTAATTCTTTTGCATAAAAAAGGTGATAAAGAGGATTTAAAAAATTACCGACCAATTAGCTTGTTACCTGCTATTTATAAAATCTTCACAAAAGTGCTAACACATCGCCTGCAGAAAAAATTAGATGCAGCTCAACCAAGAGAACAAGCTGGATTTCGAAGTGGATTCAGTACAGTGGACCATATTCAAGTATTAAGAGAATTAATTGAAAGAACACATGAATATGAACTTCCATTGTGTGTGGCATTTATTGACTATGAGAAGGCCTTTGACTCTATTAAAACATCAGCAGTCATCAACTCTTTAAGATCAACAGACATCGAGGATGTGTACATTGACATGGTGAAATGTGTGTATAAAAATGCAAGTGCAAAATTTCGGTTACATAAAGATACCGAAGCTATCAAAATTGGTAAAGGTGTGAGGCAGGGAGATACCATTTCTCCAAAACTTTTTACTTCAGCTTTACAGATGATTTTTCAGCAGATAAATTGGAATGACAAGGGAATAAAAATAAATGGTGAATATTTAAATCATTTGCGGTTTGCTGATGACATTGTTATTTTTTCAACGAACCCATCAGAACTCCAAGACATGGTACAGGAGCTCTCAACTAGAAGTAAAGAAGTTAGATTCAAGATGAACCTTCAAAAAACTAAAATCATGTTCAATAATTTCGTAAAGAAAACAAAAATACAAGTTGACAACACTGAGCTAGAAATTGATGATTCATATATTTACCTTGGACAACTGATTTCAATGGAAGGCAACATTATGAAAGAACTCAACAGACATGTTAAACTTGGCTGGAGTGCATTCGGAAGAAGCAGTTTTATCCTGAAAAGAAATTTACCTTTGTGTTTTAAAAGAAAGGTCTTCAACCAGTGTGTATTGCCAGTCCTCTCTTATGGATCAGAGACATGGAGTCTAACAATTGCAGCAATACGAAAGTTACAGACAACCCAAAGGAGCATGGAGAGGTGCATGCTTGGAATAACTAGGAGAGATCGAAAAAGAAACACTTGGGTGAGAGAGCAAACTAGAGTAGAGGACATCATTGTTAAAGTAAAAGGGCTGAAATGGCGATGGGCTGGGCATATCGCAAGAAGAACTGATCAACGATGGACAACGCAAATTCTCAACTGGATTCCAAGAGACCACCGAAGACCTAGAAAACGTCCTCAAACTAGATGGGTGGATGAAATAAGAAAAGAGGTTGGGGTGACGTGGAAACGAATGGCACAGGATAGACTTGTGTGTTTAAAACATTTGGAGAGACTTTCATCCAGCAGTGGGTAGATAATGGTTGAATATGATTATATATATATTATTATTATTATTATTGAAATGAATAAATGTTAATTTAATTCAGTAAAAATTGAAAAGGGTGTTTTTTAAATAGTGAGAGCGAGTTTAATGATTGCAAGTTTGAGGAAAGAGAGTTGCGTACTCTAAGCTAAAGCAGCCAGTTCGTGCCAGCCCGAGATTAGTTATTGAAAAATCTGGGACAAAGTTAGTAGAGTTTCTCATTAGATATGTATGGCTGGGCAGATGAAGAGAGCTAAGATATGGATATGCTGAAGATTTTATAACATTGAACGTTAAGTATTGAGATTTTAAAAATGAGAAGTTTATCGATCAGCAGAATTCGCAAACGTCTAGCAATTTCTAAATATTGGGAGGAAGAAATATGGTTGGAGATAAGACGGGGGGTTTTTTTTTTTTTTTTTTGAGTGACGTTAAACGCTGTAGATTTGATTTTGAAGTGTGATCCCAAATTAGTAGGGAGTAATATAAGTTAGAGAAAATCAGAGAATAATAAAGACTGAAAAGGATTGAAATAGGTAAATAAAAGCTAATGTTTCTAATTACACGAATGTTTCTGTTTAATTTGGTACATATTCTCTGAATATGTGTGTCCCATTTTAAATTTGCCGGAAGGGTTACTCCACGGGAATTCGTTTCTCGAGAGAAAGGGATAATTTTATTGTCTATGACAAGGCTGAGTTGTATAAAAATCTCTGATATTGTGTGTTTTCATGTGATATTGAGCCAAATTTGTTTAAATAAATAAAATAAATAAAAAATGAATACCAGGCAGGGGTGTCGCGAATATTGTTGTTGATAGTCCATTTTATTTTGGAGCGCCATAATAGAGTTATCCAGTTCTTGTAATTTAGTCTCAAGCCCAGAAAGTCGATTAGCCCACAGGTTTTCCATATGCACTGTTTACTTTTTAACATCATCAGCAATTTCTGTCCTCATTTGAGTGCATCTGGAACCAATGTGATCTGAATCAGTGGAAGAAATCACACTAAATTTTTCCTCACTCTTTCTATTAATCGAGGTATATAATTCATCACGGTTTCGGGCCCACTGTTCTCGAAAGCCCAATAGTTAATTAGGAAGAGTGCGTAACTGAACTTCACTAGATAATGGTGATGGTGTGGATGCATTTCTAGTCTGCACTTTCGGTGGTATTTTCCGTGCCATAATATGGTCAAAAGCTTGAAGAAATAGGAAAATCCAAATCACCATACCGTAGACCAGCTCCGACTTTACTTTTATTTCCGATAACGGCATTAAAATTTAGATGCAATACATCCGCATATAACAATTTTCACATCAACGCTTTATTATCACAGAGAGCCAAAATTTGCACGACTGACTCAGTTGGCAGTTTTTGTCCATATGTCTATTATTGTGGTAAATTGATTGGCATTCCCATGAGAAAATTTTGCCCTACTCGTTTTTAGGGACCAGGAGTGCACATGTGGTTTATTCAGGAATTGTCAATGGCAAATTTAACGGGAAAACGTAGAACTTGAGCGCTAGCCTCAGACTTAACGGCAGCTCTACAAAATTTTAGGAAACGCAAGAAATGTGTACAATTGGAAGACTTTCTTCATGTTTCTAGGCGGAGGGAAGGGGTAACACATGACCACATGTGGAAATGAACTGTGATTCCCTTTCATTCAGTTCCCAACATTTGTCTGTATTTAAATTCAACAGAAACGTTTGTGTGAAGACATCATGATACATCACATAGCCTGCAAGCCATAAGAATAAAATTAATAAATACTTCGGCAAAAATTATGAATGCATGGCAAGCAGACGTTTTATTTAAAAAAAAATTGTTCTAATCAGAAATTGTAAAACGCATTTGGTAACACGTGAAAATTTGAACAGATATAGTAATTTTTTTGTGGCCCTTAAGATTTTGAGGGTCCTGAAATTCCGAGGCCCCAGGTGCGCGCCTCGTGCGCTTGTGCGGAAATCCGTCACTGATTGTACAGATTAACTGAGGATATTATGCTCAACATAATGTAGACTTAGTACACATGCGCAATACTATAGATAGTTTTAAAAACAGTAATAAAATTAAAAAACACTCCCAACCCTATTTTAAAGCAGCTTGAGCTTAATCAAACCAAGTTGTTATCCTCCGTTGCCCAGATACAGATAAAACTAAATTTCTTTTATCAGATGAAACACAAAAATTGTATTTCAGCTGATAATTAATACGTTGTTGTTTTTATTTTATTTATTTATTTGCTTACTTGTCTGTTTGCTTGCTTGTTTGTTTGAATACTGTGACTCACTTGTTCATGCTTACATGGGCTTCATACCTAAATTGTTGCTCAAATGATAATATTCTCGTTCGGCTTAAAGCTTATTCATACCCAAAATTATTTGCAAGTACCTTATATTGTTTACTTACTTTATGCGTCTATAGCGCGTTAGGTAATTTGGGATGCGATCGATGGATTAACGAGGCCTCCAAATAAATTACGCTTACAAGTAGTTCTTAATAACGGAATTTGTAATTATTATTATAATTCGTTGTTTGTTTATTTTTTTGTCCGCTGCAGTTATTTCTAAATTAAAAAATAACTGAATTAATCCAAACGCGCTATAAATGCTATGACTCACTTTAATGACGTTATGAAAACTATTCCCTAAAAAATTATCTCCTTTTCAACTACATATGCCCACCTTATTCACAATTTCTTCTCCCTTTTCAAACTATCAGACTCCCTTTACATTCGAAAACCGTAAATCAAACTTTAGGTTTTTTTTATTACAGAGACATAATATTTTGTAGTAATTCTCTGGGGTTTTTTTAACAGGGAAATTTTGCACTATTTAAAATTGTTACTGATAAAGTAATTTGAATTTTCGTATAAAGTTCTTCAAAGTTCAAAAACGTCAATGTAACTAATGAAGTATTTCACGAGGCCCTAGGACAGTTGTTATCAATCAGTTATCAATTAGTTATCATCAAATCATCTGTACTTCTTAATTGTCGCCAGAAAAATTCTCTCACCATATCGCACGCAATTCCTGCCCGGTTTTATGCCCTTCCAAAAGTACATAAACCTGGCATTCCTTTCCGTCCGATCATTTCTTGTATTGGCTCTGTTCCATACAAACTTGCAAAATTTCTCGTCTCTATCTTTGCTCCTTTGTCATCTGCCAATTCTTTTACCGACAAAAATTCCATTGCTTTCATTTCTAAACTGCATCAGTTCTCACCTGCGAACCGTACCATAGCTTCGCTGGATATCAAATCGATGTTCACCAATATTCCTGTAGATGGCGCCCTTGAATGTCTACGATGCCGCTTAACCGAATTTCATTTCGCGCAACCTGAGATTGATGAACTAATATCATTGACCTCTTTTTGTGTAAACTGTAACTTTTTCATCTTCAATGGTCAACATTTTCAACAAACCGAAGGGTTGGCACTGGGGAATCCCTTATCCTATTACTGTGTGATATTTACAATCATTACTTTGAAACCAACATGTTTTCTTAAATTACGTTTGAATTTTGGATCCGCTATGTCGGAGATATTTTCTTCATTTGGAATGGTTCACCAGACCAAATCAACTCGATTCTACTCACCATCAACTAAATTGATGGTTATTTCGAATTTTCTATTGAAGTTGAGTCAGAAAGGTCTCTTCACTTTCTGAACGTTTTAATAAAAAAGTTGGTCATCAATTCGAGACATCTGTATACCGGAAGTCTTTCGCTGTCCCTTTGTCCCCACATCGAAATTCTTGCCATCCTCTTCAACAAAAAATGGCGGCATTCTACACCTTTGTATTTCGCGCCTTAGATATTTGCTCTACTGAGTCAGCATTTACAGAAGAAATTAACATTTTAAAAACCATCGCCGTGGACAGAGGCTATAGTCCTAGCATCATCGACAACG
The DNA here is from genome assembly GCA_006491805.2 of Dysdera silvatica. Taxonomy (NCBI): domain Eukaryota; kingdom Metazoa; phylum Arthropoda; class Arachnida; order Araneae; family Dysderidae; genus Dysdera; species Dysdera silvatica. The sequence goes on from QLNU02015360.1 coordinate 105,317,365, forward strand.
CGCTTTCTAAACTCACCAAACTCACTCACCGCTCCACTCTCAACAGTAGTTCTACAGTTGAGTTTTCGGGCACAGTCATCCTTCCGTTCTTTCCTAAAATCAGTGCGACAGTGGCAAACATACTTCGCAGAGCCAACTTTCGAGTTATCTTCTCACCATATAACAAAATTCGGCCCTCTCACCTTAAAGACACCATCCCGATGCTACCACGCTAGGGTATATATCGTGTGTTTTGCCAATGCCATTTATCATATGTGGGACAGACCAAGCGGGCCCTACGACATCGTATAAAAGAACACCAAAGATATGTCACCAATGCTTAGTTTCAAAAATCATCCATTGTAGTTCATTGTTGGAATAATGACCATCAATTCAACTTTAAAGAAGCAATGGTCATTTGACAACCTTTTTCGGTCATTGAACTTGACTTCCTAGAAGCGTTTTACATCCATAGATTTGGTGCATCACTTGTGAACGACCATAAATCAACCCCAAGTTTTAGTGGGGCTTGGAAAAATCTGTTAAAACTCTTCCCCATTGCTTCTCCTTCAACTACACCTGCTACTTAACTTTGTGACCAAAATTTACCACTTTTGTAAGTTGGCCGCCTAAAACAACTCTGTACTCCTGAAAAAAGCACTAACCGCTACCGGCAACGTATTAACCACATCGAGTTGGCAACACTCCAATGTTGTTTATTGCACGCTAGTTCCAGACGAGGAGAGACCTTGTTCTCTCGAAACGTGCGTCGAACCATCTTTTAAACTTACAACTACGATAAAAAACGTTGTTATTTTTCCATTATTGATACATTGCAATAATCTACTAATGCTTGCTAAATTTATAATGTACATTAATATATATATAATTAATATAATATACATAAATAATGTAATATATATAATTAATATAATATAATTTTATATTTAATGTGTTTTCTTTACTCTGTTAAAAATGCTTTTATTATACAAATGTGGCTGCAACAGGCATAAGGGGGGTCACAAATCTTTTGGTTACTATAAAAGTGGGTGTCGTGGATTACTTGGCTACCATTAAAGTGGGTCGCAGCCTGAGAAAGGTTGATAACCACTGGTCTAGACGTAGTGTTCCCATAGCCATTTTATTATGGAACGGTATGGATTATGGGCATCTGTCGTGTGCTGCAGCGAAAGAAAATGGCAGTCGTAAAAACTATTTTCCCTTCACATACCTCTGAAGCCAATACATAGATAAGTACCTTAAAAACAGTTTTTTTTTTCATTTCAGTTCTATACAGAGGAAAGTGTGTTTGGTAAAAGGAAGTACGAAAAAGGTAGACGTGTGAATGAGGGATAAGTTTTAGGAGTTAGAGAGGAGGAGAAAATGTTTTATATACGTAGGTAAGTTTTTAAAAAAGAATAAAAAATAAATATAAAGTATAAAAATAGGTCCGTTTGCAAACGGTATTTCATCACGTTGACCCGAAATACAATCAAAACAGCAGGTAATAATGACGTAATCTAAGAAGGAAGTGGTTTATGCAATTGGTGACAAAAACAAGGACATAATATGCAGTATGGCCACTTAATGTAAATTACATTTCATTACTTACATTCCCTCATTTTAACAAAAAAAAAATTAAATAAATGAAGTATGTAATAACTATATTATTCAGGTAGCCAAAACTCCCTAATGGCATTCTAAATCGTGACAAATGAGTCTTTTTTTTATTTTTTTTATAAAGACGATGCCACATAAATTCACACAAATAGGAATCTAAGTGTTGTGCGGTTCCGTGATGTTATGTACGTCTGTATGATGCAGTGAGAACTGGTGTGATACATTATTTTCTGTTTGCTTCACATTTGCTGTATTTTGTTCGTTACATTGAAAATTTCTGAGCATCTTTTATTTTTTTTATGGATTATGTATGCAATTAAGACTATTTTTCCATCACAAGGATCTGCCCCATGAATTAGGCGAATACTCGCTTTTGTTTTCCCAACTTTTTAGGATTTCTGTCTTTCGACATTATACTGATTCACGCATACTCAGACTATCTGAACAGGCTGCAAGGGCAAAACCTGAAGTAAGATGGGGTCTCCTCCCATAACCCCATCACTGATTCATGAAAGTTACAAAAAATGCATAGACAACATGGCGGCTTGTCACTTTGCCTGTTGCCATTCGTTTTTTTTGCAACACTGGAAAAAAAAAATTCAGTAAGCAACATGTTATGTAGTGACACCACCTTTCTTGTTTGCATAATTTACAAATGTTTCGCAGTTTTAAAAAAAAAAAAAGATATGGGTAAATCTTTACAATTATCCAGGTTGCCAAGCTCCTTTCGTCGCCAAAACTCATGCTACACTCTTAAAATTGAATCCGAGAGCTCTAAACACCACAGCTGCGTGTGAATCTCAATGTTTGCAAAGCCTGTCTTGTATCTTTGAACGTTGCCAAAATAAGCTATGTGTGTGACGGTCATGTTTCTTTTGGATGCAAGGGGATTTTTTGTGACTCAGTATTTTTCTTGAATCAGTTAAAGCCTAGTGCTGGGGGTTCCCCCACATCCCCACTACCAAAAACACACCAGTAAAGCACGGAGGCGCAATCTCCTGCAATTTGAAAGCTTGCAGTAGTAAAAAAAAAATACTCTACATGTAGCGGTCGTTAATGTCAATGAAAGAAAAGCCAGAGTATTTATGCAAGAAAACGAAACCCCAACAGCCATATTCCGACTTCAGCAAACTTCATGCCACAACATCAGTGAGTTTTTTAAAAACATGTAGAAAAATTTGCCACTCACAAAACGTAAATTCATGATGACGTCATCCGATAAGGACTACCAGAGAAGGAAGTTAGCGCTTTTGGCGACCGGGATAATTGTTAAGAGTCGCCAAAATATGAAAAGATATTTCAGGGTTAACGGAGTATCCATATCGCAAATAACAAAATTGGGATGCTTGAACATGAGCAAATCAGGGCATTAATCACGTAGAAAAAATACTACCAGTTTAGCTGATGCCGCTTGGTTGTTTGATGGCCAGTCCCACGGTAAAACAAACTTTGCAGTGAAAAATTATAAAATCGAATATTAAAATAAAAATTACACCAGGAAAGTTCTTTTTATAGAAGAATGATGTATGTTTTTTATTAATGAAAGGTTACTTTGTAATGGTTGTTGCTCAATTTATTCTGCTTATTGCAATTTTTAAATGTTTTTTATACCAAAGAAATTTTCTTTTCCAAAATGGCAGAATTGCAGTGATTGACGGAATTGTGGCAGAGTTGCGCAGAAGTCTGCAGGTTTACCGTATTTTCTGCTAGTCCTTTCATTTGTTTTCTAGAGACTTTGATGGTATATATGCCATAGTATTAATACACTGCACTGGCTACTTTTAACATATTTCTGAAACGCTAATTCATGATTTTTTGTACCATGATTTTCAAGGAAAACTGCCTATAATGTTATATGCATATATATATAACCTTGCATTTTCTTTCCAGAAATTCTCTATTAATGTGTACTAGTCATTATCATGATAAGCCAGCTTGATTCCATTTGGCGAGAAAGCTGCATTTGGTGAATTTTGGAAGAGCCAACTTCTTAGTGTCAGTAAACCTCAAGATGTTTCTTTACACCAGAAATATCATTTCTCCATTGCTGAATTACCAGATAAGGTAATTTTCGTTGACCACATTCCCATTACAAATGCTAATTCATGTCGCACAGATAACTATAATAACTTAATGTCTTCCTTTAACAAATCTCAAGGGGCCAAGAAAAAAGGTTGTAAATCAGAAAGATTTATTAATCAGAATGCTGTATTAAGTAAGGACTGACTTATTTGATTTCCTTTCACCATTGCAGTTTTAGGAATGTCTGTACATTTTATCAATGCATTGGTGTGTTTAGTAACCGTTATTTTTTAAATTACACTGTACAGTTTAATAAAGCTACATACAGTACAATATACTGATACGATACATTATGGTAATGAAGTGATGAAAGATTACTTTTTTTTTGTAACTTTATGTCAGGCAAACCACATAAGATATATAAAACATTTAGATGAAATATACGTAAAAGAGTAAATAAGATAAACAGTGTGAACATGAACAAAAAGAAAAAGAAAACATACAAGATAAATAGTGTGACAGTAATGGAATACAATTGAGTTCTATTAATTTATATTGGCAGTCAACCCATAATGATACTTCACAAAATTAAGTATTTTTGATAATATATATAGGTACAATATTTTGTAAATTGAGGTCTGCCTGGGCAGCATTGAGTGAAGATGGAAACCTGACAAGCTTAAAGTGCCCAGTACACGTCATCATCACAATTGCCACAGGGTAAGGCTATTATTACAGCCAGAAGAGAGAAGGAAAAAATTATAGGAATTTAAAAAAATTAAGTGGAAAAATAAAAATGCTAAGTGTGGCAATTATAATAATTAATGAAATTACTGAGGAAGTAATTATGTACTTTTTCTTTTTTTGAACAATGGATATGAACAGAAAGATTGGATTTCAGAAGTTAAAGTATTCCATATTTTAGGGCATGCATAGTTCAGTCTTTGACCAGTAGCTAGATATTTTACCCCAGGACGAAAGTACCTCATTGCTGTCTCCCAATGGGGTAAATAAAACAAATTTTGTTTCTTAAAAGCCAATTGCTGCCCCCTAATTGTGGCACCCGGGGTGACCACCCTCTTCCCCCCCCCTAGCCACGCTACTGTCTATGACATCCAATATTGATTCTTGAAAAATTAGATGTATAGTTAGAGTACAAGGAAGTTGAATAATGGTACCAGGGATATTGAAGATTAATCGTGTATGAACTAGTAATGTTATAAATATGTTGGAACATTGTAAGAGAAAGTTTGTAATTAAGTAGTTCAGTAATTGGCAAAATGCCATATTAACTATAGATCTGAGAATTAGTGATGTCAGTGGGTAATTTATTATAAGTCCAAGGATCGATTTTGTAGGGATCGAATTCTATGCATACAAGACCTAGTCGTAAATCCCCAGACAGAATGACAGTAATAAAGGTTTGAATGCATGAATGAGTAATATAATTGGATTAATATTTTCAACGGTATAAAGGTAGAAAAAAATCAATGTTACATAGCATACCAATGTTTCTACTAACTGAATTGCAGATATAGTCTACGCGAGTATCCCATCACAGTTTAGATTGAAGTGTGATGCCCAGAAATTTCGTTTTACTAGAAAGTGAAATGGGAATATTATTGATTAAAATTTCACCTTATTTAGAGTTAGATCTATTTTTAGAGTTAAAGAATAAAAGACACTTGGTTTTCTTGCTGTTAAGTGTTACATGGTTACTTTTAAAAAAATAATCAATAGAGACTTTGATATCAGAAGTGGTCATGAATACAGATATCTAGTTTACTATTTTTGTAAAAAAATACTTATATCATCAGCAAAACATATTGTCTTTGAGTGATATGGTTGTAAAAATAAATCATTAATGTAAAAAATAAATAATAATGGACCGAGCGTTGAGTTCTAGGGAACACCACAAAGCAGGGTCAAGGAACTTGAATGATGATAATTTATTTGGACAAATTTTGTTCTGTTTTTTAAATAATTCATAAAAAGACTATTTTGTGTGCCACGACTGCCAGCAAGATTTAATTTATAGAGAAATCTATCATGGCTAATGGTTTCGAATGCTCTTGAAAGATTAAAAAAAAATGTACCCAAAACGGAGTCTTAAAAAAAAAAAAAACAGAGACTTATTTACTTTTTTCAAATTTAGTTATTAAATATGGGGTTTTTCTTCTAACAATACATAAAAAACTGGAGTGGTGGATATTCTTGCTTCATTAAACCGTCGTAGAGAAAATTTGTCAAATTTTTTTTAGAACATTTATTTGATGACTATCTGCATTGTTGTGCAGCCTCTAATATCTTTTCATAACTTGCTAAAATGCCTTGAAGAGTAGACTTGGGCAGCTGAAATTGTGTAGCTAACTCTATTTTTTCCCAGAACCTTTTTTTCTTTCCTTAATAATTTTTACTTTATCCTGTGAAGAGTGTGAGACACTTGCTTGGCATAACTGCATCGACTGTCACACATGGTCTCTCTTCCTGAAATTTGTTGAAAATTATAGTAAATCGGCTTGTGACATCATACTTAGGCGTTTCTTGTATGCTTGTAGCACCATTTGTGCGTGTTTCTGTGGGCTGTGTTTTGTTCGTTGCAGCGAATTGAATTATGTCAGAATGATTGACCCTTGTTTTTCTTTGCCTCCGAATTTGCATCCAGCATTCCTCAACGCCATGAAAATGATTTTTCCACCTCATACATAGAGTAATTGCATTTGGAGAGGAATATTCCATGCTCTGATTGGTTGCTTTCAACCTGATCTATGAAGGTGTGGCTTAGAACAATGTTGAGATTTACAAGTATATATTGATTCAACATTTGAACTATTCAGGCATAACTCAAAGCCTATAACAGACAGTGAGGGGTCTACTCTGAAATGGGAGGAGTGTGGTGGGTCTTCCCCACTATTCCTTCTCTGATTCAGGTAAGAGTAATTTGTTTTCAGGTGTGTATTTTGTAAAAAGTAAATACTAACCTCATAAAATTTTTTTATATATAGGCCATACCTTCATTGATTAGTTTGAAAGCAACCAATCAGATCATGGAATATTTCTCTCCCCAAACACACTACACACTAAGAACATTTCCAACGTGACGGAGGGTGACTTCGCCCATTGCCAGTCGCTTTTGGCAACACAGCAAAAATATTCTGTGGTGTGACAGACTATGCAGTTTTACTGCTTTCTTATCGTGGCCATTTCTCAACTGAAGTTAATAACATGAACCCTTTTTCTTTATATACAACACTTGATCAGTTCAGGCAGTCAATTAGTGTACTTTCATTCAGTAACAGCAAATGAGAATGGGGAGAAAAGAAAAGCTGTATGGTTGTAAAGAAATGGGGTTGTTAATCAAAAATACGTTAATGGTAAGAAGCATTTGTCAAGACCACAAAATATAATAAAAGGTAAAAAGTCTATAATCAGAAGGGTTTTTTATCCGAATTGAACACTACGCAGATTAAATTAACACTTTTTATCAACGCTTTGTAGGCGTAGTAATATTAATGCCGATGTTATGGCATGGTTAGATGGTGAAACGTTCGCAAAGAAAAGGAATGTTTTCTGCTTCCAGTGGGGCATGATCCCATGGCCTTTTACAATCTGGGCAGGAGCTCTACCAAGTGAGTTACAGATGAATATTCAATCCCTTGCGAACTTTGCGATATTTAAAATATATTTTCCGAAACCGGATATTTCGCCGAATGAGGCAGTACATGGACTGCTTTTTAAACCCACTTACGAAGAGATCGGTATTAAATTCATCGAAAAGCCCGTTGCAGCAGATATATTTATACAAGTCGAACACTACGCAGATTAAATTAAGAAACAATTTTCATCAACGTCTTTTCGGCGTAGTAATAGTAACGCCGATGTTATGGCACAGTTAGATGGTGAAATATTCGCAGAAAACATTTCTTTTCTTTGTGAACGTTTCACAATCTAACCACGCCATAATATCGGCGTTAATATTACTATGCCTAAAAAACGTTGATAAAAATTATTTCTTAATCAGAAGGGTATTATTAAGAGAGCGATTATTGTACTTGTAAAAAAATTTTGGCATCCAATGACGAAATTTTACACTACCGGAAAATGAAAAAAGAACACAAGGAAAGAATTGCTGGACGGTTATGAAATTTGCATATGTTAATGGGGTGGAGCACACATAGGCGTGATCTTAATTTCAGGATCAACCAATTATCGCTGACGCCAAACATGTATAATATGCAAATTATAGTCGGTGGTATTTAAGGAAAAGGGTGAAGTTGGTGTAATCAGTAGTCGAATTATAGACACTTGCGAAGACTCTGAAGAAGCTACAATCTCTGGACGTGGAAGACGTGTAAAATTTCAGCAGTTATCGAACTTTGAGAAAGGTCTAGTGGGACATCATGAGGCCGGTTGGTCGTTGTCCCATAAAATTCCACACGTGCTCAATGGCGGCAAGTCCGGTGAACGTGCAGGCCATGAATGTTGTCTCACCTGTAAGTGCATATTGCGTTGCATGTTCCATGTATAGGCAGACATTGCCATGCTGGATTACATCATTATGAACCAACCTTACAAATGACACAACAATTGGCTGAATGATATTTCTGATATACCGAGTGCTGTTTAACGTGCCCGGTACAAACACTAGTTCTGTATGGGAGTGATAGCTGATCGCTCCCCATAAGAGGAGACCAGGCCCTGTGTGTCGATGGCGGATGTAAGAAGGGTGGAGATACTCCCCTGTGAGTCTGCAAACACGCATACGGCTATCTGAGGCTTCTCAACAGAATCTGCTTTCATTGCTGAAAACGACAGATCACCAGTGCGCCCTCCAGTGAAGATGTTGGCAGCACCACTTCAGACATTCCTGACGGTGGGTTGAAGTCAGAGGCAAGCATGTACGTAATCCTGCTTCCAGTAGATGATTGCGGATTGTTCGAATGGTCACCTCGGGTGCAGTGGCAGCTCGAATTTGTGACGCAATGGATGTTCTGTTTGACAACGGCACTCTTATATGTCGGATCTGTCTGCTCATCAGTCCGTCTGTGAGCCCTGGTTCCACGTCTTCTCATGTGGGAATGTTCCTCGGACCATCTACGCCACCATCGTACCACCACCGATACTTCATTTCCAATTCGCTTCACAGTACGATGATACGACCAACTGGCCCCACTAAATGACATCTCTGAAAGTTCGGTAACTACTGAAATTGTACTCTTCTTCCACATCCCAGCATTGTAGCTTTTTCAGAGTCTTCGCAAGACTCTATAATTCGACTTGATTACATCCACTTCGCTCTTCTCCTTAAATATCACCGATTATAATTTGCATATTGTAGCATGTTTTGGCGTAAGCAATAACCGGCTGATCATAAATTTAAGATCACGTCTACTTGTGCTCCACCCCATTAACATATGCAAATTTCATAACCATCCAGCAATTCCTTCTTGGTGTTCTTTTTTCATTTTCCGGCAGTGTGTTATACATTATATATGCTTTTATGTTAAATGTTTAGCTTGCATTAGTTATCCAGAAACTTTTATGGCATGTGTGCCATTGTAGTAAATGGTGCACTGGCTAAAATTAGCCCTTTTGGCATAGTTTTGAAACTCTTAATTCTTACTTTCATGTATCATATTTTCATATACAAGCTATTTGTAATGCACTGTGAATGTTTTATATGTACGTATATTACATATTTTATTTCTAAAAATTATATTCTAGTGTGTATACCTGTCATTATGATAGCTACGTTTAGCGAATTTCCAAATCGTAATTTTTCCAGTCAACAAATCTTGAGCATGATTGATTTTTTTGGCAAAAATATGTTGTTCAGTACAGGTAGTGTCTCAGTGAATACATTTCTTTGTGAATGTATTAAACAAGGTAAAATTTTTTCACTTATTCCTAAGTATTGTTACAGATAACTTCCATATTTAATTTTAGTAATATTGTCTGATGTGTATTTTTTTTTTTGGCCTGAAATGATATACTTTTTTTTTTTTCCAAATTACTGTTTTGATATAAAACTAGCTTTATATATGTGGCCCCAAACTTTCTTTAATATACTATATTTGTGTTGAACTTCTATATCAATGTGAACCTGCAAAAATGTATACAGGGTGATCCTGAACTCTACCTACAAAATAAGAGGAGTGGTAAAGGATGTCAAATAAGCCATATTTGGCGAAATCTCCATGTATGCAAATAAATCAGTTTGGCTGTAGAGTAAAACTACTGTTTACCTCCATGTCGTTGCCATGTAGGCGATTATGGCAATAAAAAAAAATTAATGCATAATAAATTGATTCACCTAATAACACAGCAGAGACAAAAAATCCGGAATTCCCTTTTCTGATACTAATTTGTTTTATCATGTAGTAAAAATAAGCCTAAAACTGCCTTTTTACCTCACTGGAAAAGAGTTGGGAACTGCCAAGTATGTGCAACAGGTGAAGAACATCAAAATAAAAATTTTTTGTTTAGTGACTTTTTTTCCCCTTAAGATTAGCCGTTCGGGTACTACAGTGAATGTAGTGTTTGCATTCACTCCGCTCAAGGTTTCTACAAATGGCCATGATCCATTTCAAGAATTTTTAAAATTATTTAATATCAACAGACGTCACGCTCTCTCTGGCGACTTGTTAAAATCAGTTAAATTCACCGGAATTGTATGTGTAGAATCCAAGGTCGTAACTGAAGTGGTAGATTTCACACATACAATTCCAGTGAATTTAACAGATTTTAGAAAGTCGCCAAATAGCGAGAGTTTGAAGTCCATTGACATTAAATTTTAAAAATTCTTGAAATGGCACATTGTAGCCCTTTGTAGAAACCTTAAATGCAGGATCCAAATACTAAATTCACTGTAGTGCCTGAACGGCTAATTTTAGACAAAAAGGCACTGAATAAAAATTGTTTATTTTGATGTCCTTCACCTGTTGGTCACACTCGGCAGTTCACAGATTTTTCACAGTGTGGTAAAAGAGGCAGTTTTATGCTTATTTTCACTAAATCGTAACACAGATCAGGATCAGAAAAGGGAATTCATATTTTTTTTTGTCTCTGCTGTATTATTAGGCCAATCACATCATTTATGTAATAATTTTTTTATTGCCGTAATTGTCTACATAGCAACGACATGTACGGTAAAGCACTACACCTAATGCTTTTTACCAGCAGTTATTCTCTGAATTTCAGGATCATTTTCAAGACTCCAATTTCATTTTTACAGATGGGTCCAAAACTGAAACAAATGTAGGTTCTGCATTTGTCATTAACAACAGTGCCATTGCAGAAAAAATCCCCCCATCATACTCCATTTTCACAGCAGAACTTTATGCCATTTCCATGGCACTTGCGTATATTTCAACTCATAGCTTAACTCATTGTATCATCTGTACCGATTCTCAGAGCTCTTTAAGAGCCCTGGAATCTTTTAAATATTCACCTCATCCTATTTTATCCAAAATCCATTCACAACTGCAGCACCTGCACAATCATTCCAATATTAAATTCTGCTGGATCCCTGCTCACATTGGTATCAAAGGGAATGAGGCTGCTGATGCAGCTGCAAGGGCAACGAACTCACCACTTGCTTCTAGCCAGCTTCTTCCTTTCTCTGACCTGAAACCAATTATCAAGACCTGTGTGAATCAAAGGTGGCAAGAAGAATGGGATCATCAAACCAATAACAAATTGAATAATATTAAACATACAATTGGTAACTGGCCCTCCTCATACCGTAAAAATCGGAAAGAGGAGGTTCTCCTTGCTAGACTTCGCATTGGGCATTCCCATCTCACCCATAGACATCTGTTGGAAGGAAAACCAGCACCAATTTGCCAAGTGTGCAATGAACCCATGAGTGTTTTACACATTTTAACTCAATGCCCCTATTATAGACTTGCCCGCACTCTTACTTTTAACTCTTCATCACTGTCTGACATTTTAAATGACCATGCTGACCATACGCACGTTTTTAAATTTTTAAAAAGTACTGGCTTTTACTACAGTCTTTGATTTTACCATGTTTGGCGCAGTATAGCCCAGATGCTCTTGCGCCATAAAAAAGCCAAACAATCAATCATGTACGGTAAACAATAGTTTAGCTCTAGAGCCAAACTGGCTTATTTGCAGACATGAAGATTTCACCAGATGTGGCTTATTTGATGTCCTTTACCACCCCTCTTATTTTGTCGGTAGAGTTTAGGACCACCCTGTATATATCATATCCACATGTGCTGTTTTCCCCTTTTGCACCATGTTCACCTAGTGGTCAGTTCATTGCTCTAAGTGATTCTAGTTCTTATTTTTGGACTGTTTGGATACACTTGTATACAAAATAAGAAACCAAAAGATCCCTCCATTTTTACACACTGTAATTGACTATTGGTGGTTCTGGTCCTAATTTTTTATCTATTTGGATTCTAGTTATATGTAAATCTCATTGTTTCCAAGATATCCTTTCATTTTCATACATTATAATTGACCGATTTCTTATAGCATATGTTTTATGTAAATTATTTTCCTAATATGTTATACGCGCAAATATTTAACTGTGTTGATATGTGTTAAATGTATTTGTGTTAAATTATGAGCTAATTATATATGCACTAAATTATACTAGTTTTAAATTTTATACATGTTTTATATGAATATTTTGTTTCTAGGGAATTTCTTGTATTGTTCAAACTGTTAGTTCTTTGCTCTGTAACTACCATAATTGCTGCTGATCCTAATTTTTGGTCTATTTGGGTTCTATTTTCTTTACATGAATTTCATTATTTCCTCACCCCAAAATACCTCTTAGGTTTTACTATAAATTTTCGATTTCTTGTCTCATATTTTTCATGTACAGAATTTTACTAATGTGTTATGTGTGTCAATGTTTCCTGAATGTCTACAATACAACAGAAAGACTAATGGTAATTTTTGTTACTAAATACCACTTTGAATCTAACAAAAAAAAGAAAAAAAAGTTCTAATTTGCATGTTCATTTACAGTCACATTATCTGTTAGTTACTTTATATGAGGATGTGGTTCCACAGTATCCTCCAAATAGTGTATATTATAGGTTAGACAGGATTGCTTACATTGCGTTGGTTGCTTGGTGAAACTGTTGGGACTTCTAATTGTACAAATAATTACATTAAACTTGGCTTTCAGAAAAGAGGTGGTTTCACTGAGGTACAAAAAATGTGTTCGTAACAGGGGTGTCAGCCAACTTGTTACGAGACATTGTCATCGATGAGAGCAACGTTCAGTTTTTAACAATTGAATGCATTGTTTAAAAGGAATGAGTCACTAGTTTGTGCAGGTGTTTCCTAAATATGTCTATAATATAACAGAAGGGCAAATCTTTTTTTTTTTTAACCAAAAACTATTAGAAATCTGCCAAGAAAAATGGAAAAGAAAAAAAAACATACCTCTTTTCATACCTTTTATGAACATATTATTATTGGATATGGTGAAATTCCAAGATTATGTGAGTTCCAAATGTTAATGTTCATTGCAAATTATTGAAAAAAACCAAAAAAACCCACCTTGAATAATAGCATTTTTAATGTCATCATTAGTCTGCAACATATTTTCCATGGGCACAGTGTCCCCAAGGTGGTACAATCATTACTCTGTAAGTACGATATTGGTGATTCTATTCATTTGGGGCCACATCATGCTTGAACTTTTGTTATTTCCAGAAGTACTCAATTTTCACACACAACTGAATTGTCATATACTTTTATGTGTACAAATGTTTAACTTTTGTTTTTCAGAAACTTCTGTTCTGAAGTCAACTTGTTAATTTCTAAATATACAGTCCAGTCTCTTTTTATGTGGTAGATAAGTTCTTCAAAAAATCTCATATAAAAAGAGTGCATAAAATAGACTTAACTTCCATTAAAAAATTAGACATATGTTCTGTAATTTTTGAAAATTGCATAAAATCAAAGCAGTGATTTAAAATTAACCTAAAACCACATGAAACAGTTTATAGAAATTTAAGCAAATGGGAATGTTCAATAAATTCCTTCAAAAATCTGAAAAAAATTGATATGAAACGTAAAATAAATTTTTTAAACTTTATTCATTTGATTTTATTAAAAACGGAACAAATATTTTTGAATTTTTTCAGAATTATTTTTGCTGTCTGATGATGGTCTGTATTGTTTGTGAATTGGTGCCAAATGACTTTTATCAATAGAAGAGACAGTCTTTGCATCAGATTTACTCACAACGGAAGGTCTGAAGGCGGACGATGTAGATTTTAATGGTATTAGGCTCATTTGAAAGCTCTCAAAAAATTATTAGACACGTATTCGGGCATTTTTCAGAATGGCCATAAATATAGGTGTTATAGGGCCGGAGAGAGCAAAAATGGGACTATTTTCAGAGATTTTATAATATCATATTTTCAAAAGTATTGATTTTTTTTTTCTTTTTGCTTCATTATGTGCCTTGCAGAAATCCATTGGATACGTGTTTCACCGTTTTTGGAGAAGTAACTTATTAATAATGTTTTTTAAAGGTTATAAAATGCATGCGGAAACAAGTAGCCAAGGGCAAGAATTCGCCAACTTATTGGCTGCTTGGCACATTTGCTGGTGTAGTATAATCAGTTATTTTCAAAGGTAGTATTAGAAAGTGACACATTCGGGAGTGTTGCATGACAGTTCATTTAAACTGTTCTTATATATCGTACGCATAATAAATTGTTAGTTTCGTATTTAAAAAAATTTGACTTCGCATTCAACATATATTTTTATACTTGTTTAAAATTTATTAGTTTATTATTTAAATCTTTGTGATATATCTTGTTCTTTTAATATTAAGCTAAAGTTTAGCTTCTGCAGAAAACCACAGAAAATTTAATTTTTGGCAAATTAACTTTTTTTTTCCTGTTTACGAATTTTCGCTTTATACATTAAAATGGATTTATTGCTCATAAATGCAATTAATGTTACTCATCATTTGCAAAAAATAGCCAAAGCAACTTAATCAAATTTCTTGAACATGTCCAGTGATATCACCGATTGTGAAAAAGCTATAGCTGTGGAACTTTTTAATGTGTTGGAAAATTATTTAACAAAATCGCAGTTTGAAGATGGTAAAGTTATCGAGATTTCCGAAAAAGATCCAGAAAATTCTATACATGATGATAATGGGGTATAAATAAAATGTGATCCTGGTTATATAAGTATAGACGAAAAGGAGCGTATGGTCGCTATTAAAGAAACTCATCCAACCTGGAAATGGGACACTTTAATCAAAAAGGGCTGTAAAAAAATGCCTAATCAGAAAACATATCTGCGTTTTAAAAAGGATATAATAAGTGGAGGGTCACTAATCGATATGTATAAAGCAATCGAAATGGAAGTTTGGTGAAATTTATGGAAATTATGGGCAAAAAACTACGAGTTATACATGGTTTCGATATTCGGAAATGGGCAATTGAGACTTTTTTATGTTTCCCTAAATTAAAGTTTCTTGCCTCAAGCACATAGGTAAAGGACTTTTGTAAACGTTATGGCATAATGTCTAGGAAGGTAACAAAACTTGTAATGAAAAAACTAGTGATTTCTCTGAAAATGATCCAAAATGCTGCAACAAAACTTCAAACAAAAGTGATAAAACTATTTAAAACATATCCTCCCTGTTGTATATTTAATACTGATCAGTGCGGATTCAATGACGAATTAACAGATAGTCGAACGCTTTGTTTCCGAGGGGAAAAAATAACATTGGGTTGTGCATCATCTCCAACTAATCAGTGTACTCACTCGTACACCGTTCAATATTTAATAAATGCCGATGGCAAAGTTGTTGGTGATGCGTTTTTATGTTTACAGGAAAGCACAGGCCAATTTGGAAAAAGAGTCCAATATTCTCTGCATGGATGCAGAATGTGCCGTATTCTGTCATTCTGACTACCAGACAAAATTGGCTACCAGCAGACAATTTCCCAGGCTGGGGGAAAAAGAAGGAAAAAAAAAAAAAAGGACAAAAGAAAACTTTTTTTTTTCAGGTTGACCACCAACGCAAAAGTTTAGTGGGGACATCCGAACCTTAGTGGGAGCCAGAATTAAAAAAAGTTGCCATTTTATTAACATTTTTTGGGGCCACAAAATATTTAGGGGGAGGCCAGGCCTGTCCTATCCCCTCTTCCTACGGGCCTGGATAAAAGGGCCTCCAAAAATGATTATACCCAAGGGCTATAAACGTGTTAGGACAGCATTGCTATTATTGTGACATAAAACTCACCAGACAAATTTTGGTACCACTGCCAGACAGTTTGGAACTTTATGCATGTATGCTTCTGTGTTTAAATTGCCAAATGTAACTATAACTTGCAGTTCATTAGGAAAATTAACGACAAACCTATTCCAGCAAATTTCGGACGAGCATTTTTTCAGAAATATGACTGAAAATTGTGTCCTTTTGTGCAATTCTTGTAGTGTTCATAAAAATCTGTAGATTTTTGAAAAGAGGTGTAGCATTGGGGGAAGCCAGATGGGGTAGTTAAAATTATTTCTGAACAGACAATTCCCATTTGCCAACTTTTAGATCGCTTTTTTTTAGAGAAATAAAGTACATAGCGCGAGAAATATGTCGATACTTTAAAATATCTGCTCATGGTTCTGAATTAAAAATTCGAAATAATATTATCCAATTACAGTCCTTGATACACTTCCAAATGTGTTCTGATATTTTTCAACCCATGATCAATAGCATGGATTACATCTGGGTTATCAGAAGACGAAAATCCTGATTTTTTAAATGTCCGCTAAATGTGTTTCACATTCACAGGAAATGTTTGTGATAAAATACCTAATTGTAAAAATTCTCCTTTTATTCGATGCAGCCAGCCACTGCAGGAAAAATTCATATTTTTCATGATTTGGGATTTTCATACAATTGATTGCTAAAAATCGTAATATTCGATAAAAATTGTAATAAATAGATTTCTCCTTTCTTAAATAAAAATGCAGAAAGTTCAATTTCATTTATGTTCCTTCCTTCTAATGATATAAATCTCGATTTTCCTTTATTACTTTAACTCCTTCAACCATCACAATTTTTGTTATTTTTATGTCATTATCATACCATAAGTATACAGGAAAAAGAAATGCAACATATTATATTCGCCAAGCAGCCAACAAGTTGGCGAATTCTTGCGCTGTACTACTCGTTTCCGCGTGCGTTTTATAACCCTTTAAAAACATTATTAATAAGTTACGTCTCCAAAAACCGTGAAACGCGTATCCGATGGATTTCTGCAAGGAACATAATGAAGCAAAAAAAAAAATAAATATTCAATACTTTTGAAAATATGATATAAAATCTCTGAAAATAGTCCTATTTTTGCTCCCTCCGGCCCTATAACACCTATATTTATGGCCATTCTGAAAAATGCCCGAATGTGTGTCTAATAATTTGTTAATAAGCCTAATGACCATTTAAAATCCACATCTTCCACCCTCTGACTTTCCCTTGTTAGTAAGGTGATGGATTTTCACCTCATTCTAAAGTTCATTCATTCTGTGTAGCTCTTTTGCTAACAATATAATCAGATATTAAACTTCCATGATGATTCTACAATTTTTTTATGTAGTTCATAATATCTAGACGTGGTTCTTCAACTTAACGTTGGAAAAAGTGACATGGCAACACGTGGGTTCACTTCAGAAAAGAGCAAAAAACGTGATACATGTAAACCTTCTTTCGTTGATGAATAATACGCATGGGAATGGATCGAATCAGGTACAGGAAAATCTAAAAATTTAATCTGCATATATGTATTAAAAAGATTTAAATGTGAATGAGATATAAAAATATAAACTACACAACGTCAAAACCGCATTAACAATCTGCTTGAAAAGAGACCTGGCTGTACTTTGTTCTGCAGTACTTTAAAGGGCTTAGTCTTTGTGTTTCTGGTGAGTTAATTTTCTCTTTCTAATTGCTGTCACTCCTTTAGCTACTAACTCCTTTTTCTACTAAGCTATATACCAACCACTTTGCCCCTGCAGCTGCCGGCAGCCTATACATCTTGCTTTGTAACCTGCCAAACAAGGAGGTGCGGATAGATGGAACTCCTCCGTCATTTTCCCCAGTACTTTTTGGTGCTTGTTTTTTGGTGTACTGTATGTTTTATGTAATGTTTTGATGCTTGTACTTTTTGGTGCCTTGTTTGGGGCAGAATGACTCTTGCTATCCTTGGGTCATAAAAATACAACCAACCTATAGCTACTAACTGCTCTGGAAATGCATGTGAACTTTGCACCCCACGCATAGGTTTCCATTTGCTTCGGAAAACCCTTCTTGCAGTTTTATCAGAAGCAAACTTAATGAAGGTACAACAAGCAACATATTAAGCTTTAAAGGAGTAGAAAGAATAATTATGCACTCATGTATATTGATTTTCTAAAGGTTATGAAACTTAGATTACTAAAATTAAATTTTTAAAAGTACTTTTGAAGCTCATTTAAAATTTTTAATCTACTTATGTGAACTGAACACTTTGAAAGAACTTTAGTTCTTAAGGACAATTTGTAAACGTTGTTACGTGTTAACCAAGGTAATATACTAATAATAAACCTTGGTCATAATGACAAAATATTTTAGTAATTCTCTAGTAAACCTCATGAACATACAATGTTTGCTACAAATATGCTTTTTTGTGTATTTAAATATATTGGAGGGGGGTGGGACCAAAATATGAGGGCGAATCAGAAAGTTATTGCCACTATTTTTTATTAGCCAAAATAAGGTACATACAGGTAATTACAAATATACGTACTATTCTACGTACCTTACACTATTTTTCCACATAGTCCCCACACCGGTTCAGACATTTGTCCCATCGCAGCACTAAATTTGAGATGCCCCTGTGGTAGAATTCGTCCGGCTGACTGTGGAACCACCGTCGGACTGCTGTCTTGGCTTCATCGTTGCACGTGAATCGCTGTCCTGCCAGGAACTTCTTCAGCGGACCGAAAACGTGGAAATCACTAGGGGCGAGGTCCGGACTGTATGGTGGGTGGTCCAGACTCTCCCAGTGAAATGACCGGAGCTTGTCGGCGGTTCTGATTGCATACAGTCCGGACCTCGCCCCCTAGTGATTTCCACGTTTT
>QLNU02015360.1:105336220-105359503 GCA_006491805.2 Dysdera silvatica
AAAAGGCCGTGAAGACTTGCATGACAATGAGCGTTCGGAGAGGCCGCGTTCATCGATGACTGACGACAACATTTCCCACGTGGATGCAATGGTGAAAGCATCAGCGTGTGCACCCCAAGGATATTTCCAGGGAGCTTGGCATTTCGTATGGGAGTGTTTAAGACATCGTTCACGGGTCCTTAGGGTACCGGAAGGTTTTATGTCGGTAGGTGCCTAAGCAGTTGGACGATATGCTGAAAAGCAAGCGAATGATTACTTCACTGAATCATCTGCAACGGTATGCCGAGGACGGTGGAAGTTTCCTGGACAGTAATGTTACTGGCGATAAAACGCAGATACTGCATTTCATGCCGGAACCAAAGCAGCAGAGCATAGCGTGGAAACATCTGGGTTCGCCTGCGACAAAAAAATTCCGTTCAGTGCCATCTGTTGGGAAAGTGATGTTAACGGTCTTCTGGGATCGCCCTGAACCGATCCTGCTGGATTTCATGCCACAAGGTGCAACCATTAATGCCGACAGTTATGGTTCCACACTGTCACGTCTACGGGCTGCCATCAGGCGAAAGCGCTGAGGGATCCTCAATGTGGACAACATGGTTATCCTCCACAACAATGCGAGGCCACATGTGACAATCAGAACTGCCGACAAGCTCTGATCATTTGGCTGGGAGTGTCTGGATCACCTACCATACAGTCCGGACCTCGACCCTAGTGATTTCCACGTTTTCGGTCCGATGAAGAAGTTCCTGGCAGGATAGCGATTCACATGCAACGATAAAGCCAAGACAGCAGTCCGACGGTGGTTCCACAGTCAGCCGGATGAATTCTACCACAGGGGCATCTCAAATTTAGTGCTGCGATGGGACAAATATCTGAATCGGTGTGGGGACTATGTGAAAAAATAGTGTAAGGTACGTAGAATAGTACGTATATTTGTAATTAACTGTATTTACCTTATTTTGGTTAATAAAAAATAGGGGCAAAGACTTTCTGATTCGCCCTCGTAGTTTTTAACAGAGCATGTTGGAAACTTCTGTGATTTCTACAGAGACAAATGAAATTTATTAAACTAATAAAATTGGAAATTTTGCAGTATAATATAAATTAACCCAGTGTTATATATGAAATGTTAATATCATTGTACAGCACAACAAATTTACATTTATTTTATAATTATTGACCATGTTGTGTTCAAATAGTGCTCCTAAAGTCTTTTGCAGTTGCTGTTGAAAAGGTTTTTCAATGTTGATAGGTGTGCGAACCAACCACCATCGTTTTGGTGGAAAATAAGGTGTATCTTGTCAGATAGGAATTATTAATTACATGCACCATTTCTTCAATGCAAAAATTTTTCCAATACATTATGTGTTTTCAATATAAAAATGCTTAACTGTGATTTATTTTTAAGAAACATATATACCAATGTCAAACTACAAAATGCGGAATTTGTTTCATGTAGAACTTCAAAGGTGTATCCATATTTCGTATTATAGCATCATTTTCCCATAATAATGCAATGATTGTGTTTTTATTCAAATTTTTTAATGCATTTTTATGTGTAATGGTTAAATTTGATTTGTCTTCCAGAAACTCCTATTCCAAAATCAGCACTCAGGCCTCAATTGTTGTCCTTGTGCCATAAAAATACAACCAACCAATCCAAAATCATCTTGCCAAATTCTGAATACACAGTGTTGTTTAGGTGTTCAGGTCTTCAATTAGTTCATTTCAATACTGGAAATGTTTCTTACTTTTGATTTAAAGTTTTGATTTTATTTATCCATTTGAAACTTTCATTTTAAAAATATTCTGTTTGAACCTTGATAAGTTTATTTTAAATCTTAAGCTTTTTTTAAGAATGATTTACTTTACTTAAATTCATTTTTTTATTGCTATTCTAATTACACTTATACTATTTCACATAATCATTGATTGACAGAGCCATGTAAATGTATATGTCGCTGCTACAGATCTTACAGCAAAGATATCGCTTTCACATATGTTAACACGCCTCTGTCAGTCAATGATTGATATGCTGGGATATCTGGTGCACAATATCATCTGTTATTCTCTGCACTAAAAAGTAAGTGCTGAGGGAAAATGAAGGATGAGTTTCATTTGTCCCCGCCTTCTCATTCTTCAGGCTGCAAGGGAAGATATATAGCTTGTTCAGAAAATTGGGGGGACGTATGACTGAGTCGCTAGAGCAATTATAAAGAGGATGTTTACTGACCACAGAGAGATAAAGTTTGACTTGATAAGAACTGGAGAAACATGTAAAAAATTTCAAATTTCTATGGTCAGAACAGTATAATTAACCAAGATAGCTCTCTACCCTGTGGTGACAATAATTACATTTTAGGTAATGGCCTTAACACTAGAACACCTATATGCTATCTGAACAGAACTTAGTTTACAATCAGGTATGCTCAAGTTCGCAATTCTTCATATGAATCTTGTTCAGGGGCTAGTACCTAGATATTTTGCATAATCCTCTCCATTAGAGGGGCTCTGAACTCCAAACAACTATTCTGTAATGTGACTATGGTACCATATGTTCCGTTCATGCAGAAGCTCAAATTTTAAGTAAAATAATAAAAAAAAAAAGTTAAGCAACAGCAAAAGCTAGTAAAATCACAAAACAAATTTCAAAATAAAAAAGCAAAATTAAAATTTTAAAATAAAAAAAATACATCTTTTTAACAAAATAGATTTTTGAGATTTAAAATAAACAAATTTTTTCAAGAATGAAAAATTTGAAGTTAAAAAAAAATCAAACTAATTTTAAGGAAATGTAAAAAAATTTCAAATGAAATTAAAAAATTTTTCAAAATTCATGCAAGTACAAAAAAATTCTACGTCTGAGAATAAAAAGAAAGAAAATCATGTCAGGAAACAAATCCAAATTAAAATATTAACAAAAATTGCCAGGTTTTGAAAAAAAAAAGATGTAAACATAAACCAAAATAAATTACAACATTGTTAATAACAAAAAATAAATTTTTAAAATAAAAGAAGAATGGTATATAAAATAAAACACATAATCACAGTTAGAATTATTAAAGTGATTTATAACTGTTTTGGAAGCCAGTGAGCTTCATTTTTCAGAACCTTGGTTATACTGATACGGTCTACTTTCGAAAGAGTCTATTGATGACAACCTGCTAGTCCAAAATTAGTTCGGGTAAACCAGTTGTGGGTCCGTAGCCGCGTCTTTTGCTATGGGACGAATGAAGTTTCTCCAAATAGAGGACATGGAATTGAACGGAAGCTGATCGTTAACAGTGAAAGAGGAATTTGAAAGAATATGGAAGGCTTCAAAGAAATTGAGGTCAGATGGTGAAACTTTCTCTATTAGATGGGCCTTGTCGAAAGAAAATATATCACCAGCTTGTCAGGTATGTTTGTTCAAATCAGATTTTTTCAGTTGTTTGCATACATAGGCTTCGTGCTCTTTGAGATGAAACCGAAGGGCATATTGCGTTTGGCTAATATGAACCTTATTACACTGGCATGGAATGGAGTAAATTCTCCGGTAGTTGCAATCTGAGATTGCAATTCTATGTCCTCTATTTTGGAGAAACTATTTTCATCCCATAACAAGAGACACGGCTACAGACCCAGAACTGGTTTACCTGAACTAATTTACGACTAGCAATTTGGCATCGATAGACTCCATCGCATATGGACCATATCAAGTAACTAAGTTCTGAAGAAGGAAGCTTATAGGCTTCTAAAATAGCTATAAACTACCTTAATAATTTGAGATTGGGTTTTATTTTATATAGCACTCATGCATAGTATATCCATGTTCATCATAAAGTAAAACATTTTTTCAAGGTCTAAATCAAAAAGTAAGAAAAAGCTCCTTGTTCTAGTTTTTGCCTGTTTGATTGATTGATTGATTGTTTGGCTTTTTTATGGCGCAAGAGCATCTGGGCTATACTGCGCCAGTTTGCCTGTTTGAATTGTTTTCTTCACACAAATTTCATTACTTCCAAAACGCCCTTTCGTTTTTACCATGTAACTGAATGTTTGATGCCATAAAAATACAACCAACTAACCTAAATGTTTAATTTCTTGAATCGTATTTTTCATGAAAAGACTTCTGTAATATGTTATATGCATGCTTTATATACAGATGTTTAATTTTATTTTCTAGAAGCTTCTCTTTAAATGTGTGCCCGCCATTATATTGATAATTTGTTAAAAAGGTAAGTTTGGCGAATTTATGAAGTGCCAATTTCACAATGCCATTAGACATCAAGCTGTTATGAACCATGAACCAGTCAGGGTTTTTCAAGAAAGGATACATCGTTCTTAGTATGTCTTGTTCTGCAATGAGTACTTTGTGTTGTCACTGCACTACAAAAGGTAAAATTTCTTTATCTTCATTCTCAAATGTTAATGTATGTCTCAGACAATTTTAATATTTATACTTCATATCATTCATTTTTGTGTTCTTGGTGCAAAGTATTTTAACCTTCAATTATGCAAGTTTCATCATTTTATTATCATTAATATTCTTATATAAAAAAGTACTGTGTGAATATTTTGCCCTTCTGTGGATTGGCGAAAAAACATCTATAATTTTTTCCATTGGTGCCGTGTACACATAGTAGTCAATTAATTTTCCTTTGACTATGATTTTAGTGCTTCTGATCCTAATTTTTTATCTGTTTAGAGTTTGGTTGGTTTATGCAAATTTCATTGTTTCCAAAATATCTCTTAATTTTCACACCATAATTGAATAATTTCTTATACCCTAGTTTTCATGTAAATTATCTTAATATGTTGTATGCATAAATATTTAACGATGTTGATATGTATTAAATATCCTTGATATGCGTTATACTATTGTAATATATCTCTTTAGACACTAAAGATTAATCTTACTTTAATCGTTGAAAAAAATTACAATACTACGAAAACGATATTACCAAAAAAAAAGAAAAATTGAAAACAACTGTTGTGTTTCCACTAACAAACTGCAACTACAAAAAAAATCTATCACAAAATGTTCATTTTCGCACATGCGTTGTGCTTTTTTAAATTCTTCTCCAAGTTTTTCATAATTATCTAACACTCGGCCATACTAACTTTGCAATCATCCAGATAGCACTAATTTGGGCTCATTCAGTGTCATCAGTTTTACATGTTGCCGTTCATAGTTTATGCCTGGGAACTTCCATGGTCCTTTCAATGTCCTCGTTCTCATCGCTAACATCACTGTTTTCTTTATCAGTTTCAGTTGACTAGCATGAGCTGTAGTAAAAAAAATGTTCTTTCACCTTTTCTTCTAACTGTGCCACTCGCTAAGCATAGTTGGGCATTAAACTGGTGATAATTATTAGTCCTCAATATTTGGATTGAGTCTTCTTTGGTTGTCTTGTAGACCCAGATGCTCTCTTCATCACTACAATCTCTCCTTGTTCAAATACTAGTGTTCCCCACCTTTTTTTTATCGAAGTCACATTTCATTTTTCTCTGGCCTTCCTCTATTGGTTCTCTTGCTGCTGCTGCTTGTAATTTATCTGGGCTGGTCCATGCGCCAGCAACCTCGTCAGCCATTTTCATTAGAAGTCCATCATTGTAATGTGGTGAATAACCATGAAGCATTTGGAATGGTGTCTTGTTAGTCGTTTTATTTACAAAATTATTTCTCTCTCAACTTGTTGAATATTACTGCCCCAATTACTATGGTTGTTTTCGGTCATTCCTGTTGTAATGGTAGATAAAATTATTCGGTCTACCATTCTGTTTGCATGCAGGTGCATAGTTGAGTTGAGTGTATGGTGAATTCCATTGTTGGCGTAATATTCTTGAAATTGGTGAGGTGTAGCAAGTTCCTCTATAACTGATAATCCTTTCTGGTAATCCATATCGATATACAAATTTTTGTGAGGCTTTCATCATGTGTGAGGTTGACATGCATTTAACAAGAATCAATTGGATAAATCTTGTGAAATTGTTGATGATGAACAACAGTTCATGATTTCATTTAGTGCTCTTCTCAAAGGGGCCAAAATGATCCAGGTGTATGATCGAAAAGGGTCTTTGACCTGCTTTAATCGGATGAAGAAAACCTTGTTGTCTTCCCGCCAGTACTTTGTTTAATAAACATTCAAAGCACATTGCAACGTATCATCGTACATAACGTTTCATCGCCTGGAACCAGCAACGTTCTTTGATTTTTACAAACCGCCCTTTCTACTGAAAAATGACCAATCAAATTGTGAAATTCGATCACTAAACTTTTCCTCATGCTTTTGGGTATAACATAGAGTATATAGCTGGGTATAACATAGAGTATATATCTGGGTTTATGGACTTTGGGCTGAGCATAGAGCCGGGCAACATTGGCTGTTGACGGACTAACCAACATTCAACAAAGGGCATTCTTGGATAGCCTTCCTTGTGTTAACCAAAATTTGAGATGATGAGCCAATTTTAGTGACTTACATACGGACCCTCTTCGATTAACCCGTTGACCCCATCCAAATACTGAGTTTTGTCAAGGACCACCAGTTGACCTCCTGTGTCAGCTTTGGTGATGAGAATCTCTTTATTAGATTGAAAAACACTTAAATCCTTTAAATCCTGCGCCGGCAAATTGGGTTTAGGTGACCTATTCGAAGCAAGTGATTCAGTCAAGTAATGGCGAAAAACTTGTTTTTGTTCCAACGTAATCTTGCTGAACCTAAAAGATTTTTCAAAAGGTGTCTAGTCCGTCAATAGCCAGTGTTGCCCGGCTCTATGCTCTACCCAAAGTCCATAAACCCAACATACCATTCTAGCCTATTCTTTCGAACACCTGCACTACCACCCACGCACTTTCAAAGCATTTAGTCACCAGACTATCGTCACTTCATACCAATAATCATTTTATGGTGAAGAACTCGTTTGACTTTGTCTCTCGCCTAAAATTGGTTTCTCCCAGTCTATCCAGAATGTTGTCATTTGATGTTAAAAGTTTGTTAACGAATGTACCCATCAAAGAGTGCACTTCAGTAGCTTTCCAAATAGTTGACAGAGTGTCATTATTCGGTATTTAAAATCCGTGAACTTCTCCGTCTCACTGAACTTTGTATCAGCCATACAGTTTTCTCCTTCCAGAACAGTTTGTTCAAGCAAGTTGATGTCCTGGCGATGGGTAACCCTTTGTCCGCGTTACTGTGTGATATTTATCTGCATTACATGGAAGAAATTATCTATCACCGCTTGCTTTCAAGTGTTATTTCCGCTATGTTGATGACATTTTTGCTATAATGTCGGATCCATGTGCCAATGCATCCCATGTACTTAATATACTTAATTCCATAGACCCCCATATTCAGTTTACCGTTGAAGAGGAGCACAACTCCACATTGGCCTTTCTGGACGGTTGGTCACTCGTTTGGAAAAGGATTTCCAAAGCAGTATTTTCAGAAAACCTAACTTTATTAGTCTACCACCTCACACAACCACCGCCCATCCATACTCCCAGAAAGTTTGTGCTTTTTATTCGCTTATGCTTAGAGCCCTCAAAGTTTCGTCGTCAATTGACATCCTGAACTGTGAATTGTTATTCATTAAGAACATTGCAGTTAACCGGGGTTACAATCCATCTATCATTGACCATGCCATTCAAAAACTCTCGAAATGACAACCTGTTTCTACACTTACACTGGAGTCGCCACCTCACAGGGAATGTGTTTGTATTCCTTTCATTCCTACGATTTCGGCAAAAATCGCTTCTATTTTACATAAATTTAATTTCCGGGTTGTGTTTCGCCGGATTAACAAGATTGGGGTCTCACAACTCAAAGATCCCGTTCCTGACCGTTTTAACTGTGGAATTTATAACATCCAATGTGAGTGTGGAAGAATGTATATCGGACAGACGCATAAGGCTTTACAATTTAGGGTAAAGGAACACCAGAAATGTGTTCAAAACCAAGAACTTCATAAATCTGCCATAGCACAACATAGTTGGAATACCGGGTACAAGTTTGCATTTTCCGATGCAAAAATCATCGCTAAAATTGTTTTACCTTCGAATCTGGACTTTTTCCAGGCCTACCACATTTTTATCAGTGGTGATTTTGTAGTTAATGATCCTTGTGTAATAATTTTTTGCTTAATGTGTACAAAAAGCTGTTCACCTCCACTTATATGTCCCCATTTAACTTCGTTGGGTTGTCTCCCTTTTACGAGGTTATTTAGTGGTCCTGCAATTGTACTAAAGTCCTTTACGTATCTACGATAATACGATGCTGTCCCAAGGAACGCTTTCACTTGTTTCTTTGTCCCGGGTGTTGGCCAATTTTTAATTACCTCTACTTTTGCTCTGTTAGGGGTTATTCCGCCCTTTCCCACGTGAAATCCCAGAAAGGCAAGTTCTGTGGCCCCTAGTTCACATTTATTGGGTTTTATGGTGAGTCCTGCCTCTCGTAATCTTTGTAATGCATTTTCAATGTGTTCTCGTTGCTGTTGCCAATTTACTCTGAAAATTAATACGTTGTCAACATAACATCTGCAAAATTTTTCAGTACCTTTTAGTACTCTATTCATGGGCCTAACGAATGACGTATTTGCTCCTCGTAACCTCATTGCCATGACTTTGTACTCATAAAGACCTGTAGTTGTGCAGAATGCAGTAATTTCTTTTGCATGGCCTGTTAATGGGATTTGAAAATATGCTTTTTGCAAATCTAATTTTGTTATGTAATTTGCCTCATTAAATCCCATTAGTAATTCGTCTACCGTCAGAATAGGAAATGTGTCTCCCTTAGTAATGAAATTTGTTTTCCTAAAATCAGAACAAAATCGAAACGAAACATTATCTGGCTTAAATAAGACACAAAAAACAACGTTTTAGAAGCGTATTTATGTCAAGATTGAGTTCAAGCTACGCGTTTCGGGCGATAAAAGTTCGCCCTTCTTCGGGAGTGAACACGTGGAATATCGTCAACAAACGAGGTTGATTCGCGGATGTAACTAGAGTTGAGTTATTAAGTGAAATGTTCACTTCCAAAAGTAGGAAGTCAAGTAATACGTGGTTTTTGTGGTGCGGCCACTCTTCCCAGAAATTACCAAATTGTGGAAAAGTTGGCTCTATGTTAGTAGAGGTGGCAATTATGGTGGGACTATGGACTAATATCAGAAGGAGTTAGGTGGAGTACATTTCGCCAAGCTGAGCTGAAGGAAGGAGTTGAGCTGTGGTCATTCACAATGGAATCACGAAACATGTTAATGAAGAAAGCTTCGGCGAAGTCCAGTTCAAGTGGTGAATGAGGTTGGTGGATGATACGAGCGTCAAAAAAGTTAAAGCGATGGTTGTGTTCGTGGCTGTGAACAGCAATGGATGATTTGTGCACCTCACCTTTCTCAACGTATCGGCGATGTTCTTTCAACCGATGCATGAGGGCACGTTTTGTCCGTCCGATGTAGGAAAGTCCGAACTGGCAAAAAATTTGATACACGCCGTAAGCATACCGTAAGCATTTATTGCCATCTTCTGTCACATTCACTGGACCTACTGTGTCCGTACTAACTTTAAAAAACGATTCTACAACAATTGGAACATTTTGTAAAGGATACCTTAGTTTCCCACTTGGACGGCGTGTCTTTTGGCAATCATGGCATGATGTCACGTATTCCTGTACAACTTTCCGTATTGCCCGCCAATAAAAGTTTTCCAATATGCGGTTTTCTGTTTTCTTTATGCCCAGGTGTCCTGCTAAACCAATGTCATGAGCATACTTCAAAATGACAGATCCCCTTGGAACTACGACTTGTTCATACTTCTTCTTTTGTCTTTGGCATTCCCATATTCGCATTAGTATATCATCTTTTACTATGATTTGCTGTGGTTTTCCTTCCCTCACCTCATTTACAGAATCCCAAAGAGTTTTCAACTCACTATCACTTTTTTGTTCCCTTAGAAAACTTTCCTTATCTATAATACTGTCTAACCGCATACTATCAGTATTGTATGTCCCCTCCTCATTAAGAAGTGTAAATTTTTCCTCTACGTTTATTGCCTTTTTCCTGAGGTGTGGGTCGGTTTATTTTCTTCAATTTTCCCTTTGGCCTGAGTATTTTCTTCTCCCATCGTAGTCCTTTCTTTGGAGTTCACTGAACTTTGCCCTATACTTTTCTCACTTGTGCTCTGGTAATCACAAAGCATCGATGCATGGGTTTAAGTTTAACGCATTCATTTGTTCCCATTAATAACTTAAATGGTAAATTTTCTACAACTAATGCTTTAATTTTTCGTCTGCCAAACGTATCGTGGATGTCTATTTCCGCCTCCGGTAATTCTAAGACTTCACTGGCGACAGTGATTACTAGTAACTTCTTTTTTGTGTAAGCAGTAGGGTGAACCAATGCTTTTTTCACTATATTTAATGACGAACCAGTGTCATACAGAATTTTTCCATACTGTGATTCGATGAACCCATTGTTCATATAATGATTTTTGTAGCTAAATAACCATTTTCCTGTGCTTGCATTGCTTTCTCCTCCCTCTGTTATTGGGCATGTAGAATCTCTTAGTTTAGTTTATCTGCCACGGCTACTTCAACCATTTCTTGTTTTCCACCCCTTTCAATTTCTATCATGGCTAATGGTTGCTCAAAAATTTTCCCCGATAGTGTTTGTAATGCCACAGCTTGACCTGTTAATTGACCTTTCTTCATGAAGTCTTTCCTTACTATGTTTCGGTCCATGCCAATATCCCTTAATGTATTAATTAATTTTCCATTCAGCTTTAATTTTCCCATATACTCGGTTGAAGGTTGTTGATCCTTCAGTGTTACGTTATATAACCCGCCAGCCTCTTTTTTCCTATTTCTTGTGTCTCCCATTATGTTTTTTGTGTGGCCTGTGTTAGGTGTTGGGCCGAAGTTTATTTCCCGTGTCCTGAAAATTGTTTTTTGTGTCCACCTTTCCCGCATTTGAAACAAAAAATATTGGTTTTATTTTCTTGCTTCCTGTTGAAATTTTATCTATTTCCGAAGGTCCTTTCATCTTTTTTCTTTTCAAATTTAAATTCATTGGCTTTGTTTTCACGCATTTCCAAATAGTGATCAGCTAATTTGGCAATTTTATTTGGATCTTTCTCTTCGTGATCTAGGAGCCAAAATTTTAAATGTGCGGAGAAATGCTTCTACATTTGTTCAATTAACACAAGACTTTTTAATTCTTCAAATGTGTGGGCCTCATTTTCTTTTATGAATTCATTAAATGAAGATTCTAATCGCCACAGAAGTTGCATATGGTTCTTATTGCCTCTCTTTTTGTATATCTGAATTTGTGTAAACGTTGTGCTGAGGAAATCATGAATGCATTTAATATTGCTTTTTTCACTTTCTCATAGTTTCTTTAATCCTCTTCTGACAATCTCGAAAATGCACTCAGGGCCTTCTCTTCCATAAATAGGATTAATTGACTAATGTAATTTGTGTCTTCTGCATCGTATAACTTACACATTCACTCAAATGAGAGTAGAATTGCTTCTATATTTGCCTTATCTGATAACATGCTTATTTTAATCGCGGGTGCCCTGATTCCCATGGTTTGAATGCCTGATGACTAGTTTGTTCTGAGCGGTGCTAGCTGCAACTCATGTTGTAAGTGCATAAATTCTAATCTTTCTTGTGCCTCCAATTCCATGGTTTTCAACTTTATCTCCATTTCCAAATGCATTTGCTTTAGTTGCATTCTTTCATTAAATGTTCGGTTACTCATTGATGTAATAATTTCGGTCCCTTGAGATTCCCTTTCTGACGCCCCTTCATCACTATCCTTACTGTTATCCTGTGATCGTGTTTGTGTCATCCTTTCTTTTCCAATACCTAATCTTTACAATGCCTAAGACTTCTTAGAGAAAAAAATAAATTTTTTCCCACCCAAATCTTACTACCAATGCAATTTAGTTTTCTCCTTTCTTTATCTACAATTATGGCGCAGTATAGCCCAGATGCTCTTGCGCCATAAAAAAGCCAAACAATCAATCAATCTTTATATAATTATTTAACAGAACTCATACAAATATTCATGCATTCATTTCACATTGCCTATATATTATTATGAATATGCACATACATTTTATCATTCAAAAACTGCATATAATATCTATAACACTACAGACATGCAAACAAAAATTTTCAATCATCATGCGTATAGCTACTATTATCATTAGAATTCAATAACTGCCATATTATAGACATGTAACCATATTTTATTACACAACATGCATATAATTATGTGTTATCATTCGAGTATCCATATTCTATTCCTAGTATGCCCTGCGTTATGTCTATGACAACACAGATTATATATATTTCTTCCTATAACCTGCTTCTATCTACCATACATTATAAAACATTTCTGCTCCCTTTGAAAACTTATGTGCTCCCTTTTGGTGTAGCACCCACGTATTTGCCGTGCGTGGAGACCCTTGTCCAAGCAAAGGGAGATCCTGGTAGCTGAGGGGCGAGGTACTGTCCCCAACACGCTACTTTGGCCCCTGCTCCTGGTAACTGGCCCTCCTCATACCGTAAAAATCGGAAAGAGGAGGTTCTCCTTGCTAGACTTCGCATTGGGCATTCCCATCTCACCCATAGACATCTGTTGGAAGGAAAACCAGCACCAATTTGCCAAGTGTGCAATGAACCCATGAGTGTTTTACACATTTTAACTCAATGCCCCTATTATAGACTTGCCCGCACTCTTACTTTTAACTCTTCATCACTGTCTGACATTTTAAATGACCATGCTGACCATACGCACGTTTTAAAATTTTTAAAAAGTACTGGCTTTTACTACAGTCTTTGATTTTACCATGTTTGGCGCAGTATAGCCCAGATGCTCTTGCGCCATAAAAAAGCCAAACAAACAAACAAACATTTCATATACTGGTGTACATTTTCATTATTATTTGCTACAAAACATTTCCGCAACATTGGATAATAAATGCTTATTCCATTACTTTCA
Organism: Dysdera silvatica; assembly: GCA_006491805.2. Classification (NCBI taxonomy): domain Eukaryota; kingdom Metazoa; phylum Arthropoda; class Arachnida; order Araneae; family Dysderidae; genus Dysdera; species Dysdera silvatica. Next base: position 105,349,202 of record QLNU02015360.1, read on the forward strand.
TGCCCTTAGCTAGAAAATCATGTATATCTTAATTCCTTTCAATAAAAATGGATTGATCTTACCAATCATTCTCCGTGCCATCTCTTCAACGTTTTATGGGAGTTTGTATATCCTTTAGCAATATTGCGTACCACACTCACAAAGTTTTTCTTTCCTTCTGGGGTATAGTTCCACCATTCCTTTTTATGGAGAGTCCACGTTACAGTCAATTAAGAGAGTTTTTCTATTCGGTATGCCTGTCGACCGGTCCCTCTCCTTCGTTCTCCAAGAATTCCCCTGGCGTCTTGAGTCCACGTAATAGGATAGGGTTACTCTGACCATACTCCATACTCTTTGATATCAGTCGGTCCACTGCTTTCCTATCCAGGATCTGCAGATGGGTCTATCTACTTTGCCTGGATACCAATGCCGGGTCGTCAATGACTGGTCACCTACAGTCTTCAATCTTTATTTGGTTTACTCCTTCAAACGGTTTTATTTTTCTCTAACCTTCATCTCATTTGCCATTCATAACTAGCACCGTTGCCACCATATGTCATGGCCAGGTATATGTGTAGTCACACTAAATGTATGTGCAAACATGATGTGTGATGATGACAGCTGCAATAGGTGTAATTACACTGTTATCCTGGGTCGTGTGTGCTGCCACCAGCTCGGCTCGTAGCTGAGCAATATACGTCTCTTCGTGAGGCGGGTTCTGTATTCCACGTGCTAGGTAGAATGACGACTATGAAGGTTTAGTAAACACAATTGAAGTACAGAAGCTAATACTATGTTTATTAAATATAATTCAGGAGATGTTCATATGTACACTGATACTCAGGCAATTAAACTGTAGGCACCACGCCTAAGTTTTCATGTATAGCATTACGTCTGGAGTCATACACACGTGCATCTGTTCTCTCTCATTACTTAATGCCATCTCTCTCTCTCTCTTACCCTCTGCATGCCACAAAATCTTGTCCTACTATGATCTCATTGGTCAGTATTAAGCACGTGGTCACACCTGATTGGCCGATGTGACCCTTCTCCCCGTTCCACACATGTTTCCCATAAATATTCTGTAATGTCAATCTGGACCTTGCAGACCAGAGTTATTGCAATTTTATACCCCCACATCCGGACTGTTTCCTCTCGACCCTTTTCACAAAGAAGACCTACAAGTCTCACTTTCCCAGGCTAACGCCATGTGATCATTACATTCACCTCCACTCAATATGTTTTCCATAAATAAAGAAGTCATGCGGTGTGAAGTTGATAGTTTACCCTCACTTTTGTAATTGGATTCGACAAAGGCAGTCATTTACTGCCGAAACGATCGTCATCCACCTAATTAAATAATTTTAACTATTATAGTCGTGTTTAAATGGTTTTAGCACAGTGTTTCACTGATTAACGTAGAGTAGTTGATCTTTGTTTTCTATCTTATCCTTTCGAAAGGTGCATTTTTTTTTAAATTTGTAGTTGTTAATCATGTACCTTTCTTTATCCGTTCTTCCTTCGCGTGGTTTATGGAATATCTCAATCAACCTTTTCTATTCTGAATCGGCGTGTTGGATTAGTAATACTTGTTCTTTTTCAGTTGATGTCACAATAATTGGCTCCAATCTAATTTGTGTCATACAGACGTCTACTTTATCCATAGTTGAAGTCATCGTGTTATCGGAATCTGCTAAGGTGCTCTACTTAGTGCATTGACATGTAACATCTTTGCTGCTGGTCGATGGTGAATTTCAAAATCTTAGTCTTGAATCAAATTAGTCCAGCGAGCTATCTGTGGGTTCAATGACTTCCTTGTGTTCATGCAGCTTAAGGCTTGGCAATCAGCGATAATAGTGACTGTTATACTTATTAAGAATTGTCTCAGTCTATTGAGGGTCCACACAATCGCTATTAATTCCAATTTGCTGGGAAGGTTTTTTTTTTCAGCATCAGTCGTTTTCTTACTTACACAGTAAACTAAGTGCCACTTTTTGTCCTTGTTGTAATAACATCCCAGCTAATCCTGAAGAACTAGCATCACAGTGAACTTCCGTTTTAGCGTTTGGGTTATAGTGCATTAGTATTGTTTGCTGTGTTATCTTTTAACAGTTGAAATGCCCTCTCTTGCTCGTCCTTCCATTCAAATGTTTGACTCTTCTGCAACAATCATGTTAACGGTTCTGCCTGTTGAGCACATCTTTCCATGAACCTTCTGAAAAAGCCTGTTAATCCCAGGAATCTTCTTGTGTTATTCTTGTTTAATGGAATCGAGGAATTCATCGATTGCCTTGATCTTATGGACAGATGGTTTAATTCCATCTCCATTTATGACAAAGCCCAAAAATCCACGTTTTTTGCCAAATTCACATTTATTTAATCTCAATGTCCATTTAGCTAATCGTAGTCTTTCAAAAACCACCTCCTGTATTCTTTGAATCAGATTTTATTTTATTGTCTATTTTAGTTGCATCATATGAACGCTATTTTAGCAGAATGAAGCTCATTAAAAAATTAAAGATTTTGCAGAGAGTAAAACCTTACCTTGTTTGAAGCAGAATGAGTCTTGCTGTCCTTACGCCATAAAAATACAACCAACCAACAGACAGTAAATCAAGAAGAGCTAGGTTTTCATCATAAGTATTTGGGTATTTGTAAAGATTTTCATTATATTATTTTTGTAGTGGATAATTCCAGAGAAAATCTGGAATTATGAATGTATTTAATAAATATCTCATTCACTAGCAAAATCTGTGAGCAATTCAAAGTGACATTTGGGGTGGAGCAATGACAATCGCTCGCCCCGGGTAGTAAAATATCTAGCTACATCACTGTAATCACTGTTAGTATATTATTTGCATAAATTTATATCAAAAGCTTATTGCAATCCTAAGTTATTTGTGTTTTATAGGTGAGTTTATAATTTATTTACATAGTGTATAGTACTTAACATAAACACTTTTGTGGAAAATAGTGGACAAATGATAACCATACTCTTTTGTTATTTATATCTTTGTCTTATTGTTTGATTTCAAAGAATTTAAAATCGCCAACTTTTGATCAATATTTAAGCAGATATGTCGTTTCTTTTTATCTGCCATGTTCACAATGAATATAAACTGAAAAGTGCAAAAGAAGAAAGCAAAAAACTTGCAAATAGACTAAGTATTTTGTAGACCAATAAAACACGAAATACATAATTCACTGCACCGGTTACAAATACAAAATTTGATAGTTATTCCAAACACAGGCATATTATGTACGTCGGTATGTGCGATTTATTGTACATGTAACTTGCCTAATGTAATGCATAAGCTTGTCTTTACAGATTGTGTGCATTGTATGTCTCCTGTGATAAATAAAATCTGTTTATTTATTATTATTAAAAGCTGGAGGGCATAAACAAAGCCATAAATAAGCTGGTACGTGACACTTCGACAAGGTTTGGGAGCCATTTTCGATGGAGAAAGCCAATTATTAAAACTAGGGTTGCCAACTACACAATTACACTGTGCATGAAAACTTGTTCATAAAATTTGTTTGCATATATCTGGTTTAAATTCTGTAATAAAGCATTCGTTTGGCTTCAAAAATACTTGCATGCATGCAGTTCCTGCTAGTATAAAATTGCAATTAAGCAGGTTTTGATAACATTAAAAAGATAGGAAAAAATTTGAGGCTCGATATTTTTTGTATATATGCGTGCGATTTCGACTGTATTTATAAAACTTAAAAAAAAAAGTTTAAATATTCAAGTCAATTAGATCGTTGCAGTGCCATGAATCTTTTTACCACGTCTGAATGAATATACAATAATTTTTGCCACCCACGTATATTTAGCTCAAGCTAGAGCTTTTTGTTTTTGGAGAAAAAGGCGCCGTCCTCATCCTGGATTCGAACCAGGGTCCCCACGTTGAGCCCGCGGTGTCTTGACCTACTAGACGAATGAGGACAAGAACAAACGCATTTTTCTCCGTATATTAGGATGTAAGATATTATTACCCTTCACAGGGATAACACAATTGCCAAATAATGGTCAACACAGAAAAGCCTCCGGGGCGAGATTTTTGTAAGTTTTTCGTGGGGGAATTTATTATACAATAATTTTTGCCACCCACGTATATATAGCTCAAGCTAGAGCTAAATATACGATGGGATGCATTCATTCACAATTGTTTACAATATTTTGTTGTCGGAAGCTACGTGACTGTTGACGAAATGCTGGTACCATTTCGGGGATGATGCCCGTTTAAAGTGTTTATGCTAAAGAAACCTAATAAATTTGGAATCAAAGTCCTGTGCCTTGCAGATTTGAGAAACTTCTGTATGAATAATGCGTTCATTTATGTAGGGAAAGAAAGTGAGATTCGTAGGAATGTGTCAGTGCCAACTCAAACAGTCCTGTGACTAATCAAACCTGTCAAAGGAACAAACCGGAATGTGACCATTGACAATTGGTTCACTTCCACTGAACTTGCCAATAAACTGAAGGCAGAGAGACTCACTGTTCTGGGAACAGTGAGGGCCAATAAACATGAAATACCACAAGAATTCAAATGTAGCCAGTCTAAAAAAAGTGGATCTACTTCCTTTGGACATACTGCAGACCTTACTTTTTATTCATATGTTCCAAAGAGGAAAAAAACAGTAATTTTATTGTCTAGCACAGTGGTTCCCAACTGGTGATCCATCCGCAAAGGAGTCTCAAGTGGTCCGCAAGATGGGTCACTACTTAAAAACATATTAAAATTAATTATAAAAATGAAATTGATTGCATATTTGTAGTATTTTACAATCTGACGGAACTTCAGAAAACGGTTCGTATTAAAAGTAATTCGTCTTAAGCGTGTTCGTCTTAACGAGGTTTGACTGTATTATTAGATTTTATTATTTCTTTTTCTGTTTATTTATTTATTTTTACTAAAGAACGATTGTACAAACACATTTTCCCCAAATTTTGAGTCCCTTAATAAAAAAGGGACCCGGCTCCCTTTTTTATTAAGGTCTAAGTCAACTCATGAGAATTTTTCAAAGTGGTCCGCGAGTCCAATTGAAGTGGAAAAATGGTCCGCGGCTTAAACTGAGTTGGGAACCACTGATCTAGCATGCATTATGACCAGAAGATCACCGACTCTGGAAAACCAGAAATGATAACTACTTACAATGACATAAATGGTGGAATAGATACCCTTGACCAGCTATGTTGCACATACTCAACTTTGAGACGAACAAGGAGATGGCCTATGGCTATTTTCTTCACAATGTTGGACAATGCCGGTGTAAACAGTGCCATTGTATCATACTACAAGCCTAATTCAACATCATAGAAGATGCCAAGAAGAAAAATTTTGACTTCATTAGGCATGGCCTTTATCAAAGAGCGCATTGGTTGGTGAGAAACCAGTTGTCTTCCAGAGGAGCTTCAGCAGCTTGTGATGAAGATTAGAGGTGGAGATGAAGGATGGGAACAACCAGTTCCATGTGTTCGAAAAGGACGTTGCCAGCTTTGCCCTTGAGAAAGAGACAAAAAAATGAAATTCTCTTGTGTATAGTGTGAGAAGCTCCTTTGCATAGAACACAGCTTATGTATATGCCCAGACTGTGCGAAATAATATTGCACATGTATGTACCTTATGTATGCACATGTAAGTAACTTATATGGCAATGAAATGTCAATATTTCTACTAAAATCTTTTTTTTTTTTTTGCATTAGGGTTTCTCAGACCCCACCAGTTAAGGGTTAATGCTAGTTTACCAATAAACAAAATCATTCCCTTTTTTTTTTTAACATAATATTGCAATATAATGAATTGGAGTTTATTTTTTTACTTAAAGTTTTATGCATTAAATTGACTGCATTATAAATATTTAGGTTCTATTTTGAATAAAATTAACAGTTTTCTTTATTTTTGAGTAAATTTTGCTTATTAGATTTACTTTTTTTTAGTTTGGAGGGGGGGGTAGTATAAAATATAATTTTTTACAATTGCTCTCTATGAGAACTAATACATTTTTTAAATATTCTAAATGAGGATATCAAAGCTCTTAATCAAACTTTGAGAAGCAATTATCTAAAGGAAGTCTTATATCTATGCAAGTTACTGTATTAGATCCTTGGTTGTCTTTTTTTTTTATGGACCTTATTTACCTAATTTCTAAGTCTGCTGTGAGCCCATCATTACTCTTACTAGTACTATTTGGTGTTTCCCCACATTTTTAGGAGCTTGGTCTTTTTATATTACTTGCACAGAATATTAATAAGTTTTTACTACACATACAATGTTTGCATCCATTATTTTGGAATGAACAACCTTCTCTAACTTCCATTAGGCACTTGACAACAGCTATCCCCGTTGTTGTACCATCTTTTAGTGTGTCTAGTCTAGTAGAAAAGATGAGCGAATATTATACCAGTCAAATTCTGTAAACATAAACTATTAACTTCTACTGAATGAATTGATGACTACCTTACCGAAGCGTTTGCACAAAGAGATTTAACTGGAAATTTAAAATACCATTACTTGCCAATTCTTATTAAAGCATTGTTCACTTTAGCTCATGGTAATGCTGATTGTGTGCAAGGGTTTAGCATGAGCAAAAACATCCTAGAATCAAGAAGCAATCTTTGTACCCAAGGTGTAAATGGCATAAGAAAAATTAAATCAGAGATAAAAGAACTGTGGCAATATTAAGAATTTTGATAGGTCCTAAATTTTGTATGTCTGTTAAATGATTAGGGTGTTATGAGGACAGAATCAAAGCCAAACAGGTTATGACAGAGAACCGAAATGAGAAAACTGAACATGGTGTTGATTTAGATAATCACAAAGAAGCAGTAGTACTTTAGAAAAGGCTTGCAGCTACCCAGCTTATGCTGAAAAAGGCTGAATGTTCTGTCAGTGATAAACAAAAAGGGAAGTCTTTTACTGATGTTGAATGTGTTAGTTTTATTAAAAGTTCAGAATGAAAAAATCTCTAAAATATTGTCGTTGCTAGAAAAAATCATGTAACATCAGAAAATAAGAAGGAAAGAAAATAATTTAATTGCAATCAGTAAATTGGTACAAATTGGAGTTGACCCATTCTCACACCTGTAAATGTTTCCTAAATATGTCTATAATAGAGCAGAAAGAAAAATCTCTCCCAAACACTGTCATGAATCTGAAAAGGGAAAAGAAAGTTTTATCTTGTTTCATATTTTTTATTTATGAATGTGTTATTACTGAATATGGTAAAACTCCATGATCATCTTATTTCTAAACGTTAATGTTCGTTGCAAGTTATAAAAAAACATTACACCTTGAATGATAGCATTTTTAATGTCATTGTTAGTCCGCAATGTACTTTCCATTAGCACTATGCTTGGTGGTAAATTCATTGCTCCGTAAGTACGATACTAGTGATTCTATTATTTTTTGGTCATATGTATTATGTTTGAAATTTCAGTGTTTCCTAAAATACTCCATTTTCACACATAACTGAATTGTCATATACTTTTATGTATACAAATGTTTAACCTTGGCTTTCTAGAAATTTCTGAAGTCAACCTGTTAATTTCTAAATATACTTTGTTCTACAGTACTCTAAAGGGTATCCATACTCTTCATATATGCACTGTGTTATCATAATGTTTAATTTACTATTCTATATTTACTACATTGGTGTTTCGCAAATTGCAATGTTGGTTATATTTGGTTCTGGTTTGTTCACGTAGATTGCATTGTGATTTCAAAAGTTCTTCGTTTCCACTTGTTGTAATTGAATTAAATATTACATGTACTATTTCTTCAACTAAAAAAATTTTCTAATACATTGTATTGGTAATGTAAAAATGTTTAACTGTGATTTCTTTTTCAGAAACTTCTATACCAATGTTGAACTGCAAAATGTGGAATTTATATAGAGCTTCAAAGATGTGTCTATATTTATGATCATCAGCGTAGAGTTATAAAAATTATTGGGGGGCAAGCACATATTTTGTACATTTATACATTACAGTATATGTAAAATCGCAATTTATTTCAAATTATTGGGCGGCTTGGGCCCCAAGGGCCCATACATATAAGTCTATGCCTATGTTTATAATAGTGTAATTTTCCCTATAATAATTGATGTAATGGTTATACATTTTTCTTTAACTTTTTTAAATTTCTATGTACAGACGTTAAAATTTGTTTTCCAGAAACTCCTATTCTAAAGTCGGCCTGCCAAATTCTGAATGCACGATGGTGGTTAGTTTTAGTTACTTGAACACTGGAAATTTCTTACTTTTGATTTAATATCTTGATTTTTTTTTATTTATTTAAAATTTCAGTTTTTTTTAATGTTCTATTTGAACTTTGAAAAAATTTACTTTATTTTAAATCTTATAACGTGCACACTCATCAGATTGAGGCGTTATATAAAAAAAAACAATAATCTTTATTCTCTGCTCCGTGAAACACAAGAAAACAAAACTATTATACATCCATCTTGTCTTAATTCTGTTCAACTGTTTTCTTATTTTCTATTTTATTATAGATCATGCGGATCTCTTTTCTCACGTGTCAATTATCGTGTTACATACTCCCCCTTTGGTTCCGCTGACGCCCCGGCAAGGAACCAGCACAAGAAAGCTTTCATGGTCATCCACATTTATGTAGAGGGTGTACCGGAGGTACAACCACATCATGACCGTAATGTGTAAGTGTAGACAAGTGATACACTCCAATGGACACTTGAGGATCTTTTAGGTTGGCGACTTCATACGAGGTTAGTGAACGCTATGATAAGGTGACGTAGGGTCCATCTCATCGAGCCGGCGACACTGTACGGTGGCACAGAAACAGGAGGATGATTCCCAGTGCCAATGCGATGCTCCAACACCATAGCAGCCCCTCCCCCTGGCTCGAAGATATCATTATACTTCCCCAAGAATGCATTAACCTCCCTTCTTTGACTTACAATCAATTTTTCTTCTTCATTTTCCCACAATTGGCACGTGTTAATAACGATTGGTTGTTTATCCATAGGCAACCTTTTGAGCGGGCTGCTCAATTCTCCTTCACTTTCACGTAATTTGCACATGTTGGTCAAAATTGGCTGGTTATCTATAAGCACACTTTTGAGCGGGGAGCTCAATTCTTCTTCACTTTTATGCACATGGTAGGCGTTCATCAACGTTGGCTTGTTGTCAAGCGGGCACTCACTGTTTCTTCTTCACTGGCATGCGTTGGCTACCCTTCCTCTATCGTTATGATGCATGGCGCTAGGAGAAAATATCAAATCTTTCCCAAATGAATACTTATGATTTGGGTTACCATCAAAAAACCAACACCTTTTCTTCATGTCGAGGACCACACCTGCAGCTTGCAAGAAGTCCGTTCCAAGGAGAGTTCTATTTCCAATAGCTTTAGGGAACATAATGAACTTCATACGTAGGTGCTTTTCTCCAATTCCCACCATCACTTGGGTTATGTAGCAGTCAACAAAGGATTGTTTACCATCATCCAATTTTATCATTAACCTTGTCAGTTGAAATGGCAATCTTATTTTTTTGAACACTTTATACATTTTCTCACCAGCAATGGAATGTGACAATCCCGTATCTGCAGACACTCTTCGCTTTATTCCACAGAAAGTTATGTCTACTAGAGTAATTAAAGGGTCTTTGGTGAATACCGAAAATGCTTGTACGCTATTTGTGGTAATGTCACTTTTTCCTGAAGTACAGATAGGACACTTAGCTTTAATGACTCCCAGGTTTCCACATCCATAACATCTTAATACAGGTGTTGCTTCTTTCGAGAAAGGTACAAGTCATCCGGAGAAAGCAGAATTCCTAGTGTTCTGCATTTTCTTAGATCTAGCTGTCTTCTTTTGTCTACTGGGTAAAGAGCTTTCTAAGCAGTCGAAAGTGCCTAACTTATCCGCCAATTCAGAAGGAGAATTCAGGTTCTCCCACCCGTTTAGATAATGCTCTATGTCTTCTGGTGTACACTTCCTCTTCATTTGATCGGATATCATTAGATCTTTTAATTGGCCAAAAGTGGTTTTGCCCAATTCTGACAGCCATCCTTCGAAGCAGCTTCGTATTTCAAAGGAAAAGTCTTTCCATGAGCTGTTAGAGCTCTTACTGTGTTGAACAAATAACCTACGGAACCTTTCAGCCATTAACTTGAATCTCCGGAGCAGGATGTATGCAAGCGAAATCTTGAAACTTTTCTTCTGGTTCTCTAGCAATCAGCTGAGCAATATCCGTCGGTACGGAGCTTAATAGATGCATCACCCACATCTCTTCTGGGATCTTTAGTATATCCATTTGTCATTGAAATAATGTTAAAA
>QLNU02015360.1:105359603-105438703 GCA_006491805.2 Dysdera silvatica
AACCTCTGTTTGACAGACAAAAATGGCTTTTTTCGTGGAATTCTTGCATTTAGACCACATTCATGCAGTCTGCGCCGAACAGTCCTTGCACTTAACTTCACATTGCATTGCGCCATTTCACCTTGTATACACAGAGATGATTTTTTCCTGTCACCTAGGCACTGTCTTTTAATTCTTCTATCATCACTTGCTGTTGTGCACCTTTTTCTGCCTTTACCAGTCTGGTTTTGTAATGACTGAGTCTCCTTATACTTCTTCAAAAATTTAGAAATGCCACCTTTAGTTAAGTTTCCCCCAATATTTCTTCTAATTTCTTCATAACTGTAGCCTTGTTCACTTAATATTACTATTTTACATCGCTTCCTAGGTGACCAGTCAACTCTTTGCGCCATTTCTTTAATTTTATTACGTTTTACAAGCACACTAAATCAAAGAGCACAAAAAAAAAACAACCAACTTGATAGCAATTACAGAACACACTGATAAATGTCCTGTAACCTGTTGGCTCATTGCCAAAACAAGAGAAAACATGATTGGCTCATTGCCAAAACAAGATGACACCTGATTGGCTCTGTAAACACTCATGCTCATTGGCCACATTCAAATGAAGGAAAGCTACTTCATATAAATGTAAGCAAGCTGTGCTTCTTTTTTCTGGTTATTTGGCTATAACTTTTGATAGAATACAGATAATTGAACAAATGTTATTGCATTACAATCTTTATTAAATTACCTTTCTAATGATATATAATTTTATAGTATTGGTACAAAAAAAAGTGGTGTTATTAGCCATCAAACCTCTAAAATAAACTTTTTTCAAAAGGTTTCCACAATTTTGTCCACTACTGTATGTTCTTGTCTTTGGGCCTGCATTATTCCTAGATATTTATATGTTTCATGTTTTTGCATGGTTTCCATCATTTCTCCGTTATCCAGTATAATCCCATGTAGTTTCATTTGTTTGGCGCCTCCAGGTATTTTACATTCATCCAGACCAAACTCTATCTTTATGTTGTTTGAAAATGCCGCTGTAATTTGGATCAGGTGGCGGAGTTGAGGGATAGACGGTGCATATAACTTTATATCGTCCGTGTACATGAGGTGTGATACCTTCTGGAGGTTTTTCTTGGCTTTTTTGATCATGTGGCCATAGTTGCTCTTACTTAGCATTCTTGATAGAGGGTTTAGTGATAGGCAGAACCATTGGGGGCTAAGGGTATCCCCTTGGAATATGCCTCTTTCGATTGGTATTTTGTTGATGTATAGCACTTTGTTTTGCTCTCTGAGATGTATTGTAGTTCTCCATCTCTTAATGCTATGCTCCAGAAATCTTACTATGGTGAAGTGTATTTTATATATTTTCAGGATCTCGATTAACCATGAGTAGGGCACCGAGTCGAAGGCTTTCTTGTAGTCAGTGTAGGCAGTATTAAGGTTTCACTTTTGTTTCTTGTCTTGTTCTAGGATCACAGAGTAAATTATTAGTTGTTTCTTGCATCCCAGTGTGTTTCTCTGGCATCCCCTCTGTTCCTCAGTCAGTATATTGTTTATGTGACAGTGCTGTCCTATTTTTTCGGAGATGCATCCAGTAAGGATTTTGTAAAGGGTGTATTATTAATTATTACCATTATTGTATTATCAATGTAATTGGATCGAGAAATTTGTTTCCTCTTGCGTCAAAACCAATATGTTTAAAACAACTTCGAAGTTTTGTACCCTACAGTATCGTCAAATACTAGTGAAGTTTTAAAAAATAAGGCGTTTACAAATATTATGTATTTCTCAAAACAAAATACCATAATTCATGCGAACCCTTTCCGCTAATAAAATTAGTGTCAACTATAAATATGGCTATTTCTATTTTAATGTAGTTAATGCAATTGTGACACCGCTACAAGCGCTTGCTTTTTTAAAATACATTCGATATTCATGTTCTTCATAATTGCGCCTTAATAATCCTCATTGGCATTCCAATATCTAATGGTATAATAAAAGCTTTAATATTTGGTTAAAAGCGACATAGTTTGGCATATTTTCCAAAGATTTCGGGTTCATTTAGTTAACAGCTCACATTAATATTCTATAATAATGCTACGTAAGTAAACATTTATAAAGGAATTCGACAACTTAAGATTTTTAAATGGGACGAGATATGAACAACTGATAAAATGAAACTGAAAGGGTTAAATGTCTTTTTCGCGCGATTTGAATTCGGGATAAATTCAAACGCAGCTCTAAAATAACCAAATACACTGAAAGTTTGGAAAACGTTGGAATATTTTGGAAAATTCGGTCTCAGCATGATGACAGAATTCATCTTCCCGTCCAAAAGACGAATTCAATTGAATTCCTGAAATTGTGTGAAGAAATGACATTTTAGGGTCCTTCCGTTTTCTGCGTGAAGGAGGGATGATCATTGAAGCCAACGAAAAAAAATCTTTAGGCTTTTGAAACGGTTTTGATTTGATTTCTCAGAAAGTTCTTGTACTGGGACTATGTTATGACGCCAGCCATTGGCTTGAAAAATTACTCCCAATACCATGTGGAATATAAACTATCCACTTTTTTTAAAAAATACCAGTTTTTATGAAATTCAGGGAATTATACATATTATATTTTGTTTGACAACGAATCGTAATACTTTAACCTCCCTCTCTCAATAACGCCGGTTACACTATTTGCTTTTTCTGTTTAACAGCGGAAGCTTGCAGTCCAGGTAAATACTTCATAGAGTAACACATGTTTCGATTAATATCATTTCGGTTTAATGACGTTTTTTCCCCTTGAAAGCCGAAAATTGGGGAGATGGCTGAATAATCAAACAAATAATATATGTTCACAGTGCTATAACATAAATCAAAGATATTACACTTATAGACACATAAATACTGAAGCTCATATTTTACAAAAAGCAATAAACAAAACTGATAACCACACAATAAGTTGGCGCAGTATAGCCCAGATGCTCTTGCGCCATAAAAAAGCCAAACAAACAAACAAATACAAAAATAAATGCTCTCTTTAAAAAGAAACCATTGTAAGGTGAGAAAAAAACTAAAAAAACAACGAGACCAGGGCTTTTAAGGAAAACGATTTCAGGAAATATCCATCTTAAATCCTTTCTCATCTTCTGCTTTTCTTTCTGAGTCCATGAAACAGATAGTTTGAAAATACAGAGTACATAATGCTTGAAGAAGAAACCAATTTTTAGATTAAAGAAGAGATTATATTGCTGGCGCTCAATAAAGTATTCATGACGACGGACCAGAATATAATAAAATTATCTATATTTATTTCTAATTTTCTCCGCTTTAATGGGAGAATGGTGTTGGCTGATGAAATCAGCCCTTTAAAGAATTGCAATGCGGCCGACGCAGTCGGCGCTTGAATTACAACTGGTTAATACAACAATTTTCCGCAAGGTGGCGGTACAAAGCATGAAAATGGTAGAACTGTTTTATAAGACTTAACCTACTCCGCGCGTTAAAATTTACATAAATTTCAAATCAAAATCAGATTTCTACACTACAAGCAAAAAATTATACAAATATTTGCAATACTTAACAAAACAATTATGTACAAATATGACAAGTAATTAAAAAAAATTCAACAAGTATTAATTGGTAATAAATATATCTTTGCAAGGCCTCGTTTTACAATTCCATGAGCAGTTTTTACAATAACTACTCTAACCTTTTTATCCGCACCAAGCACAACTTCTTGAATTCTGCATAGACACCATTTGTATGGTGGCAAATTGTCTTCCTTTATTAATACCATTGAATATGGAGTAACATTTTCCTTTTCAAATTGCCATTTATGTCGAAGTTGTGAATGATTTAAATAATCGTTACTCCATTTTTTCCAAACAATTCGCATTAATTTTGTTGTTCTTTGCCAACGAGATAAGTAATTATCATTTTTTTTCAATTAAGTTTGGTTCAGGAACAGAATTAAGTGGACGACCAATTAAATGTCCAGGTGTGAGTGTCTCAAAATCATTTGGGTCAGAAGACATGGGTAATAAAAGTCTGCTGTTTAGTATGCCTTCGATTTGAGTAGTAACAGTAAGAAATTCTTCCAAGGTTAATTTAACTGCACCAATTGTTCTTTGTAAATGGTGTTTAAATGATTTTATTCCACTTTCCCAAATTCCCCCGAATGTTGGAGATCTTGGTGGAATGAAATTCCAATTGATATTTTCTGAGGTTAAGTAGTGAGCTAAATTTTCAGAGGGTTTACTCATCAAATTATGTAGCCTTTTTAATTCAGAATTAGCACCTACGAAATTCTTAGCATTATCTGTTAATATAGACGAGCATTTTCCACGTCTTGCAAAAACACGTTTAAGTGTTGCAGTCAGAGCATTTGAGGTCAGATCAGTGACTACTTCTAAATGAATGGCCGTGGTAGCTAAGCATATAAATATGGCAACATACACTTTTTGAAATATTCCCTTTCGTTGGCCTTTATATCTAATTAGAAATGGCCCACAGAAATCAATTCCGCAATTGTAAAATGGGGGGTTTTGATTAACTCTCTCGGATGGAAGATTACCTAATAATTGTTCAGCAGTTTTGGGATTATTTTTAAAGCAAACAATGCATTCGTGAACGATTTTTCTAGCCAGATTTCTTCCCCATAAAAGCCAAAATTCCTGTCTCACACAATGTAATAATGATTGGGGACCGATATGTATGTTTTTCTTATGGAAATATTCCATTACAATTTTTGTTAATTTATGCTTAGCAGGCAGTAACTTCGGATGTTTTTGATTTAGATTTAAACCTGAATTTTGTAATCGACCACCTACTCGAAGAATGTTATCTTTGTCTAAGAAAGGTCAAAGATTTCTTACCTGACTTTTCTTTAAATGATCACCCTTGCTTAATATTGAAATTTCCTTTACAAATTCCGCTTCTTGGACAAGTTTTACTAGGGTTTTCGATGACTTACATACTTCTGAGTGGGTTAATGGGTCAGTACATGGCTCCTTGGGATTCTTCAAATTATGTAAAAATCTGAAAACATAACTTAAAATGCGACAAAGTTTAGTAAAATCATTATTAATGACTTTTTAAATATTAGCAAAGTTATTGTTCTCGTGTACACTTAACACTAAATCGCTACATGATTTCTTGAGTTCAATTTTGAAGTCATCATTGCCTAAGCAAGGAATTTCCATTGGATCTGGAATGTCCGAAATCAAGAAAGTGGGACCAGTCCACTATAATGAGTTGGATTGAAGCTCATTAGCTGCTGTTCCTCGTGAAATAATGTCAGCCGGATTATCACGTGTAGAAACGTGCTTCCACTTATAGTCTTTACATAGAGTCTGAATTTCTGAAACTCTATTTGCCACAAATGTTTTAAGTTTGTCAGGAGGTGTGTTGATCCAGGCCAATGTAATGGTAGAATCTATCCACATGTATATGTGGGTGAATTGTAGCTGAAGGATAGGTATTACCCTTGACACAAGTCGTGAGAGAAGTAATGCTGCAAATAATTCCAAACGAGGAATTGTCAATTGCTTTATGGGCGCTACCTTGGATTTGCTGCACAACAGTGAGGTCTGAACAACTCCTTGATCACTGGTTGAGCGCAGGTAGATGACTGCACCGAAGGCCCGTTCTGAAGCATCGCAGAAGCCATGAAGCTCAATTTTGATGGCATTGGCAACAACAACATGTCTAGGTATTTGTAATTTGTTTATCTCGGGAAGTTGTTTCAGGAAGTTGATCTAGTCTTTAGTTTCCTTTGGCGGGATCGGATCCGACCAATTTAGCTTAAGTGTCCAGAGCCTTTGTAAGAAGATTTTAGCTCTAGATATCACGGGTCCGATGAGACCTAATGGATCGAACAGTCTTGCTATTGTAGACAGGACATTGGAAAAGTCTTTACATTCATCTTCCGCTAACGCCCTTAATGTTCTTGTAGCCAGGAACGGTGCACAAGACGTTCCATATGTCACTGTTTTCAGTCTATAAATCTCAATTGGGGCAAAACGACTTGACTTCCATAGAATTCTTTGTAAGTCTCTATCGGAAGGATCGACAAGTATTTGTCTATACATTTTAGCGATGTCTGCACTAAATGCAAATAAATGCTTTCGAAAACGCGTCACAATTGAAAAAAGATCCTGTTGTATAGTACCTCCGTTTAACAATATGGAGTTAAGTGAAATAACACTGCTTGATTTTGCAGAGGCATCGAAGACCACTCTCAGAGGAGTAGACGCACTATCGGGGCGAAAAACTGCATGGTGTGGAATATAATATTCAGTTTGGTTGTGAAAACATTTATTGTCCTCAATTTTCTCCATATGATGAAGTATCGAATATTCATTCATAAATTCCTTATACAAGTTAGCCATGTCCTTGTGTTCATCTAATCTTTTTCAAAGAAGATTTAATCGCTTTTCTTCGTTTTCCCTAGAATATCCTAATTTAGATCGCGCATTATCCTTTATCGGTAACTTTACAATGTACCTCCCGGTTTCATCTCTTGTGTGAGTTTGAACAAAATGTTCTTCACAAAATTGTTGTTGTACACTTTTAGTATTTTTTAAACTTTCATTATTATCACCGGGAAAAGATTCCAATTCGAAAAATTTCTTTACTGTAATGTCTAGGTTATCCTGTTCTGAAATAAAGCCAGAAAATGAATTTGGGCAAAATTGAGTTAAACTTCCTGTGACTAAATAACCAAACACTGTATTTTGTAGCAGTAATGAGTCGTTTTCAATTCGAAGCCTTTCGGGCTTCAATAATTCGAAGAATAACTCGCAACCTATTAATAGGTGGACTTCGCCTGGAACACAAAATGTGGGATCCGCTAATTTAATTTCGCTGGGTAATTTAACTTGCGAGATATCTAATTTGTGATTTGGAATAAAATCTGTGATTTTTGGCAACACTAGGCAGGTAAGTGACCTCAAAAAATCACCCTCTTCGTTAGAAATTACCGCAGTAACTTTGTTTTTAATAAAATGCTCACCGCCATTAATTCCTGTAATAGACGTATTTACACGTTCCCTTTTTAAACCCAAAACATTGGCAGCTTCAGTTGTTAAACAATTAACAGAACTCCCGCTATCTAATATAGCTCGAAGCTTTATGGATTGACCAGAAGTGTTCTGCGTCGTAACTATTGCTGTACAAAACAAGCCTGATATTTGTCCTTGAACGGTGCTGATAAGAGACGATTTTGAATTCTGCTGTCTAGATAGTGAACAAACGAAACTACAAACCCCGCTTGGAAGTTCAGAGTCCACTTTTTGGTTGACAATTTCTGTCTGCTGGACTTCCTGCTCGCGGTGGATTAGTGTGTTATGCTTTTCATTACATATCCTACATAAGAAGTATGAAGTGCAAGGCAAACTGTGCGCCTTTAAACAATTTCTGCACAGTTTGAATGTTTTTATGGTATCCAGCCTTTGAGGCATAGACATATTTAAAAATTTTGAACACTTGTATAAATTGTGAAATTCTTTACATAAGATGCATGCCTTAATGGAATTTTTACAAATGTTTTTATTTGAACTTACAAACAATTTTTTAGGTTTAGTCATAGTATTGTGAAACCACTTTGATGGTTTGGAAGGCGAACATTTTTTTAAATTTTCTAAAACCATTGACCTATTATCAAGAAATTCTATTAACTCGGTCAAAGAAGGAATTTTCTTGGAATTTAACGATAATTCGTACGTTCTCCTGCTTTCTTTATCAAGTTTTTGCAGGATAATATTAACAAGCATTGCTTCGGTAAGCTCGTTACACTCCAATTTCAAAATCTTTAAGGCTCTTAAACTCTTTTTTACGGTATCTGTGAGGTTTCTTAAACATTTTGATGATTCGTGCGAAATTGTCTCTAATTTTAATATTGCCTGTATATGTGTATCAACAACTGACCGTTTATTTTCATATCTCTGCTCAAGGGCATGAAACAGCGACTCAAAATCGTCTTCGCTCGTTTCAACGTCTTTAGCATCACCGCGCAAAGCTGATTTTAAATAAAATAACTTCTGCGTGGTTGATAATTTATCATTTTCAGCAATTATTTTTACAAATTGATTTTTAAAATTAGAGAATTATTAGATTTTATCGTAAAAAATCGGTAATGGAATATTCGGTAATTTAGATTATAAATTTAAACTAGCATTATCTTACTTAGTATTTTTTTAATAGTTAACTGCTTTAGAATTTAACGTTGATAGAATATATTTAAGTCTTACTTCAAGATTTTCCCGTTGGTCTTCCAATTCCGATAACTCGGCTTCCATATCCACGATGTCTTCGCCTTTTTCCAGAGTTGCCTCGTAGTCTGTAAACAGTCGATTTATTTCCTCCTTCGCATCTTGAAGGTTATCCAGTTTTTGTGTGAGGTTTATCACTGAATCTTCTTTTTCCACAAATTCTTCTAAGAAGCTTTCAGTTTTGGTTAGTTTCGCTTTGACGCGACCGCGTGCTCGATTTAAGGACTTGAACTTTGCATCCATGATGATTGCTACTCGGACTCGACACGGACCACTATATGGTGGCGCTGAATAAAGTATTCATGACGACGGACCAGAATATAATAAAATTATATATGTTTATTTCTAATTTTCTCCGCTTTACTGGGAGAATGATGTTGGCTGATGGAATTAGCGCTTTAAAGAATTGCAATGCGGTCGACGCAGTCGGCGCCTGAATTACAACTGGTTAATACAACAATTTTCCGCAAGGTGGCGGTACAAAGCATGAAAATGGTAGAACTGTTTTATAAGACTTAACATATATATATATCTGCCTTGTTACTCAAGAGACTTTGCTTAAAAATAACCGCACGCAGTGGCGGTTCTAGGCTAGGGCCGAGGGCCAAGCCCCCTAAATAAAGCTTGATTTTATTAATCTGCCTATGTGTACCCTTTTTTTTTTGTCTATAACCACAACTGACCACACAGCTTTTATCCGAAATTATACTGTCATTCAAAAAATAAAAAAAAAATAGACGATAATAGAGCTTATGGAGGAGTTGCGGTTGTTGTCAATAACAAACTTCCCTTCATAAGAATTAATCTCAATACAACATTACAAGCAATAGCCATTTGCCTAGAAATTGCAGCTGAAATCACAATATGTTTTTACATCTACCAAATCAAAGTGTCAATTTGAACCCCCTCTCTGATTTGATTAATTAGTTGCCAACCCCGTTCCTCCTCCTTGAGGATTTTAATTCTTACAGCACTTTATGGGGCTGTAAGAACACCAGTCAAAGGGGGACGTACAATAGAAGCCTTTGTTTACAATCAATCACAATAATGAATACCGGAACTGCCACACATATACATTCTGTAAACAAAAGTTTCTCAGCAATAGACTTTTCAATTTGTTCACCATCTCTTCTCACGGTAAGAACATAGGAAGACAAACAAGATCCCTTGGAAGCGATCGTTTCCCCATCGTCCTGAAATTTACTAGGCGGGGGTTTTGTATGCAATTACAGAACCCAAGATGAATAATTGAAAAGGCTAACTGGGAACTTTTTTGTACTCTAACAAACATCAATAGTACTATGGTAGACACACCTAACATTAGCGAAGCAGTTAAAATGGTCACCGATCACATTCTATAAGGCAGCAAAGCATTCAGTTCCAAAAAACCTCAAAACATTCTTTAAAAATATCAAAACCCTGGTGATACCATAACTGTAAAATTGCTTATAAAGAATAAAAAAAGGCATGGTATATATTTCGCCGATACCCCACCTAAACAAACTCGGTTTGGTTCAAAAGAGCCAAAGCCAAGGAGAGATCCATCTGACAACAATCAAAAAAGAATTTCTGAAAAAGGTATATTTCTAATATAAAATGTACGACAAATTAGAAGGTAATTTGGGATAAAATTAAAAAAATAAATGGCAGTTACACCTCATATCCACTGTCTTAGAGGGTAATGTGATAAAAATCAGTGATTTTCAGGGAATAGCCAATATATTGGCCACTGCGTTTTATAATGTTTCAAGCAGTATTAACTACATTCCCTCATTTCAATCCATAAGAAGATATCAAGAACAATAAATTCTTAATTTCCGACAGAATATAACATCTCTATAATATCCCGTTTACCTTGTTTCAATTAAAATGTGCATTACATCGGTCCCAAAATGCTGCCCCTTGACCTGATCAAATACATTATGTAATGTTTAGAAACCTGTCTGTCAAATCCCTTAAAATATTTTAGTTTTATTTAATAGAATTTACACAGAACAATTATTCCCAGAGGCATGGCGGAAAGCTATTATCATTTCTTTTCCTAAACCAGGCCCCAACCGAAGAATCCTTCTAATTACCAACCTATTGCCTTAACAAGTTGCTTTCGTAAATTATTGGAAAGGATGGTCTGCAATAGATTGGTGTATTATGTAGAAAATGGAAACCATTTATCACCAGGTCAGAGTGGTTTCCGTCGGATGAGATCAACATATAATCGTTTAAATTTAGAAATCTCCATAAGAGAGGCCTTCGTTAAAAGGGAACACCTTGTATCTATATTTTTCGATATAGAAAAGGCATCCTTAGAGACTTCCACCAATGTGGTCTTAGGGGCAATATGCCAAAATTTATAATTTTTTTTTAGACCATAGAACTTTCTAAGTGCATATCGGATCTGCACTCTCACATAATGTCCCGCAGGAACAAGGTGTTCTCCAGGGCTGTGTTTTAAGTTCTATTCTTTTTATCTTGAGAGTGAGTGGCGTGGTGAAAGACCTCCCCGTCACTGTAAAAGATTCGTTATACGTTGAATACCTGCAAATTTCTTGCAGAGGAACCAATACGAACCTCGTTGAGAGATAACTTCAGTTGACTTTAAACAAAACAATGGAATGGACAGCTAACAACGGATTCAATCTCTCAGCGCAAAAAACCGTTTGCATACATTTTTGACGCAAAAATGCACACAAACGATTTATATTTAGATCCGGAGCTTCGAATAGGAAATGGTGTTATCCGAGTTGTTCAGGAGACAAAATTCCTTGGGATTATCTTCACTCTAACATTTCGATCTTACATCAGGCATCTGCGGAACAAATGTTTTAAAGCCCTGAATATCATCAACGTACTATCTTACATATCGTTGGGGCAGACCGATGCTCATTGCTGAGAATGCATTAATCCGCTCTAAATTAGATTATGGCTGTCCGATTTACGGCACAGCATGCCAATCATTATTCAAACAACTTGACCCCATACATCGTTAGGATCTACGACTGTGCACTGGAGCCTTTTGGACTTCCCCAGTTACTAGTTTACATGCTGAAACTGTAGAACTTCCATTAGTATTACGTCGCCAACGTTGTCTCTCGACTATTATTTTAAAATTCTATCACTAAAAGACCATTCTGCAGTGCCATCACTTCATCAACCTCATTTCATATCATTTTTTAATGCTTGTCCCTCATGTACTCCAACCTTTGGCATGAGAATGGAAAGTGCTGCTAGTGAATTGGACATTTCGAAAACCAGGATAGGAGAATTGATGCCCAACATCATTCCTCCATGGTTTGATATTGACGGTGACATGTCTGGATTTACCGGTAGTAGGGGATTGAATGTTCGTCGTTCGTAACTCAGTTGGTAGAGCTCTTTCCCAGATTATAGAAGGTCGTGGGATCGTGCCCCACCAGACGCAAAAAACATTTCTTTTCTTTACGAACGTTTCACCATCTAACTGTGCCATAACATCGGCGTTCATATTACTAAGCCTAAAAAACGTTGATAAAAATTGTTTCTTAATTCAGAGACGTGGGTTTATCACTCGGGAACTATGCGTTTAGGCAAATATGTCAGCACTGTTCAACCTTGCGTATCCCGGTGGTTGCAAAAACAACAACAAACTCCGATGACAGCAAGAGGTGACAAGAGACGAACATCTGCCCAGTCAGATGATTGGATTAGAAGAATGACACATAGTGATCCTTACAGCAAGTGACCTTCGACACCACATACCAAGCTCAGGAGGTTCAGCAGTGCCTACACAAGCCATCAGAAGGTACTTACACGATATTGGGTTACGAGCCAGATGTCCAACGACAGGTGTTCCATTGACCCTAGACCATCACTCTCAAAGACTATCATTGTGTACATCCAGGCGGCAATGGGGGCTAGAATGGAGAAGTATCCTCTTCAGTGATCAGTCTCGTTTTTGTCTCAGATGCAGTGATGGTCGGAGATTGGTCTGGAGACCACGTGGCCAACGCCGTCAAAAGAGAACGCCATACCGGCCCTACACCTGAAATAATAGTATGGGGCGGCATTATGTCTGGTAGGCGGACCTTTTTAGTACACTGATTTTCCTTCCAAGTACACTGACAGCTCAACGTTATGTTGATTGGGTCGTGGAGCCAGTGGTACAACCATTCCTACAAGGTGTCCAAGAAGCCGTTTTCAAACACGAGAACGCTAGGTCGCATGTTGCTCATGCTACTGTGAACTACCTACGTGGAGTTGACATTTTACCGTGGCATGCCTCATCTCCTGACTTGTCTCCCATCGATCACATTTGGGACATTATTGGTCAACAATTGCAAAAGGAGGTGCCAGCTACCAATCTTGATGATTTATGTAGCCAATTGCTTGTTGCGTGGCAAAACATTCTTCAGGCAATGATTAATATCCCTATTGATAGCTTGCCAAGGCGTGTATTTCGACCCATGGCGGTCATATTCCATACTGAATAAATCGAGATGATTTGAACATATAGTTTCCAATTTTTAATCATTTGCATATGATCAACATGTCTATCAATCCTGAGAATTTCAAATTTATGCGACCTCTCTGTCTTGGTGTTGCAATTTCGATGTTGAGCAGTGTAGTTTAGATTCCCCCACATACATGTAGTAACGATTTCTTGGCATTGGATATGTAAAGGAAAAGGCCTGTGGTGGCGTGATGGTAATGCGTTAACATAGTGTCTCATCGAGGTTTAACTCCCAACGATGTCGACACAAAAAAAACCCCGCTCACTGATTAATTGTTCACCGTAGTCCACGGGTTGGTTCCCTAGATCTTAGAGGTTCAGATTATACAAAAAAAATTAAGTCTACTGCTCTACGGTTGCGTAATAGTAATGCATTCGTCTACTTACTTGTGCGCAGGGGGAAATTGGGAACGGTAGCCGCCGAAGGCGGCGCTGTAATCCCGAACAGGACGATTGGACAGCGCAGCCAACCGTCAAAGGCGGGTAGCGGGGGAGCCGATCATGCTCGGCACATAAAGATGCCCACTCGCATGATTGTCTGTTAGATTATATTAGATTAGATTGGGCATGGGGGGAGTGGGAAGGGTGGTCATCGAATTCATTCGTCTGTTGTGCCGTTACCCCAGAGTCGACTTCCAACAGCGTTGAATGACGACTTTTCGTGAACGTGCATCTATGAATGCCGTGTTGATCGGCAATCCATCTCCCCCTCAGCCGCCTCTGCGGCTGATTACGCTGTTCAAGCGTCCTGTCTGGGATTACAGCGCCGCCCCCGGCGGCCACCCTTCCCAATGAAACCCTTGCAAAAAAGAAGAAGACTTCCAACAGCACCGTAAAACGCGTGCTGATTTTCCGGCCACCGTAATCCGGTTACCTTGGCAGCAGCGGTTCACGTTTTTCGGAAAACTGTGGGTTCTGGCGTCGTAAAACCACAAACGTAAAGGAAAATATTTTCAGTGCTTTGTTTGTGAAGAAATTAGTCAAATAAATGAATGGAGAAATGTTGTAAATACAAATTTATTAGAAAAATTAAAACACATTAAATTTCTTTCAATCAAATAACAATTCAAAACTCCAATTCTTTAACGCGTGGCTGAAATACCATTTTTATACAAATTTAAAATATACTGACGAAAAATAGTATTTATCTTTGAAGTAGTAACAACTATATTATAAATTATGGCAAGATATAGGCTATAACACGTATTTTCTTTCTGGCTATTAACCGTCTATTTTTAATGATATTACCTGAAAAAATAAATGGAACACAAAACAATCAAATATGAATATAATCATAGTTATAAGTGTGAGCTATATATTTTATTGGCCGAAATATGTTATACGCTTTCAAACTTCATAGGTGCTAAGCGATCTGATCTCAAAATGTTCCGTTGTAGAAAGTAAACTCTTTAATAATTCCTTTAACTAGGTTAATAAAAAACGCACTTCTGTTTTTCAATAAAAAACTATATATTTAGCTATAAAAATATAATTCTGTCCAATCTCCTACTAAACACCTACACTTTATATAGCTTACATACAAAAATTACTTAAATGCCAGATGAATGTTGTAAAATCGCATCATTTTGATTTGGTAAATACTATTGCCATTTATTAAAATGTTTTGAAATTTACAGTTGTCGAATCAAAATTTACTATTTAAAAAATTATATATATATATATAAAGTTTTGCCGTGAACGGTAACTTTTTACAGGAAATATTAATTTTAACGTTTTTCTAAAGATCCATTTCCTTTCTTGCTTTCTTCAGCTAACTTGAATAATATAAACGATTAATTTATTGAAAAAAACATTATTGAATAAATAATTCGCGTTTTTGTATGTCTTCAGATCAATCATCTTTTCTATTATCTGCAGTTCGAAAACCTGCTTCAGTGTGACGAAAAATACGCAAGGGAATGCCTTTTATCAAGTAGCAACAATCTTCACCTGGGGAATGCCAGGGCAGAAAATTAGAAAGATCTGGTTAACCATGCTGGCTCTGTCTCATAAATTTGGCTGCAGAATGTCTTTAAAGATGTACTTTCTGGATTCCCACTTCCTTCCCGGAGAACTGCGTAAAGGTCAGTTATGAGCACGATGGACGCTTTCATCGGGATGTATCTGTGTCGTTGCTGCATCACAGATACATCCGGATGGACGCTTTCATCAGGATGTATCTGTGGTGGAGCAACGACACCAGGGAAAGTGGCCCACCTGAACGCTAACAGACTACTGTTGGACACTCTGCGGAGATGCCCCGGAATTGGAGTACAATCGAAAGGCAAGGTGGAGTCAATAGATATGAACTGATAATTAGATTTTTTTCATAATAAACTCAGCTACATTCAACTGAGTAATAAGCAAAAAATTAATAGTTACATTAGTAAAATGTTGTTAAATTTTATTCTTACGAGAATTAAGTGAAATTAAATTATGCATCACGAGTACATTTAATATTTTTTGTTGTATTCATTTTTAAAATTATATTTATGATAAAAACATGTAATACATATATTAATGCATGCACGTATCTGTAACACGCAAGGAAATACCTGCTTATTCTCAATAAATCGTAGCTAATCCATCTTTTTTATGATATTCTTATTCAGTGCTTCGAGTTCGTTAAAAAATTTCTATTTTCACCGTGTACTTTTTCTACTGTACTTTTTCAGCGTTATTTTAAATTTTAATCTTTCCCGGATTGAGTATTTTGAAAATATATGTAAGAATTTCTTAGACTGAATTTTATATATAATATGCTAATCATGCAATATTTGCCAGATAGTTCTTCACATCCATTCAACGATTTCCCAGAAATTCATATGATTAATTAAAAAATATATGCATATAAATAAAATCTGAAATACTGTCATTAATCAATTCCGTCCAGTAGGTATTTTAGCGTAGTTGCCCTGGTTTAAATAAGAGGTATATTTTTAACAAAGAAAGGTAAGCATTGTGAAGTTGAACTACTGGCTATAACGAATGCATATTTAATGTGATCTGCTTTACACGTTTGTTACACCCCATTAAATTATTTAATTTTCAGTAATTTTAATTCGTGGTTAATGAAAATGCATCTTTCCAGTTAATAGTTGGAAGGCGTTCCTTTGACGCACTGTTAAAAAGGGAACAATGTACAAGCTTATGTATGACAATGGAAATAAAAAAAAGTACAATAAAGAACATTCAAAAAGCATGACAACATTCTGTATATATACTTTTTCAAAGATGTAATTCAGTAATGCCCGAATTATATGCAGTTCGTTTTAGTGTTAATTTGGATGTAAAATAATACATATGAGGAATCAGCAAAAACTGCACTTTATAAATTTTAAATCTCGTCGCTGAGCTGAGAAATAACAATTTGGTGAATTTAATTTAATATCCATTACGAAAATAATTGTATGTAAGAATCATACCTTTGTATATACATCACATATCTGTAAACGTAGTAAATATAGTTCTTTTTATTGCATTATTCTTGCTAAGTAAATTGATATTAAAGTAGTTGGAAGTAAAAACAAGATATTCGTCTGTCTTTCAAGATTTTTTGATGCTCGTATTCCATTAATAGCAGGTTCGTAATAATGGTACGAATGGGTTCTTTGACGATGCAAAAATGACAAACATCTGTAATAGTGTATGTACAAACCAGAAGGTTGTGTTATTGTATTAGTCTTAATACACTCTTAACAATTTCCGCGTTAGTTGTTACTAAAACATGGTGAAAATGCAGGCATTTTACCAAAATTTGGTTCACTTGAAAATTCAAAAGTACCACTTATTGGTGAAAGTATGGTATTTTTTAAAAGATGGTTAAACGCCGAACCACATTTTCGTTCCACCTCCTAGCCAATCACTTGAGGCGAGAGAAGTCACGTGTGGCAAACAGCTTTATCCGTTGCGATTCTTTACTGATATTCACCAGGTTTTTTGTTTTTTTTTCGCGTGCCAAGATCTCTTTAATGATCCGGCAAGCTACGATGATTCCAATTCATTAGTTTATGGTGTGTATATCCTTTATTTTTGATAAATTACAATGATTTATATAATAATTTCTGTATATATGAAGTTGATGTTTTTTATCATTAACAGCTAAAATGCTTATGTTTGGCCTAATAAAAATTCGTTATGATTTCGCTTGGTTGCTACCTTTCTGTAATTAATAAAAATTATGTGTACTCTCTGTATATGAAATGGGGTAGATGTGGCTTCAATAGCAGCCAAGAAAAACAATGGGTACTCCTGCACTCCTCGATACGCCCTTGATAGGTAGCGCGTTAAAGGCAGGTTTTTATATTGTTATACAGTGTCCGGGAAATTTTGGCCACATTTGGTTTAACCTACAACAGTATATTTGGTTCAAGCTGGAACCATACATGTGGTTCAAGCTGGAACCATGAATTTGGTTCAGTGTTGCCTTATTCGTTATTGAAAGTATATCCATATTTTGGTTCAACCTCCGGCCAAGTATTGGTAACATAGCTGGAGCAAAAATGTGGTGAAACGTAGTTCTTAACAATGGATGAAGCTGGAAAATCACCATATTTTGGTTCAACCCTGAACTATTATTTTTAACAGTGTAGAAGAAACTATTCTCCCTGATGCTGTAGCAATGTACTAAAAGTTTACTCATTGACAGCAGCAATTAGATAGGATTTGCTAGATTTTTGACATAATTTAAGGCATCATCAAATGCTCCAGGAGTGATACGACACTATATACAAAATACATTATCCGTGGCACTAATGTCAACTATTTGACTACGCACAAGACGAAGCTTTTGTTAAGAGCGTTTGACAAAAACTAGCATCACTGAGGCAAACAAAGGCAAGTAACTGTATGAATCACTCGTAGAGATGTGTGATTGTTGTTTAAATCTCTCCAAGGAACGAATCATGATTCTCAGTTGATGTTGATCACTTATTGGGGAGCTCTTTTATGACCATGATTTATATTTTCAGTCATCTTGAGCATAGGCCTTGGCTCCTACAAATCCTCTCTTCAAGCTTCCCAAGATCATAGTTTGAACCACCACTTTTCTCCATCATCCTTCACCGTTTATACATTGAGGACACCTGATCAGTCCACTTTCGTCACACGTTACGCATCTGAGTGCTACTAAATCTTCCGAAAAATGATGTCTATGCGTTGTTGATTTTTTACTGCCTCCACAAATCGGGCACAAAAGGTATCTATAACCCCCACATTGTTGGCAGGTCCCACCTACAGATTGTCTCTGGAATAATGAATAAATAATCATTATTATTATTATTCTCGATGACAAAATTCAATAATAAAAAGTAACTAATCAAACACAGCAAACAATGAAATATCACTAGAAGTCTTCCCTATATAAATTTTAAAATCTCAATCGAGACTAGATACTATTATGTCCGAAATTTTAAAATGTCTCTTTTTGAAATTTCATTATGGAACAAAACAAGCATGTAAAACAAAAAGATAAAGTTACATAAATGAGACATTTAATGAAATATAAAGGGAATTCGATAAGATTATTTCACCTTAATTATTATTATACTATTTTATTTGTTTTTATAGTTGTTAAGTGGGCAATATTTTCCCATCGAACTTCTCTTTGTAATAGTAATAAAATAATAATACTTATTAGTTGTTTTTTTTTTATTTGATAAAGACAATTTTTTCCATATTTTGAAAACTTATTTGATATTTGTTTTCACCGAAAATATTTTTTATCGGTGTACATTGTAAATGTTACGTTATTTATGTGTAATGGGCTTGCTTTTTGTTCAATAAAGAAACAGTTTTATCAAATAAAATAATTTTAGTTTATTCGTTTATTTAGTTTTAATTCAAATAAGTATATATATATCACTCCATTTTTTATTTTGCTTTTTGTATGTTGTGTCATTTATAATTTGTGTATTTTTTTACAATTAAAATAAGTTTAGCTGAGCTCAATTGTCATTATTGCCCATACTTTATTACAGGAAAACTTTCAAATAAAAGAATGAATTTTTAAACCGCTTTTGTTTGAAAAGCATACTTCACCTGCAACATCACAGAATTTTAGAAAATCTGTTTTTACTTCATTGATCGCTGTTTGGCTTTTAATAGATAAATAGGCTTTTAGACTGAATTCTGGGTTAGAACGAGTGAAACTGTAGGCTTCAAGATATGCGAACATACTTTTTGTTCTTTAGCAGTAGTAGGCAATCACCCAGGAAGCCCGTCACCAAATCAATCACTTTCAGTCAAGCATGCAAAATCTTATAAATCCTGACAACGTGTGTTTTATACGTAATCTCAGCAGGAATTCTTAGTGGAAGATTATACAGTGAAAAAACAAAACAAAACAAACAAAAAATAAAACGCTATCCTGGCAGGTGCTTAAACATGACGTAATGGTTTCAATTCAAACGGGTTTTCGATCTTTTAAACGTTTAGGATTTAACGAAACAATACAGAGTTTCACCAGGAGATTCCATAACAAACAGTTATTTCGACACTGGCGTAAGGTTTAAAAACACGACGTTTCGGGAGCCAACTGCTCCCTTTGTCAAGTGAAGGCAGAATGAAGAGTTCGTGAAAGTCCTAAGCTTATATACCCGCATGTTGGGAATCCCCATCTGACGTCATCTGGTGAAACCCTCGCCGGGAAAGCCCCCACACCCGACGATGTCAGATGAACACCCCCAACTCGAGGTTTTGCAAAAATCCTGTAAGGTTCTGGTAGAGGTTTTGCGATGTTTATTGCACGACTCCTCAAACCGTAGGTTTCCCATGATTCCAGAAAAAGTCTACTCCCCAGATTTGTCACATTCTGGATAAGGCAGATAAGGGTCGTACTACTGTTGTGATGGATAGGTCGGTTTACGATGATAAAGTAATGTCACTTTTAAATGATGGCGATACCTATTCCGTTGTCGGTGGTTTTGCCATATGTGGCGGGTGTCTCAGAAAAGCTGTCTCGAATTCTCAGTTGTGTGAATGTTAAGACCTACTACAAACCTGTCTACACCCTGCGTGATCTATTACTTAAAGTTAAGGATCGCGTCCCTGAGGAGGAAAAATCTGGTGCTATTTACCAAATACCGTGTGGAGACTGTGACAAGGTGTATGTTGGACAGACGGGAAGATCGATACGTCTACGAGGGAAGGAGCATATGCGTGCGGTAGCTAGGGGAGACGATTCAAACCAGTTGGCTGAACATGTCTTCAGGGAGGGTCACGAACCAGATTGGCATTCGATGAAAATATTACATCAGAATGTGACGAATCTGGGGAGTAGACTTTTTCTGGAATCATGGGAAACCTACGGTTTGAGGAGTCGTGCAATAAACATCGCAAAACCTCTACCAGAACCTTACAGGATTTTTGCAAAGCCTCGAGTTGGGGGTACTCGGGTGCGGGGAGTTTCCCGGCTGGAACTGTCCCGCACCAGATGACGTCAGATGGGGATTCCCAACATGCGGGTATATAAGCTTAGGACTTTCACGAACTCTTCATTCTGCCTTCACTTGACAAAGGGAGCAGTTGGCTCCCGAAACGTCGTGTTTTTAAACCTTACGCCAGTGTCGAAATAACTGTTCGTTATAGGATTTAAGTTTCACCTCTAGAAGTGAACAGCAATATTCCTGCGAAATTTGTTTTTAGAACGACAACTCGCTTATTTTGAATTTGTGTTTGTACGTCATAATTATTACCTTATGGTACTAATACCATAAGAGTATATGGTACTAATACAAAATGACGTTTGTATTTCAGCCTTATCTTTAATCAGGAAAACAAAATTGTCAAACATATTATGGTTTTCATTGAATATTTCGGTTATTCAGTTTTCTTATCTAATCAAAAGAAGTATGTGCAAATATCAGTCGTTCATATGTAGCATAATTAATTATTTGTACTTTTTTTTTTCATTAGGAAAAAATAATACAGTCGAACCTCGTTAAGACGAACACGCTTAAGACGAATTATTTTTGATACGAACCGTTTTCTGAAGTCCCGTCAGATTGTATAGCA
Organism: Dysdera silvatica; assembly: GCA_006491805.2. Taxonomy (NCBI): domain Eukaryota; kingdom Metazoa; phylum Arthropoda; class Arachnida; order Araneae; family Dysderidae; genus Dysdera; species Dysdera silvatica. The sequence continues at coordinate 105,380,357 of QLNU02015360.1, forward strand.
TACTATCCTTTCTGGATAAGGCGAATTACTGTTAATACGAACAGATTTTCTGTTCCCCTTGGTGTTCGTCTTAACGAGGTTCGACTGTAGTACGAAAAATGTTTCAAAATTAAAAGAGCTTATGTTTGCAAAATTGAATGGTGAATTTTCCTTAATAATTCATCATCTTACTTTGTAGGGCCGCAAGAAGTCCCTCAAATGGCCAATCTCATTCAATTGTTCCAGTATTTCTGCACCCTGAAACAAAGACAAGGTCAAGGTTAAAAACGAAGCCATGATTTTGTATATTGTTCGTCATTATGTCGGGTTTAAAACATTCTGAGTTTTCCCAGCGTGATTAGCCATATATGGGGCATATTTCGCAAAAGGGAATGTTGTTAATTGTCATCACAAGCGCCGGCGCGTGAAAACGAATGGATGGCAGGGATATCCCGCGAGAATTGTCGCTATGTAAAAAAACAACAACAACAACAAAAAGCACACACCTACTTTCTTTACTAGATACATAATGACACCAACTTTGTAAGTAATTTTACTAAATATTCATTCACAATATAAGCATTACTTTATTTCTTTGCGCACTTTATAGCTAAAGAGAAACAGAATCCTTATTACAAATATATACCATTGCTCCTACCTCCGTTGTTATAAGGTCAAGATATAGCAGTACCAAACATTTGATCAAGCGATGCTTTGGGTTATTTTGACCTGTTTTTCCCCAAAGATAAGTTTCAAATGGGGCCACTGCGTTTAAAATAAAAATATAAACTGAAATAAGCTTATAATGAAAGTTGTAAGTATAAAATAATAACGTAAATCTAAGAGAATTTAAACGAAAAATAAATTATTATTATCATAGACATTAATGTTATGACGCACGTTCACTTATAGCTTTATTTGAAAAAATACATAGAAACTATGAAACGAAAAGTGTTATTTAGTAATCCATTATCTCTGGCATCGCCTGCCGCTCTTCGATGAAGAAAATAAAACTCACAGTGAAGGTACGTGTGGTTCGCAACCGAACATTATCTAAATTCAGGGCTGAAGTTTGGTCAGGCTGCCTCGAGCTATAACACTGAACTTGTATAATTATGCCTTCTCTGTCCTTAATGCGACCTTAGAATATGGGCGGGAAAGGGGTATGGTATCCTGAAACACGCATAGCTTAAAAGAATGAGAAATGGCATCTCTTTGCATTTGGTGTTGAAGACTAGAGAAATTGTGCAAAATTGCGATGTCACGGACAGAGTAGTCGTATATTCTTGTGGATAATTTCTTGTTTTCAAAGCCGAACCTGTTAGTTGACTCATGCAGGGGAGATGAAATCTGCAATGAAAGGAAATGTGACAAATTCTTCGTTTTGAATTTGCTGGCCTTTAGGTACTTGCGTTAATTTCGTTCAGTTAGTGGACAATCTAATTCTAAAAAGCTGGATTAGGCCTACTTGTTTGTGATAAATTGAACCCGGATTACCTACACTAAAAACCAGCAAAACATGCACTAAAATCCCTAAAATATCCATTTATATGTACTCAAAAGGGTACAATATCCACTTAAACTGAAAAAAATATGCATTTAAATATTTTTTCACTTATTTAAAAAACAAAGAAATGTCTTACGTCCTAAAATAAAAGAGTGATTTTATTACTAGCTAGCTGAGTGGAAATATTTGATGTAGATTATTTTTTATTATATCATATCACAAGTGTTCTATCACTGTTCCGAACAATTAAACTTTGTCTTCTGTTAAAATAGCATTTTATGATCAAAAAGGTACTTCCACATCTACTAAGGTTATTGGACTGTATTTATAAAGTTTTGAGGGTAGTTTATAATGTATAGCCTATCCGTAATAGACTATCAGCAACGTTTAATACTGGTAGATAATGGTGCGGAATTTTACCCCATATAAGTATTTGTTGTATCTAATCTTACCTCAGATTAACTACTTGTCCAGCACAAAATATAACTAAACCCTTCCGTCTCCCTGTTAAGTGTGGTGGTTAATTCAGCTATGAATGTAACTACATTTTTTTGACGCATCAGGATATAATTAAATATGTACATTTATAAGTCCATTTTTCTTTCTGCTCGTATGAGATTAACAGGAAAGTTTAACTTAACAATTGTGTAAAAAAATTCCCGATAACAGAATATTAAAATTCTTAAAATTATCGAAGCCCTTAAAATATGCAATTATTCTGAAAATTCATCGTTTACATGCATTTATATGCATTCACGCTGAGAAGAGCTAAAATATACAATTGCATATGCAAACATGCATTTGTATATATTTCTGGCTCTAGTGATAAATGTGATTCGAGTTACTCATGAGAAATTGATCATACTCGTCAGTGTCTTTCATTTTTTGAAGAACAGGAAAAATCTACCCTCATTTTTCACTACATGCATTATTTAACGTGCTCACCAATTTTTTTTTTTATTAACCTTATCCGTCAATGGATGGGGATAGTCTCAACTAACAAAATTTATTTTCATCCTTTTTTGATGAGAATCTGCCAAATTTAATTAAAATAAGAATAATTTTACTTATTAATTAATGACTTTTTCGGTGCAAATAAAGATGGAAATATTTTCCACATGCATTTTAGTTTGGCGATTTGGCGCTCGTCAGTATGGATTCAGCTGAAATTAGTTTTGCAGCAAATGAATTTCAGGGTCATAGGATTGTAGTTTGGAATGGACGGATGTAAATGTTTAACTATTCAATTTAAAGCCCGATTTTTGGCCCTGAAATAGCGCAGAACTAGCAAAGTTCAAAATTAAAACATTCAGTTGGAACCTTAATTGACAAAATTCTTCCACAATTGGTCGAAATGTGGAAAAAGGAAAAACATAAAGCATGCTAAAAATCACGGTAAAAGAACGATAATCAAATAAAATAGGGATACAAAATAAAGTTAAGGATGTGGTGAGGGGGAGAGAGTGGAAGAAGATGAAGAGGAAATACTAAAGTGAGGAAAGTAAAATAAAATAATAAAGAAAGTGGGGAGGCGAAAGAAAATGCACTACTTAGAAGTAGAGAAAACTTATACTTAATAATTTTTGAAACCCATGTCTAAGCTCAAACTAGAGCTTTTTTTTGTTTAGGAGAAAAACAGAAGCCGTCCATATTCTTGAGTCGAACCAGGGTCCCTCCGTTTAGCCCGGAGTGTCTTGACCGCTAGACGAATGAGGACAGGAACAACGCTCTCTTTCTCCGTATATAAGGATGTAAGATATTATTACCCTCCGCAGGGATAACACAATTGCCAAATAATGGTCAACACACAAAGCCACCTCATATATGGAGAAAGAGAGCGTTGTTCTTGTCCTCATTCGTCTAGCGGTCCAAGACACTCCGGGCTAAACGGAGGGACCCTGGTTCGAATCCAGGATGGGGAAAGCGTCTCTTTTTCTCCTAAACATCAATAAGCTCTAGTTTGAGCTGTAATTAATACGTGGGTGTCGAAAATTATTAAGTATAATAAATTCCCCCACGAAAACTCACAAAAAACTTTCCTTGGTGGCTTTGTGTGTTGACCATTATTTGGCAATTGTGTTATCCCTGTAAAGGGTAATAATATCTTACATATAAGATTTCATTTGACAAAAACAATAGTAGCTCTCAAAATTAAATGAAAGTTTCTCAGAGCTGTTCTTTGTGTACGGACGGAAGCATGTGAAATGATGTGCAGATCCTTAACATAATTTCACATTTCTAAAAAATTGTTGGTATAACGTACAAAAATGTCCGTAGATTCCACAAAAGCTTTTAATTCTCGTCTGGTTTAAGATGAGGGCTTATTACGTGGGCCATGATGTTTGCAGTTTGTACGAACTCATATACGAAGTTTAATGGGGACAATGGAACGCAAAAAAGTCATCTCATAGTCATGAAACGGAAAATATAAACGAGTAAGGAGAAGGAGAAGAAAGCCACGTTTGCTGAATATCTACTTCTTCCTTATGGAAGACAAAAACAAATGCAGTGACGTTGCTATAAAAACGCTGTTGTTTTCTGACCGGTGTATGGGTTTATTCCAGATATTTCGAAAACAACTTTTGTGAAAACACAATAGCACCATAGTCGTTTTGGACAATAAAGGATGTTTCCGAAATAGTTCTTTGAAACATAAGGAACTTTATTTCTGCATTGGTAACGCCCAGCACCAAAAGTAGACTATATTTTTCTGCAAATCACTAGATACAATACCAGTTACTAGTAAAACCTACAATCGAGTAAATAGAAGCCAAGACTATGTTGAAGGTGGAAGACATGCATGAAAAAACTACACAAATATTGTATATTTCAAAGGACAAAGTTTCCTTTAAATTAGAAGAAATGAAGATGATTAAACGTATCACAAACAATGTTATACTTTATTAATAACTTAAAAATACGTAGTTACGTGCAAGGTTATCTGCGGTTGGTTAAGTATTGTGCGTTCGCGCAGACCTGACGCCTGATACCGTTAGCACAAGGGTTAGTCCATTGCAGTTTAGGGAAGGGCGTCTTGCCGAAACTGGTTTTTCGCGCGGGAAAAACCAGTTCCTCCAAGACGGCCTTCCCTAAACTGCAATGGACTAACCCGTCTGCTAACGGTATCACGCCAACTGAGCGCGAATGCACAGTGTGCTATCCGTTTGTGGATCTATGCTCATAATCAAGTATAAAAGCTGTTTCTAATGTATTGGGCATATATTTGAACAAAAAAATTCGTTACGTATCTTTTAATGAATTTAGTTTTGAATATGATGTTGGTGATAGCGCTTGTACGGTCAGAAAATCGTTTATTTTTATTTCTCTGTGAAAAGAAGACAACGTTCACATACTCAAAGTCATAAAATTTAGAAATTGTATTTCGCATATGAACTGTTTCAATAAAAAGGGTTTTATGGGGGTTTACAAAATTTTTTCAATAAAACTCCGTTAATTTCTTTAATTTTTACAAAATTTATAAATTTTGACCTCATTACACGAGTATACGAATCAACTTAAAATGTGCAAATAAATATCCACCGTGGATCAAAAATATTTTTGAAAGTAATTCATACGTCGAAATCGTATCAGATCAGTGGCAAATTTATTTATCAAGTGCTACATAAAAGTTTTTTTTTTCCCCGGGAACCCAAATTTCTAAAAAATAGTTCAATATAATCATCTCGGTAAGAAAAGCTGCATTTTATTAAAATTATAATATATAAAGTTACACACACACAAAATAAGCTGCATCATACACAACGGAGTAAGAAGCTTCGCGCTTGAATCTTACTTATTTCATTAGTGACATTTTTATTTACATAATTACTTAAATATTTCGAAATTTATTATTCTATCTTCAGCTGTAATAAAAAGCCCTTTGCCAACATAACCTTACTATTTTATAGGCCTAAAGCAATCTGGCTTATTTTACAATTATAGTTGAAACTACGCGTTTAGTATAAAGAGAATCTATTTACTCTACAATAAAAGGAGTGGAAATGAAATTATATAGCAGTGAATATGTGTAGAAGATACAAATATAAAATTTATGAAATAAATAATACATTAAATATTATTACTTAGTGATCTAAGATATCTTTCCACCACAAAAACTTTTAGTACAGTAGGAATATACTTTATATTGAAAATATTGAAAATTCAACTAATTTTATTTTTCAATGATAATAATTAAACATATAATTGTTGGATAAATTTATTATCGAAACAATCATGGCTATTTCTATTGAAACATCATTCACAAATAACCCAAATTGTTGAATTTAAACATAATAAAACGATTTAAAATCGCACGATTCAAATTTAATAATATATCTTTTAAATTCACCAAAGATCATAATTTAGTATTTCATTTTAAAAATAAAAAAAATCGGAGTATTTTATAATTATCAAATGATGGTAAATCAAAAAGGAATGGCATAAAGTTATTTAAACATCTATTTTACATGAAAAGAACATATTATATATAGTGCTAATATATCTTCTTTCTTAATTAACAATTGCTAAAATTAATTTAAGCCTTAAATTTGTACTAATATTGCTCAAAAATTCTAGTATTATGATTTGTGACAAATCCTTATCTTATTACAGACTCACATAATATTATTATGAATTATAAATTCCATTTTAATCATAAAAGTAAAATTTTTGAACATCGGATATACATAGTATTTTTATATTCGTATGTAGAATGAAAGAGCGGTGTGACTTATGTTAGAACGATATGTGATGCGTCATAAAATGTCTCTTCTAGACGTTCAAACGGCGATCATCAGTGATAAATAGGCGGCCTTTCAGTCAACGAAGATTCGTTTTAATGTTGAAGAGTAGGCAGAAAATGCCGAAAATATAAAAAACTAGTTATTTGAATTCCGTAACTGCAGTTCCGCCCCCATGGATTTCCAGTTAGTTGTTCAAACACTGGCGAATGGGTGCTTTTTCAACAGAACACCTTGCACGGGCTTTCTAAAAAAAAAAAAGAAATCACCAGCTGGTGCAGCTTATCGAATCGTGAAAAAGTAGCTGACGGGGAGGCAAATGGGATGGGATGCTACTTCTGAAAAAAAAAAAAAAAAAGGTTTTTTTTTGCCCCAAAAAATTATTTATCGGAGCCTGTAGGAATGGGGGATGGGGGCACATGACCCTACAAGGTCGACAACCGCCTTTTCTACCAACAACAACCGATGAGGCGAACGTCCTTGAAGCACTCAGAAGTCATCTTACTTCTCTTGATTCTTGCAGTTGTGTAATGAGCTTTTGCTCTGGGGTGCCTTCCTCATTCTTCCAAAAGCTTGGGGCGCTTGGTGCTGCCATAGTAGCGGTCGCGGCCTGTGTGCATGACTACCAAGTGGAAGCATCACTGATGTATAATAACTGTATGACATCTTGTGACCAGGTTATCAAGGACGAACTCTTGTATTAACCCTGAAGCCATGTTTAGTACCAATCAAGTAATATCCAACGATCTTTCATAAAGATGATAGATGCCTATATTTTCTAATCGCTAATAATTATTTGGGCTAGAGGCCACTACAGATCATTTGTGTTTTAGATTTGCATCAAATTGTGTGTGTGTGTGTATCCGTCCATGTTGAAGAACGAATAATTGTGAGGTTTAATGTTGCTTCCAACTTCGCCATAATAGTGGAAGTGGACTTTGCTATGGACTTACTGTAAGCTTCAGCTGCTTGCACCGCCCTCCTCTTTAATGTTAATCTAAATTAACGGCCGCGAAATTCGAATAGAAACGTTTTGGATTCTTAAACACTTTAATGTTTTTAATACATTTCCAAATTATATTCTTTATATATAATATATACAAGTATATACACTTACATAAAAAATATTTATAAACAATTTCTACATTATAGTTTTTTATAATACACTTATATTCCATGCGCTTAGATTTAATGCTGGGCATGTGTTCCTCAGAACGGAGTGCTAATTGAGCTCATTAGATTACAATGGTCGCCAACCGGTGGTCCGCGAGAAAATTTTGGTGGTCCGCAGAAAAATCTGGACATTATTTGCATTTTTAATGTTTTATTAATAATAAAACAAAAATAATATTCTAAGAAATTCTCATATTCTGAATGACAATTTCCACCTTTATATTGCACTAAATTCACGAAATGTGGTCCGTGAGGTCTGAAAGGTTGGCGAACGCTCTTATTTGCTAATGTAATACTCACTGTCATGGCGGCTGCTCTTGAGAAGTTTTAAATGTTATTTAAAATGATCTTTTATCATTTAAAAAATTAATTTAACTTCCCAACCGCGCTGTAACGAATCGTCCTTATGTGGGGATGGTGGAGGATATGAGCGTTAATTTACCTTAGCACTTATTAAAAAAAAGTAAAATATTTGGTTTCATTGTTTGTAGGCAATTACCAATTTTCGAAAATTTTGTCCTTTCACTGTTTATTGAAATTCATTCTAAACTTTTACACATATTTTAAAAACTGTAAAATTTAAAAATACTTGTGGCAAAACTGGTTTTGCATATTATGGATTTATGACATGGAAATCACCATACCCCTAAGTGTCGTCCTTCGATGAAAACTTGAGGAACGATTACTCTTGTTGCGCTCAGACGTTCTCTGATTTCTTGTTGAAAGCCTCGGTTCATAAAAACATCTCTTTCTTCAAATTTCACCATGAGCGTTTCTAAAATCTTTCTTACTTTTCGGCAGCGTTCAAACGTGTTTCTCACAACGCCCATTGATGTTGTATAAAACACAACTCGGCCAACTTCTTCCTGGTCATAATTTCTCTGCAATAAACAAGTATAAACCGTCAAACAAAATTTAAATACAAACGACACATTTAATGTAAACATAAACAAGGTACAAATCTTGCAATAGGGCTGTACAAGTATTATGTAAGCACTTTTGAGAAGGGGTTGAGCTTTTCTTATTTTTGCCGACAACCAGGGCAGCTGAGACGTTGAATTTGTTTAGACAGTTTTAAAATTATTAAGTAGAATTTGAAATATATGCGTTTTGAGTATTCACCAAACCTATAAATAAGTTTGTAATATTACAATAAACTTATAGATAAGTGTGTGATATTCCAATAAACTTATAGATAAGTGTGTGATATTACAATAAACTTATAAATAAGTTTGTAATATTACAATAAACTTTTAGATAAGTGTATGGGTATGGCATTACAATAAACTTATAAATAAGTGTGTGATATTACAATAAAATAAATAAGTATTATAATTTACATCATATTACGTTCTTATTTGAAAATCGTATGCCAATTTATAAATTGCTTTTAAAAGTTGTATTTATATTAGCAAGTGTAAATCAACATGTGTAAATGTGGGGAGAGTATAAAATGGCCAGAAATGTGCTTATATAATATTTGAACGAATTCTAAGATTAGATTAATACTGGTTGTTGTCAACATATTTAATTTTAATTTTCTTGTGAAAAGTTAACGTAATACAAATGAAAATGTATTGTACAAAATTTTACGATTAAAAGAATATATTTTTGAAGGAAGAATACCATTTCCAACACAACATGACCAGTTTTTCATACGTCATCAAATGTGTATTAAAATATATTTGTAATATGCAGTGGTGGATGCGTTCAAGTGCGGTGTGTATGAACATAAAAATTTATTATAAAAACTGCATGACACCAAATAAAGATTAATAAAATAATTCGCATCGAGAGATTAACTTTTAATATTTAATAAGTGAATAGCGGAAGAATTTCATGTATTTGAATGCGACATTTAATTTTCTTATTAGTTAATCTTATGCGAAGAATTTAGGAAATTATCTCCGCATAAAGTTTAATTTAGTTTGTAATCGTGAATAATGTTCAGAATTCACTGAGATGCTATGGATCCATATAGGGAATTGACAGCAGTTATGAGACGTTGAGATGATATGTCGATGAATACAACGGTTGTCTGCTGCTGAATGTACACTCTTCGGGAAAAAAATTACTTACGCATTCATACTTTACATAAATAAATATTCTTTTATTGCACAAATAAGACTAACGCATAAAACAATGTACGAAAATACGAATGTGCAAATGTATATACAATACACTACAAATATGTACGAATATACTACAAATGTGTTTGAATATACTACATGTGTGTACAAAAATACTATATGTGTTCGAAAATACTATAAATGTGTAGGGATATACTACAAATGTTTGCAAATATACTACAAATGAATATAATACAAATATACAGGGTGTTCAAAAAACACTGCACAAACTGTATAATTTCTTAATCCTTACACCATACCGAGTAAATTTGCAACTGGTTACCGTAGTTGGAAATCAATATTTGATAATATATTCCCGATAACATGTTGTCCAATAGTTACACACGATCTGCTCTGGAAAATTAACTGAAGCGTTAAAGTGGATTTACTTGAAAGAAGATAGCTAAAATTAGTTTTATTGGTTTGCGAAAGTTACGTCACTTTTTGTGAATTCCTACTTGGCGCTTTTGCAAAAACGAAAAGGCTATGTTCGCACATTTTCGTAACCGAAACAGTAAAATATGAAATAAAATATTAAAAACAATTTAGAAGTTTTATTAAACATTTTTCTCTATTTTATAATTAAACCTTAAATAAAGCAATTTATATTCTCATATAAGAATTTTTGTCCTCTAAACTAAAGTCATTAATAATCAACTTTCGTCAATAGTCATGAAACAATAAATAAACAACACCAATATTTTTTATTTTAAAAATATCTCGTTGCTAAATTAATTTTATTTCACTTTTTTATTTGATAACTTATAACATTTATTAAAATGTTCAAATTAAGTTTTCGAAGAAACTTAAACGACGCAGAAGTAAAAAATAAGTAATTGTAGACTTCCTTTATACAACAAGCGAAATGGATAGCAATCTAATATTCATATTCAGATTTTAAATAATAATTACGTTTTTATAAGTCGTAAATAAATTTTTATGAAAAACATTTCAACCTTTTTTTTTTACAGTTTGGTGGTTAACTTTAAACCAAACATTGGCGGTTTTACCGCGTCACACACAAGAAGGGGTTGTTTTCTAATAAATCCAGTTTTTGAATTTCCAGACTGACGTCAACTTTAGGCAACCAATGAAAGAAAAGTTCGGTTTTTCGTTTCAAGGTTGGAACGTCCCTTCTTTTTTCATTGGGAAACATATTATCTGAAAAAGCTCATTAAATATTGATTTTCGACTATAATAACCGTTTGCAAATTTGCTCGGTATGGTGTAAGGATTACGAAAATATACAGTTAGTGTGGTGTTTCTGAATACCCTGTATACGAATATAATACAACTATGCACGAATATAATACAACCACGTACGAAAATAAAAATGTTCAATGTCTCGTAAATGACAAAAATTGGATCTCATTATGTAGTTTTTAATTTTTCTTATTTCTTAAAATTTTTTAAAGCTATTTCTTTTTAAATTTAAGATCATATGATTACATGTGGAAATGAAGTATGTAAACTAGACGTACCGAATTCGGTTGACATTAATATGTATAAGGCAGTCTTCAACGAGTTGAAATTTAGCCCAAAAGAACTTTTTCCAAACAAATGTTATTCAGTGCTTCCCCTATTATTGTTTTTTAAGTTCTAATGCAATTAAATGGTTGCATGAGAGGAAATGAAATACTTTAGGCGTTTTCTAAAAGTTAGAATTGCAATCAATAAGCTTACTTTAATTTTAAAACTAGAATAAGTGTAGGGTCTGAGGCAAGATCACTGAAATGCATGTCAAACAAACAAACAAATAGAAGTGAAAGTGTTGTTTCTAAATACACAAAGTGGACTTTGAACCGAAAAACTACTAAAAAATTATGAATATAGAGACTTAAGTTGAAATATCATTGTAAAAGTAAAGATCCTTAACTCCCAAAATGTGCCCGATCTATCGCGAAAGAGATGGATCGGAGTAGAAGACAATGGAAAGTTTCGACTGGATATCCAACAGATCAAATAGAGGACGACAATGAACTCAGATGGATAGATAAAATGAGAAATTAGAACAATACGGGAACTAAAAGTATAAAATAGATGTGCAGAAATGACTTCACAAGCTCGTAAGCAATAGCTAAAGGATAATTACCATAATAGGAATGCAATATTAATGCACATGTACGCATACGCATATGCTTTATTTCACAAACAACCAATAATAAATTTATTACACACGCTTTGTTTTCCTATTTAATTTATAATATACAGGGTGTTTCAGAATAACGTTTGGAAAATTTCAGGGTTGGAAAAGACGTTAAATAAACAGTATTGGTGGAACTCACACGGTTCGCAAAGAAACCAGCTTGTCTGTATAGAGAATTTATGTTTTACGTCCATCTTCGTTGGCCATTTGGTGACTTTTTTAAGCGAAGAAATTCCATTTTTATTAAGCAATTTTAAAAAGTCGCCAAATGGCGCTTCGTAGCCAATTCTTGCTACCTTGTGCGCAGTGGATGGAAGCAATTAAATGACTGTAGCGCCGTAACGGTGCATTTTAGGAAAAAAATTGTTAGGACAAAAAATGTTCACTTTTAAGTCCTTTACCGATGCACATGCTTACAAATTCCCAAATGTGTACAGTGTGATAAAAAAAGCAATTTTCATGCTTTATCTCAAGGGCTACAGATCACGATCAGGAAATGGAATTTCGCATTTTTTTTTTTTGTCTCTGCTGTATTATAAGGCCAATGACTTAAAATCTGTATCAAAAATTGTATTCAATTCGTAGAATTGCATACTCAGCAACGAAGATGGACCTAAAATGCAAATTCGCTGTACAGACAAACTGTTTGCTTTGCGAGTTCCACCAATATTGTTTATTTAACGTCCTTTACAAACCCTCAAATTTTCTAAACGTTATTCTGAAACACTCTGTATATTTGTTATATATAGATCCTATTCAAGTAGGCCAATGTTCAAATCAAACGGGCATGGATGTTTCGAAATATAAAATTCGAATTATGTGAGAATCCGGTAGCCTAATCTTGATTTATTTATCCTTTTCTGGACCAAAAATTTGAAACTAACGGTTATGTCCTTAACCTAGTTCTATTACTGATTGTAAACTATAGTTTGAATCGAATTACATTAGAGAAGATTGAGTTACAATTCGAATTTTTAAAGAAATCGGGACTGACACAGCAATCGCGTTTTAAAATAAATTGAATTGTAAATGGCCTTCTAATTGAAGCAAGATACGTTGACATAGTTACCTACATTTTGTAGCTATTATAAAAGTAATATTCGTAAACGAAAAGAAAATCTGATAAAAAGGAAATGCTTATAATTTGGAATGAAATAAACTTTATTTATATGGGTCTGAGTTATTATCAAAACGGCAGACCAATTCTGTTCTCATTCAGAGCTTTGTACCATACATCTAATTACTCTAACCACATCCAGAATTATATTTTCCATCGAGTAAAACGCCGACTTTTAATATAAAAAAGCTAATCATAGTTTACGTGTTGGACTAGAACATAGCCTGAGGAAAGAAGTACGAAATCATGTTTTGATCTTTTCAGACGTCTTAAACCAGCGTTATCAAATATAGGTGTGGCTGGTGACGAAGATATCATGGGTTATTCTCATTGGACTTTGCTTGGAGTATGCGGGTAGTAAAAGTGGGCGAAAAATGATTAAAAAATAATAAAAAATAAAACCGTAGGTAGGCGAGAGGCTGAGTACGTGGGCTTGGATTATGGGAAGGTGTAACGAACTGTACCCAAGGTCGATGGTAGAGGTCGTGGCAATGTCTGCCGAAAAATAATGTCAATAGAATTAAGTCTGCCAACTAAAACTGAAAGTGGGCAGCGCCCACATCATAATTCACCTGGTGTACTAATACGGGTGATGCACCATTGGAATATTCAGCTGCAAATGACCTGCAAGGCCATCATAAACGAAAATAGCGGATGGGGTGAAACTCGTGGGCAATCCATCTATGTGTGATAATGCTCGTGGTTTCAACTCCCCATACAACGCCTCGTTCTGGAAGTCAGTGAGTGATTCATACCGATCGGTCAACGATTTCGCCGATGTTCATCAGCCATTATAAATCACGATTTCACCAATAATCTTATCTGTATTTGGATGCAAGGAACCATATGTGGCAATGCTGTTACTTCAGCAGAAGGAAGGAGCACCAGAAAGCCGAAGATGGAAAATGGTTGATAACATCTGACTTGTCATATACAATAGAAAGCCCAGAGCGATCTAATTCTTTAACCCACGGAGTAACGGCGACAACCTCTGTATAAAGAAATACTCTGATGGTTGTTCTTGAGAAACGGAAAGTATAACATCACGCATTCATTCCAACGAAATAGGAAATGAAATGAAGCGAAACAAAGCCGGAAGAAATAGAAAATGTCGGAATTTTTCCTTTCATAGTTTTTTGTTTGGTTTTTGTTCGTCATCATTAAGATGCAAGCATCAGCATTCGATAAAAGTTCCTGTTCGTTAAGACGCATTACGTTGGCCATATTTAAAATTAGTTTTTTGTTAATATTGCAATTTTCTTCGTTTAGGCTTTGCACAACAAGGTTGCTCAAATGGGTCATTTGAGACAGGATTGACTGCTTGGTATGACCTTCAAGCTACGATACATGTATAAACAATCAAGCTTAGCATTTGAAAAAAGCAGTCCAAAAGTGGAGGATTTAGCCACATCAAGCTACTAGGGCACAATATTAACTTTAAAAGTGCTGAACTTACGTATACCGAAATATATGTTTTATATGAAGAGATAAAACTAGAGAGTGGTTTAAAATAACTTTATCTATGAAACTTCTTTGTAAACAACATGTTTAATTTCACTTACGTTTTGAATTTACACAGGCGTTTGGTCTATATCTTGTGACCGCGAACTACCTAATGGTACAGTATCAGTTGTTCTCAACTTTTTTTTGCCCGTGGCCCCCTTTTTCATTTCATTTTACATCGTGGTCCCCCTTTACTGTACGTGTTAAAATCTAACACACACACACATATATAACTGGCAATTTTTTAAATTAACATTTGATTTTCCAAACATATACAATATACACATGAAAAAAAAAACAACTATTACTGCTTTTTTGCCGTGAATACATACAACGGAACTGTTTGGTTATTTACAGTTAAACGTATATTTCAACTGAAATAGTGTTGGTAAACCAAGGCCGTAGATAGGTTTTAATTTCGGGGGGGGGGGTTCAAAAATTTTTACCGCATGCATCGATACAATCACAGCATGCAAGGCCGTAGCCAAGTCCCATTAAAAATTTAGTTTCGGGGGGAACCGGTCCCTAAGATCCCCCCCCCTCTGGATACGGGCATGTGTAATCAATAAATCGTGTGAAATTTTATAACGCTTAGTCATTTTTAGTTAAATTTCATAATTGAAGCTGATAATATCTTATTCTAAAAATCTGGGATGAATTATGACTAGTACTGTCTTATTCTGAGAACGGGGTGTTGTATGGTGTAAAATTGTACAAACATGTTTAAATTAATAAATTAGATCAGTACATAAAACTCTGGCATCATTAAACCCCTTCACGATCAGCTCACAGGAGTTTAGAATAAATGTAAATTATTTGCTAGAAAGGTTGAATAAATTCTAAAAACCGAAAAAGATTATAATTTAGAATTTGAAATTAAAAAAAAAAAAAGTGCCAAAAATACTTGAAAGCTTTATTATGCATGAAATGGATGCCAACAAATTAAAATCGTCAAGTAAGAACGATTATTTACACATCTGTGTTTTTCATATAATAAAATAAACACTTTTATACGATAAACCATTTATTCTAATATTTTTATATATATGAGGATTTGAGGATGATTTTTCATTCAATTACTTACCCCAAAATTTAAAAGTTTAAGAAAATAAAATAAAAAAATAGTATAAAAAATATAATTAACTAACATGACCCTTGCGCCTGATGAGATTTAGCAAGGTCTTCGATATATAAGGATGATATTTTGTTCAGTGACTCCAACAAAATTTCAAAGTTTAAAAAAATAAAAAAAAATTAAATAGTATAAAAATATAATTAATTAATGTAACGCTTGCTCCTGATGAGATTTAGCAAAATCTTCAATATTAGATTCAAGTGATGTCAACGGTAATATGAGATCACCTGTCTCCACAATATCCAGACGATTACGTTGTTTGGTTAAAAGGAGGAGTACTCGACTGAATCCACATTCAACTAAATAATCTAACTTTAATAATTAAAGTTTATCCTATTGTGTGGGGTTTTCCTGTGATTGCAATCACCTTTGATATTTCGTAGGATGTAACTAAACCTTTATTGATTTTATTTGCTCTTTCAATAAATATTTGGTTTATCGTTGATAGCCTCTGAAATTCATCGCATAGCTTTTTGAACTATCAAAGTGGTTTATCTTTTTTGTTAGGATGTTTCGTTTCTAAGCGACGCAGTAGCTTCGATGGTCGCATGCTATCATTTATTAAAGTATTGTGACATATTAAACACAATGGAATTGTGTTATCTTGCACTAATAGGATAAAACCATATGAAATATATTCAACAAAATACTGTCGGAATTTGTCCTTTGTTGGAGCAGCCATCATTACCCTAATTTCAAATTGTAATTTTTATTTTTCAAAAAATAAAATAATACAGATTTGTTCACAGCACGTTTGTATCATTAATTTTCATCTTTGAAACTAAAACTAAAAATACTAATTTATGATAACGTTTCATAATTGTCAAAAAATAGTGTTTTTAAACGATTTGGAACTATTAATAAAAACACTTTCAATGTTGTATTTGAGTATAAGTTTAATTACGAAACGATGAATATTTCGATCAGGCTTCGCTGGTCTTCAGGTCGCTGTAAACAAACGTTCCATTGCTACTGGGAAGAGTTGTTTGTTCACCGAACCTGAACCTGGACGTTTGCTAGCGACGGTGGAACTATGATGGGGGCGGTTTCCGGAAGTAGGGTGAACCTAAGCTGAAATAAGGCCTACTACATTACTGATTTCGATGAATATTTATACGAGGATGATAAACCTTAAAATTTAAAGGATATTTCAAAATTAATAAAAACATTTAGAATTTAAAAAAATATATTATTTTGTATTCTTATATGGCCCTCTTAACCAGACGTATGGCCCTCCATTTCACGTATATTTTCCCATGGCCCCAGGGTTCCCGTTGAGAACCACTGGTATACACCGTACTAAACTAATGTAAAATGGTCCGAGTTGATTTAAAATCTTTAACTCACATAAAATAATCGCTATATCAACATGATCGAAGCTCTATCCCCGAGATTTATATATAATTTTAACAAATTATAAAATATAAGCGAAGTTATCGGAACATATGTAGTCTATGCAATATGAATGGCAATCTGTTTACTAAAGTATCTTCAATATACAATTTAATATATAGAAGAATTTCTCCAGCATGATGGATTTATATTTAATGTTTTCTCTTTTTTTTGCTTAATCCGTTTATTTCCGTTTATCCAATTGTTTTGCAATCCAATATATAATACAATATATTCACGTACCCCACCCTCGCCATGAAGTTGAATCTACCTTCAATATATGCAATGAAAAAAAAATAAAAAAGAATATTTCTTGATAAAATTCATAATGTAGGTAGAAAATTTTTATTACGTTATATTTTTTTCTATACTAAATAATGAAAATTTAATGAGAAATCGAGCATTGTGTAACATCGTGACAGAAAAAGCGACCAACTGGAGGTAAGCATTTTCATATATTCAATGTAGATTCAATTTATGAGTCATCGATGGAATGTGTTCAGAAATTAGTTCTTATAACTTGTGAAATTAATTATAATAATTCATTATTTTACCCGTATGTTTAATAAAAATAGAGTATTTTTAGTAATCTCAATCTTTGACTAAAAGAAACATTCATTTATAATTGATTTCATTACTATTTTATAACGTTCCGGTTGTAATCATTATTTAATACGGTGTTGCCATCTGTTGCATTATCGATGCCGTAAGTTTTATTATTTGAGCGTTTGATACCTTTGAAGCCGTGCCCTTTGAATTTTATCTTTTCATCGACAGAAACCAGCATTTTCAACATTTCATAATCAAAGTTCCACATCACTGTTGAAACCACCATTACTCAATATTTTGATAATTAAACAGGGGGTATGTCCAGTAGTGTAGCAACTAAAATCTCACGTGGGGGCTCAAGAGCCCTTAAAGAAGATTTTATTATGAGGACTATGAGAAAACAATGTATTTTAATATCTAATGTGGGGCTTGAGCCCCCTGAGCCCCTCCCTTTCCCCACGCCACTGAGTACACAAATTTTCAACACGAAATGAAAATTCTTCGCTTCTTACATTTCTTTTATTGCAGATTTTACTTTAGTGTGCTCGTTCAACTTTAGTCACCTCACCAACTGTAACCAAGATGCATAAGAGTTATGAAGGAATATTGAATATGGGTTGCTGTCAACACCGATAATTAAATACCAGTGCATTAACATACTAAAATACATATCAAATTTTTCACTTTTGACGAATGTATGTGTGCCATGATATACTATCATAACAAGCGGTGCAATTAATGGGTAAAGAAATGGTGAACTTCTGTATTTACTATGAACAGAACCACGTATTCCACGGAAGCAACGTTGTCGACTCGGCGTAAGACACGTACGCAGATTTACCACGTATAATAATATGAATTTTTGGCGAGGTAAAACCTTTCGTAAAACCTATTGGCCCCACACAGGGTATGAACTTGTCAAGTCACGGTGTTCGCTTGGTTGATCAACACATGTACGGAGTATCATCATTACTGCCATAGAAGCGAGTGAGCATACGCCCTTAAATTGAAGCTGGGATAAGTGGGGATGAGGAAAAGCGTCACCGCACACGGATAAGTAGAAACGAAATATTACAGCAAGGACAGTGGCATGATTTCATAATAACACGAATAAAATTCTTAGCCTTTTTAAAACCAGATGCAGACAGACCCTGGTTTATGTAAGAGTTACGTTCCGTAAACCCTTTCCGTAACACGATTTTTACGAAAGTCGGATTTAACCTACCTGCTAACCACACTCCGTTGCTTGCATGTTGATAGCAAGTAGCACATTAAAATGTTTCAAAAGCTTCTTCTGTTACAGTGGCATTTATAGTACGGAATCTAAGCCGTGTCCTTCGTTTACATTCATTCACCCTTCTTTGTTTCGATTGCTTACTTTTTCTTTGTTTCTTTGTGCACCTTTATTCAAACGTGTATTTTTCTACGTTTGCTCCTTTTTGAGAATTCGATTCAAAAATCTATTTTCCTGAACGTTTTGATATATTGAATCTCTTCTTAAAACTGACGCGCTATACCATTACTCAAACCGTGATCCCCGGCCACATATTTACTTAGTAGCTATTACTTTAACCTGTTACTAAATAACAGTTCAGTAAGAGAGTCAGGGGTTGATAGTTGACATGGTAATACAGATAACTTATATTTAGCACTTTTAAAATGTTAAACGAATATGAAAATATAATAGTGTATAGAATGCATAAATGAAACTCAAAACTAAAAAATGTGAATTCTTAAAATTAATGAAAAAATAAACCATAACGTGATACTATGAATCTTTTCTTTTTCTGCAGTAGGTTCCATTTATTTTCATATTTTAAGTTTTATTTGTATGTAGGCTATTTAGTCATATTTTGTACATAATGTTTTTGCGTGTAAAAATGAGCTTTTTTTTAGATTCATATACCTATCTGCCAGCGTTATTTCAAAGTAGTAAATGGGCGTTAGCCCCTGTGATACCGCAAAAAGTAATGGGGGAGGAGGCGTCAGATGAAAATGTTTGGTAACTTTAAATATTTGATGAAATTTAAAATGATTTAGTGAAAATGTAAGATATATTTTAATAGGATGGGAAAAGAAAAGCTGATGTTCGCAAAGGGTTCCATTTTATATAGTCAGGAGAGAGAGAAGAATTATGATTATATGTTAAGAATGACCGATGATAATATTTTTAATATGTATTTAATATGGTTTTTATGTTTGAACTCTTTAAAATTATATACGTAGAGAGAGAGAGGGAGAAGTAATAATATTTAAAAAAATCGATTTTTACGATTCTAAGACCCGAAAATTTTCGGCAAAAATTCCCACCCGCATCTCTAATCTTATAATAAATAAAATACCAGCACTCGGTATTCACGTGCTTGGCGGTACTACTTCTTTAGCGTGATAGATGAAATATTCTTGTATAACATACTTGTAGTTTAATTCAGTTTATATATTTTATTATATTTAGAGTTGATTATGGAAAAAAAATTAAATATCAAATTACGTTTAACCTTTCTTTTATCATAGTATTATATTAAGTTTAAAAAAATTCAATAAATAAAATTATTTTACTAAGATTTATATATAATTAGAATTTTATTTTTATAAAATTGGTGGACTTTTGAAATGGTAATTATGTAAACATATACAGTCGAAATTGCGTAAGTGCACATTATGTGCAGTTAAGAGCTCTGTGCACTTACGCCGGCTACTTTAAAATACGACGTATAAAGGATTTTTCTGATAAATTTATACAGCACTTTATGTTGTTAAATTACATGTTCTTATTACTGTTACGTACAGTATTTATTTTAATAAGTACACAGTATCCCATTACTTTATTCATAAAGACAAGAAGTAGAGTAGCACTTAGTTTGATTTTAAAGAATTTAAGATCTCCAATTTCTGATCAAACGCTTTAAATAGGTAAATTTTTTTTTTCTGGCTGCCGTAACTGAACCATGAGATTTAAAAAGGCTTAACAGATACGGATGTTTTCTGATCAGAAACTCCTAGTAAATGAATAAAATTGTGGGACAGTCTAAAACACAATTGTCATGTGACTCATTCCCCACACAATACCCGGAATTCGATATGGCTACTCAGCAACCTGTTTGTGAAAATACAAGTATGGCGTCTTGGACAATTTGTGCACGTATTTGGTTGAAGTTCCCTAATAATCTTGTTTGATTTAAAAAAAAAATAGTACGTGAATTTGTGTCGGGTTTGTGCAGTTACGCAATGCATACTTATGTCGGTAAGGCTTATACATATTGGCCAAAAAAATACCAATCCTTATATTAAACAGCAGAAGACCAAAATATTCGCGAACAAAACTATGGTGTGATGAAGAATGACAGCGGCTGGAATAACAATTTTACACAATGTTCAACTATATTTATTTGATGGCTATCTATGAGAAATTGAAGTCTTTACAGTCAAAGGTATCCACTTTGTACAGTGGGAAAGAAGTGTGTGTGTGTGTGTGTGGGGGGTTCAAGTCCCTTCTATTAGATATAAAGGACATTTTCCGTTTGCAGAAACATAGAATCTCTTTTAAAGCTATCTAAAGCCCATAACTTTTGATTTGCTACACCTTTGATTTCATAAATGATAATAAGACGGCGTATAATATCAAAAGGCGCAGGTTCGTGCTTTATTTTGTTTCGTGTGCGTATGTTCTTTCAAAAACAATATTTCTTATTACAGAATCAATAGAAAAGTTAGATCGAAGGGTTCTGAAATACCTTTTTTGAAAATATGTTTCCACAGGAGCAAAACATGTTGCTCAAATCAACAATTTAGATAATCTTGTTTCGTTTCCTTTCTTTTCGCAATCATTTGATGATTTTGGCTTTCCTCAAAAAGGCTTTTTACCCTTTATTATTAAATTGCACGCAAGTTTGCCACGAGTGTTGGAAAGTCTATTCCTTTAAACTTACGAAATTTCCTTATGCATTTATGGCACATCTTCAGAGTCTAATGTTTAAAGTAATCGTACTAATAATGGATGGTGTAGCATATAAAGGTTTAAAGGCTATACCATTTCTATACAATTTCCATAAAAATGCATTTTTGTCGGAATTATGCCAAATATGCTATTGCACATTGACCCTAAAGATTACTCACAGCAAGGACGACACTAAAAATATTCCTACCACGCGTTGGAGGTTAATCCGCATTTCCTGTTGTGGCCAATGTTAATGTTTGTGGTGGAATTTCAGCTATTGTGTTAAATCAAATACTGCTTCAGTTCTTCCTTACTTTAGCATAATATTACAATCTTTTAGGAAATGAGACCATGGGTGGTTTTAGTTCATAACATGCGAACACTTGGCCTTACAAGCTTTCGCAAGCAGGCTTTTTTATACATCTGTACGTAAGCTCCATGTTATACGTATTATAGAAAATTATTTATTTTGAATGACCTCTTTTAATTTTCCCCCTGTGGTATAAGCTAATTTTGTTTGGTTCATAGTTAAATAAGATCACAATTTGACATTCAAGAACAGGTTCAGGGATATTATTAATCCTGAATTTTGTGGTGCGTGAGTGATTGATTGAGTAGATTAATCAATAATACATGACTGTTAAGAGCAATAACTATAGTAATTACTTTGAACTACATTATGGAGCTTATTATCCGTACTGTGGGAAGAATACAATTTTCCGGCATAAGTTGAAGAATTATAAGAGGATATAGCAATTAAAATGATTTAGTACCCAAGAAATGTATTATCTGTATTTTTTATTTTATCAAATGGTTTTTAAAATTCGTAGAAATTCAGTTGGTTCAACACAAATCGGAATTGGTTTAAATTGACCGGAATCGGTTCAAAATTGACCGGAATTGATTCAAAATTGATCGGAATTGGTTCAACATTGACCGGAATTGGTTCAAAGCAATAGCGAAAGCCAAAATTCATAAGGGGAAGGGGGTCACGAGGTTATAACTTCATAAACATGATATATATCGTTGCCTTAATTATAAAACCTCGTAACTCCACTTTTTGGTGTTTTTGAGATAATATTTTTTTTATTGATATAGGTTTTGATTGAATACTTGGTATTTCATGATCGAATACCAAAGAAAACGCTTCAGAAAAAAAAAGCAATGTTTAGACGGAAAAAAACGATTTTGCATAAAAATTGATTTTGTTTATGCCTCTCCTGTAAACTTAGTCATTTGGTACGAGGTTTTATAATTAGGGCGACGATATACAAAATTGTATTATAATAGGTGGTTATGACCCTATCAACTCCTTTTGCACACGCCCATGATTTAAAGTATATAATCAAATCAAAGTTCATTGGTCTAAAAAGTATGCTTAATACGAAACGTGTTGATACTAACAAAATTAAAAATAAAATAAAAATAGTTTAGAAACATATATTTTATATATACAAGTTAAAAATAGTTGTGTTATCTCTGTTTATTTCTAGTAGCTTTCACAATCGCCTTTTAAATCTTCTTTGGGAGTAGTTTATCAAGAATAAGCATGTATCCCATTCAAAGATGAAAAAGTTGAATTTTCTCATGAAATTAATACAGATCAATGTAAGTAAATTGAAATTTCTCAAACGTCTCATAACATTAATATTTGAACGACTAACTTAGTAACGTTAACGACTCTTGTCGATTTTACTTATTATTGTTTGCATAATGTTTCTTTAAATAACCTTAGTGTTTCTATTAATTATTTTTAAAGTTTATATATATGGATGATACTAATTATCTAGAAATGTACGTATAAAGGTTTCTTCAAATAACCTTATTGTTTCTATTAATTGTTTTTTGTTTATATATGTAGATGATACTAATAATCTAGAAAAGTATGTACATGGACTATTGTATTAGGAATAGGTACATTTGAACATTAGAAATATATATATTTCATGTTTGAAGTACATAAAGTATTATTGATTATATGACAAGATGTTTAATTGTCTTCAATTAAAAACTGTATTAATTCCTCATTTCATACGTTACTGCCATTAAGCTTATAAGTTAAATTATATTAATTAAATTCTGTATTAGATTTTATTCGCGAAATAAATGACATCATGAATAAAACATGAGAACGTCATTTATTCCCCCCCCCCCATGGAGAAGTGATAAATTTTGCAAGTCACTTTTTCCTTTGTTTATAGGCATTGCTTCATTCGATTTCGACTCATTTCGATTTTGCGATCTCTGATATTAAATGAAATAATTGGGAAAATAACATCGATAAAAAATTCTACAATATTAGAAATCGTTACGAATATCTTTGTTTCATTCTAAATTTAGAAAGCACCAAATTAAATTTCGCTGGATATTATCAACTGAAAAAATTAATTATTATAATTAATAAAATATCGCTCAAATCGAGTGGCGGGAGGGGCGAAGAATGTCTTTTGAGTTTTTGTAACTTCAAACTTTACTAAATTCATTTATATTATTATTATTAAATTTGTGAACTCTTATGTGTGAACCATCTTCAATGGGTTCTTAATAATTTAAAATAATTTTTTAAGATTTTTTACAGTAAAATTTTAATTACATTTCATATACAATAATAAATATAAGAATAATTAGTCATTTCCATAATTTACATATGCATTTGGAATAAATATGCACCTTTTCCCAAATTAAATTCATCGTCAAATTTTCATTTCATGAAGCTCATATTTGTATTTTCAGGCTGAATAATCACACTGGTAAAAACGTCTTTGTTCAGCGTGAGAATTTTGAGTATTATTTACATTTATTTATTCATAAAGTCGCACCAAGATTACACATAACGGAGTGCCGTAATGCAAATACGTAATACGTGATCTGTAATGAACATCAACAGCGGAACGCCTGCCCATCTGCGAAGAAGTTCTTCAGTCACTGACGTACAGTTTGCCAGCATAATTGACGAACACATCTCATATTTAATGCTTCCCAAGAACATTCCCAAAAGAGATAATTACGACTTACGGTTTCGGATGATTGTGAAACTGACTAAACATCGTTGACAGGCAGGTTAACCTGTTTATCGACAATATTTTCCCACGAAGTAACCCAAAATTCTGCATCAGATGCTTAGAAATGTATATATATTCCATGAGCTGTTAAAACTATGATATGAAAAGCGATGAACTTTTTGCTTTGACTCTTCCCATAGATCAGTGGTTCCCAACTGGTGGTCCGCCAAAGAGTCCCAAATGGTCCGCTAGACGGGTCATTATTTAAAAAAACGATTAAAAAAAATACTTATAAAAATATTATTATTATTAAATATTAAAATTAAATATAAAAATGACAGTCTTGATATATTTTTAGCATTTTGCCCCCCTCAACAACTCTTGAAGAAAAGCTGCTACGCTGTTGCATGTAGGGACTTTATATTGCTGCTGCTAGGGATTTCACTTTGACAGCACTGCTTTGTTTGGCTTCACTGTTGGCAACACTGCTTTGTTTATTTCTGTACATCTACATCTCCCCCCCCCACCCCCAAAAAAAGACCTGGCTTCCCTTTTTATTTAAGGTCTTGCAGTCAACTCGTGTAGGGACGGATTTAAAGGTCATTCGGGGGGCGATTAATGACTTGAGTTTTGAAAATGATACCTAAATGGACCTTTACCTTGCATCTTTTCAATGTTAAATTTTCATTCAAGGGGGCGATAGATCTCTGCCCCCCCCTAAAGCCGCCCCTGAACTCGTGGAAATTTTTCGAAGTGGTCCGCGGGTAAAATTGAAGTGGAAAAGTGGTCCGCGGCTTAAATTGAGTTGGGAACCACTGCCTTAGATGGATGAAAGTGCGGGAAATCCGTGAAAACGCTTGCGAACTTGTGCAATGTGGTTATAACGTGGTCATGGCCACAGTGGGAAAGCAAAAAGGATTATTTTCGCATATTCTAACAATTGACGTTTAAACCCATTCGAAGTATCTTCATAGCCCATCTTTCCGCGTGCGTCAATCATCCTAGAAGATTTAGGTCAGCGGTTTATGTATGATAGTTTTAAGTAATTTCAGGTTTCTTAAACACAAACATCGAAAGTTTGCTGCAAGTGTGGAAACAACGCCATAAGAATAATGACGAGTCTAACGAAAATAGATGTTTGGTGGTAAAATCATGTAAGACGCGTGCGTTTCCAGTTTATATAAATAGATTGCACATCTATTCCTCTGTTTTTCTTCGGATAAAGGACTCGTAGCTGTTGGTAGAAACGGATGTGATTCTCATAAAGTACACTCTATAACAAAAAAATCCACTCACCAAGAAGGAGTTGTCCGATTGTAATGAAATTTCGTATGCAAAGACATTTTGACCGAACATGCAAATGATTAAAATTTGGTGTCCAATGAATGAATAGCGGGAACTCCAGCGCATCGGAACTGCGCATTCAGCAGGTGTATATAAGGAGCGATTCTCAATATGTGGTCAAAATTTCTGTTGCATTTTGACTGCGGATATCTTACGTCGACTGTAACAATGCCTCGCCGAAAGATTCGTGCTCATTACGAGCATATGTCAGAGTTTGAAAGAGGTCGTGCTATCGGATTGAAAGAGGCTGGTTGGACGAATCGAAGAATCGCTGGACATGTGGGTCGAAGCGATGCGGCGATTGGACGGTGCTGGCAAGAGTGGGTCAACAACGGCAGATGTCAGCGTCGGGACGGCAGCGGTCGACCTAGGGCCACAACAGAACGGGAAGACAGAGCGGAATTTACGCTCGCGCCGACCATTATGCCGCTTACCTCTCACGCCTTTACACCGTCAAGTCCGATTACAGTGGTGCCGGGCTCGATCAACTTGGAACTGCGCTGACTGGGGACGTATAGTCTTTAGTGACGAGTCCCGTTTCCAACTGTGTCCTGACGACAACCGCAGACGTGTCTGGAGACGTCCAGGGCAGCGTGGGGATCCTGCCCTTACTATCGCACGCCACACATGCCCACAACAGGGCGTTATGGTCAGGGGGTGCCATCTCCTTTGATAGCCGGACCCCTTTGGTGGTCATTTCTGGCACACTTACAGCACAGCGGTACGTAGACGACATTCTACGACCGGTTGTGTTACCGTTCCTTTTGCGACACCCTGGACTTACGTTTCAACAAGACAATGCCCGGCCGCACACGGCACGTGTTGCTATGAATTGTCTTCAAGCTTGCCCAACACTTCCTTGGCAATCTAGGTCTCCTGATCTCTCTCCCATAGAGCACATTTGGAACGCTATGGGAAGGTGATTGCAAGAAATTCCGCAGGACACCATCCGGGATCTTTATCAGTCTATGCCACGCCGGGTGACAGCTTGCATCCAGGCCAGAGGTGGACCAACGCCTTATTGACTTCCTCCCTTTGTAACGGTCAAACTCTGCAATAAATCATTCAATTGTTCTGAAATTTTAATCGTTTCTTTTTCTATGTATGTTCTTCATATCCACCAATTTTTATCGCAATCGGACAACTACTTCTTGGTGCGTCGATTTTTTTTTGTTATAGGGTGTATTTGCATTACTTAACTATTATGCATTTAACGTATTGTAATCTCATTTATGATTTTCGGAAATCGAAATAATTTTAATCTTTTCTTCTCCCTTGAGTTCTCGGGGAGGAAAGATATTAAAACCAGACGATATCTGGGAATATATTAGAGTAGTGGAATATATTTGACACATTAAGCCATTTAAACAGAAGTCTGAAATCTACGTAGCACTACGTAAAATACATTACATATTAGTATCAACGTTAAAAAGAATAGTTTTTGACGTTGAGTCGAACGCGTCCGAAACGCTTGCATGTCGTCTTTCCGAAACACATTAATACTTTCAACCCAACGGTAAAAAGTATGGTCTATAACGTTGATATTAATATTTAGTGTATTTAAATGGCATTTGCAATAACATCAACGATTTGAATCACAAGGGTACAAAATATAGGTACGGAGGGCATCATTCACTTTTCATAGTTGCAATCATTTACATTAATACTTTCAACCCAACGTTAAAAAGTATGGTCAATAACATTGATATTAATATTTAATGTATTTAAATGGCATTTGCAATAACATCAACAATTTGAATCACAAGGGTAAAAAATATAGCTACGGTTTCATGCACTTTTCATAGTTGCAATCATTTAGAACGAAACAAGTGTATGGACACAAGATATTTACATTATCCCATGTTCTTTTTTATAAAAATTATCTAACTTTAAACTCATCTCATTTGCAAATTGTGAAGGACAAGTTTTTCTTCAACATAATATTTATGGCGGAATATATGTGTGTGTTTGATTTTATTTAATTACAGGTGTTGTTGTTGTTTTGTATGTAGAGATGATTTGGAAAAGTTGTCCCATCGAGCGGAACTGTATTTCCAGAAGACATAGTGATATAGCACCGATCCTACCCCCATGCAATGAAGCGTGGGAGGGTGTGTGGAAGGGGTTTAGCAATTACAGGTGTAAAGAAGCTGGTATTCGTTGAAAACATACTAATTCGAGGAAGCAATTACGCAAATTTAGAATAAAATATTAGGACGCTATGTTAAGAATAGTGATCTGAATGTAATGTATAAATGCATTTTAGATATAAGACTTTGCTTACAATTTATTAATGAAGGTTTTATAGGAGGATGTGTATTCCGATCTGACTTATTTTTATTAAGTTACATTATTAACACATAAATTAATCCTGAGTATATATATACGTATACGAAGCAGTTGGATTGGAACTGAATTGGAATATCACCTTACTAAAGAAAGCATGACATTGCCGGAATGAAGTAATTTCTATTTTTCAATCTGGGAGGATTCTGTTTTCAATCCTTGGAGATAAATTCGAGATCGTTCAGTATTAACCTAAATACTTAAACGACCTTGTCCCTGAAGTAATTCTTGGTTACGCCCCAGCCTTTATTATAAAATTAAAACCATTTAAATCACTTTTTCCTATGCGAAACGCAGAAGCAGAACTAAGGAAAGGAATACATTCCATCAGACTTCGATCGCATGTTTCCTCCTACTGAAAGGATTTCAGTAGAGTGGTTGCGGGTGTGGTGAGTTTGCAAGGAACGCAACAAGGATTATAACGGACATGTGACCATTTTGATTACGTTTCAACAAAATTTGGAAAGCATTCTCTTTTCCTTGTTTCGACCTTGTACCGTTTTGTTGGAATTAAAAAAAAAAAAAAATGAAAAACGAAAAAAGGGAAATAGCATGGCTGGCCAAAACTGGTTTCATTGGCTCATTTACATGCTATTCCAATCTTCGTGAGAGAAAAAATGAATTTTTAAATAGAGAAGCGGAATAGTTCACTGGAATTAAAACTTGTGTAGAGCATTCATGCATAGTTTTCTCATGATGTTTTTAATGTTTGTGAGGCCTTTATGGTCTGTGTAATTTATAATTATACGTTGAACATAAAACCTCTTAGAAATAGTTGAGCAAGCTTCGAAAACGGATTGCTCAGCAGTTTTTTGCAATTTCAGTTTATGACATTTCGAAGGTTAGAAGAAACTTTCGTATGTGGTAAAACTTTAATCGAGGAGAAGAAGAAGAAGAAGATGACGACGATAATTACTTTTTATTTTTTGCAATGATCTCGCCAATTTCAATTTTGAATGTTGTCAGAATTTTTTTGCAATGGATATTCTGATTTCAATTAGAATTCCCATGCTTCATATAAAAAATGTACTTGAAAGTGAATAGAAGAATATGATTAAAGGAAGAGGGAGGAATACACAGGGTGTTTATAAAGTCCTTGTCCACATTTAAACGTTAATAATTCTTTATATAGAAGCCATAAAATGAAACTAATACAGCATAAGACAACTTAAATATTATATTTTTATTTAATATGCAGTTATAAGTTAAAAAATTTACACATATCCTACATCTTGATTAATAAGTTAATACGAACTATAAGATGTGTTTTCCATAGTGAGATATCTGCAGATATCTTAAAATATCTTCATAGCAGAATTTATTAGAATAGAAAACAACTGTTCAATGAAGATTTTATCAAATAGGATGAGGCTCTTTTTTATTTTGCTTTCATGGTGGAAGAGGTTTTGAATACTGCTTTACCAGGTGTGGAGGCTCATTTTTTAGACATGTAGATCACCTGATTTCACCCTTTTCGACTATTTTTAACAGGGTGGTGTGAAAATTTGGTCTATTAAACAAAAGCCCAGAAGTAAACAATAACTCACATTATACAAGAGATTTTATCTGAAATATTGGAAAGTAAAATAGCCCAGTAGGAAAAATGCATATAAGATTGTAGTAAAATGGAAGATCTTTATAAACACCATATATATATATATATACCAGGGACTTGTTTAAGGCATTTTGTGAACCAATTACCATGTGGATTTTTGAGGGAGGGTATTCAAAAGAATAAGTACAAAAAAAGTTTGATTCGTTTTCCCTTTTAAGCTTGAAAAAATACGTAGCTACTTGTTGATATATGACAAATTTTAATACTTTTCTATAAATTAGCTCAATTTTATTTGGTTTTCCAACTATTCTTTTAATTGATTTGCTAGAATAATCGCGTTTGTGCACAAATTATTTTAACTCGAACATAATTTGTATACTAGTTCGCAAAGTCGAACATATGAAACAACGTGCCCACACCGTTATCGGTACCCCGCTGAAGGAGCAATATTGTAGGTTAAGCAAAAACGGATCAACTGAAAAAATGTAGCCCTCTATGCAAAGATAATAATTCTGTATTTTTTTAACATTAAGTTATTAAAATTAAATTGCATACGCAACGCCCAATGTTACCTGCATGGCGGCACCTACAGACGTGAAATGATGACTAAAATTTAAAAACTGCAACAAAACGAATATTTAATGTTCACACAAATTTTAAATGTCTGTACGGTAATAACACCCACTACATGGCAACCTGAAAACATCTTTTAGAGTCCGGATATGTTCCAATGAGAGATAATGGCATATGAGAGCGAGAGCCCCGGCGAATCATGGCTATATGCGCCATGGCGTATGGCGATATAACTATAGCGGCAAAACCGTAGGATATATCATACTCTTATCCGTTTAATATCTCATATGCTTACGAGTTTCTGAAATATTCCTTTCTTATAGGGATATACGTTGCCTTTGTCATACTAGAGCTCATCCATAGGAGAATATCTTATATAGTTCTCGTATATATATTCTCTAAATGTCCTTCTTCATATCCGCTGTTTTCCACCGTTATTTTCTCAAGGTGCTGCTCTCTTTTGACATCAGACCAACTGATCGATAACCTGGAAATCACGTTCGGATGGTAAAGTATTCTTGCGCCATGACATACGTTGGCCGAGGGTCGTGATTTCGAGGAATGTTTGAAACGGTTTTGCAATGACATTTGGGGAGAAGAAAAAGAGGTCGCACACAATTGCAAATGGTGATTTCACGTTAGGTTTCAGTAAGAAAACCAGTTGTAACTAAGATGGAAACCGGTTCATTTTAGCTGATATTCCGGAACGAAAACGTTAAAAGTATTTGCTTCTGCCGCTGATCTTCAGTAATGGTCGCCATGCTTGGTTAGACTACCATAACTTTATTGTAGCATATTGGTTGGGATGCTTTTCTGCCGAATTTCGATTCTAACTTTTAACAGTTCAACGATCCCAGAAATAGTTTGAAAACGAACATTGCAAGAAATGTATGCTTAGCTATATAAAAAAATTAATCAAACTGAAAATAGGTAAAGCTGCTATATCTGTTACGTGTGACAACGAACACCTCGAACTCCTGAATGTCAAATATAATTTCACCAAGTTGATATACAACAATAAAAGAACTTGTTCAACCGAAGCTTTTAAATTCTCAGTTTAACCAATCAGAAAATAGCATTAAGCACTTGGCTGACTTTAAATGTTGTTTTTTGCATGTTTTGTTAAGTTTCTTTTTTATATGCTAAAGTTTATGTGGTTTATTTTGTTAAATAAACATAAGCAGGATATAGAAAACTTACAGGTGTTAAAACGGATAAAAATTTTCAGCAGTATTCAAATTTAAACCTTTCTTAGACAATTGGTAAAAATCGCAAACGTACGTATAGCCTCCTTGGCATTATAGCAACCTGTTTATTTTATCCACTTATGATCTTTGAAGTCTTATTCGTAGCTTCTGCCGGTTTTTTGATATCGAACTAAGGGGGATTTACATACCTGGTATAACTGAAACAAAAAGAACTGTTACAAGCTTGAGAAATATTACAAAATAAACCTAGTGATTAAGGATCACATTAACACGCTATACCAGCTTATAACTTGCTTTTTCACATTACCATCTCTACATACAACTGCATAATTATTTATTAATAAGGCAGCTTACGTGATTAACTGATAAATATTGATCGGCGCTGGTGACTATAAGGAAATCCATTGAACGGCGACCAGCGCCATGAAGCTGAATTCAATATTTTGTGTGGTATCATAAAAGCAATTTATTGCAATTTTGATATAAAGTATTTTTTTAAAAAAAAGAAACCTCTGTTGCAGATACAATGAGGACAAACACAAGCAAATAATTAAGCGACTTATTCAAAGTTAAATGGGATAACTTCCACCCTCCCACCTTTAGTAAAAACACCATCATTCGACGTGGAATTAATTGAGAATTCATTGTGTACGTGAGTGCCTACACATCCAATTAAAAATGCTGATATAAGTTATGAACGTAAAATACCTTTGAGCAATTCTTGTCTCGCACTGTGAAAAACATTGAACGATAATTTTATAATTTTTTAAAACGTTTCGCCACAACTCGAAATCCACACTCCCGTCACAGTAAACAAAGGTAGTTGCATGTGTGTGTGTGATATACCAGATTCTCCCCACGTTGTTTTTAACGAATAGTCGATCGTTGTTCCTTGTGATTTGAGGGACTAATGCTATTACATCATTTTAAGGAAGTTTCTCCTTGTTGAAGTAACAAGAATATCCTTGTATTTAAGGTCAATGATAACGATCGCTTCAACGGTAGGATTAGCATCATTTAAATGCATGAACCTTTATGCATGATCTGCCAAGTATCATGTACCAATTTGTCAATTAGTACATGAACAGAAATAGGTAAAAAGTAATGTATTGCCATGGTAATTTATGCAAGCAAATATTATATCATGCTTGCATTGTATTAAAATCGAGAATAACACAAACGCAGTTTATTTGGCTCTGACACAAACATTTTTTGACAATAGTTTCGATAGGGGAAACGTCCTGTCTTATTTAAAAATTCTTCCATCACACACACACACACACACACACACACACTTCAAGAGTTTGGAGGATTTTCTGACGAAGACAGGCCATTTTCTCTATCGAAACAATTGTAATAAAATGTCCTTTCAGAAAAATAAACTGCGTTTGTGTAAATTTCAATGTTAATATACTGTTGCGTAGTGAATGCTCACAAATTCATGTTTGCATTGATTGTCGTACGCGAAGACAATTGCTTGACATTTATATCCTATGATCGGAGATGTGTGTGTGTGTGTGTGTGTGTGTGTGTGTCCTATTATCGGAGATGTGTATGTGTGTCCTATTATCGGAGATGTGTCATGTGCTTGACAGTTATATCCTATTATCGGAGATGTGCGTGTGTCCTATTATCGGAGATTGGAGAACTTACGTATGTTTTAATATTTTTACACCCTATATTACTTATTATGAGGCAACTAGTTTTACTTACCATGAAGAAACTTTCAGCAGAAGTTAAAAGTTATACATTTGGTGATAATTATAACTAATTGTTGGACAGTTTTAGATAGAATCTTAGATAATTTTGAATAGTTTTCAGCTATAGGTAAGGTGACCAGAAGTCCTGTTTTCGGCTGGACAATCCCGCTTTGGACACTTGTGTCCTGCTGCCCTCTCCCACCCCCAAGATTCTCTGTGAGACACATAAATGTCCTACTTTGGAGGCTAGTCCTTCTGATTAGCTAAATAATTATAACTAAAATGGGACCAAGATTTTTCACAATTTTGAGAAAACTCCATAAGCCATAAGTACGTCAGTAAAATGGCAGGATATATGCTATTATTGCAAGGAAGTAATGCAGCAGTTGAGCCATTTTTTCCTGCAATAAGCAACACGTGGACAATGGGGAAGAAAGACCCAAATCAAAGTCGACGTTTTAAAGACAATATTGTTGGCAAAAATTATTTTAAGTTGTTAAGATTTTTATGCAACGCTATGGTCTTCATCAATATTTTCAAAACAATAAATATGAATATCAAGTACGAATTATAGAACTACGCATGTTAAGATTAACTACTTGAATGCAAAATA
The DNA here is from genome assembly GCA_006491805.2 of Dysdera silvatica. Classification (NCBI taxonomy): domain Eukaryota; kingdom Metazoa; phylum Arthropoda; class Arachnida; order Araneae; family Dysderidae; genus Dysdera; species Dysdera silvatica. Next base: position 105,414,004 of record QLNU02015360.1, read on the forward strand.
CACATTTGAAACTGCTTATTGCGCTTTCTATCACATCGATTCCCTTCTCCTCCATTCCCCACCCTATTGCAAACATTTTGCTTTTGGGTAGAATATATCCAGTAGCATTAGTTACGGATGGATACGAAGTTTCAGTACACTGTTTAGATCAGACATCGTCTGGAATTCCGTATTATTTTGATTAGCGTTTAAACACGTTGATAATTGAACATTTAACAATTTAATTGTTTGTTATGTTCTACGACTGCAGTATGGATCACCTGGAACTAGATCAATGGTATTATATAACTGCGTTCCGAACTACATTATGTTGACACACAACCGAATTACGTCTACTGCGCTCAAATGTTGTGATCGTAATCGCTGCATCTTACGTACGATTCTAATCACTGGCGTATGCAGGGGGATTGATGGGGGGTCATGATCCCCATTGCGATGATTTTTTTTTTATATATGCGTACGAATATATGGAGTTGCAGCTCTGTAATCTCGCCTTATAAAGCAATAATCACCCTTGTAAACTTTCTGCGTACTCTAATGGGTATAACTTAATTTGCAAGCTTAAGCTTATTTTTCTCAGATAATTTTTAAATGAGCCTCAGTGTTCTTCATGCGTTTATCTTAAAAGATAAACCCTCGAAGTGTTAAGTTAGAAGGGGAGAAGAAACACATCCATACACACACACACACAGAACGCTCTTTTTTCATTTTGCCTTTGACAGGAACGTGCTCACACTTTAAGAAAGGCTTCGAGGTGATAGCTAATATGAACGGACGTTTTCGTGCAGGATTGTCCTGTCTACACTTTTATTTACATGGCATTTCAATTTGTTTGAGCAAGTTTTCTTCACAGGATTGTGGCGAACGAAGAGAAGAATATCAAAACTATATTGAACGATAACATAAATAATACTTTACTAACTTTTGCCCTTCCCTTCCCACATTTCTTTGAAGGACACTTGCAGGGACAACCCGAAACGCCATGCTAACAAACATGCCAGCACTGCAAACCTACCCGAAAACATTTGTTCATGATGAAAATGTGTTTAGTTGACTGATGTGCCTACATACGCACAAATTATTTTTTTACTTATAAGGCAGGCATGCATCAGCAAGATTGCAAGACGGAAACAAGCTTTCAACAAGTCCATAACCAGCAACTTGACCGTTAATACTTCTAAAAGGTACAGACCACATTTGCAAATAATACTTGTTAATGTAACCCAAAGTTGTTTACTATTAAATGCGAATTTTTCCCTTAAAATTTTAGCCGTTTGCGTTTATATATTTAAATTTACATCTCCAACCTTATAGCAGCTGAACTTTGGGCTTCGATTTACACAATTAAGTTCAAATACTATCAGACGAGTATCCCTTGAAATATTTGAGAAATAATAAATTTTTTAATTGATAATTTTTTACAGTAAACGTTATATATAGAATAGGTTCAGTTTAATTTGGTGTCAGTATTTTTGCCAGTTAAATTTTGGAAATTATTTTTCCTAATTCAAAATAAATGACTATTTACTTTATATATATTTTGTGCCCTTTTTATATGATTAAAAATTAGTTTATATTAAAAATAAAATAAATAAACGCTTTTCAACGCTTACAGTTAAAACTTTTAAAAGCTAAAACTTTCGCCAAAGTTGGGCCACAAATTGTCTTCTTATCAGTACTAATGATAGTGCATGGATTAAAAGATTTCCTATACCAAATATCATATGATCAAGATAATATGATTAGTTTAAGTTTTGTTTATGGTTTTCGATGGAAAACGTATTTTTATTCCAGAATAGTAAGAAAAGCCTTCAAAAGGTTTGATTTAATATTTCTGGTACGAGGTTTCAAAGCTTTTTAAAGCTCGTTAAATATCAATTATATAAGACTTAATATACGGGAAAGGGATATATTTTGAAATCACAATTAATTTCATTATCTTCTAAGGTCATTACTTTTGTATTCGAAAAATGCAGCTTTGACTGATTACGTCATAACACTGATACTACGGCAGTGAAAATAGGGCTGTACGTTGTTAAGACTAACCGTTTCCAAACCATTTTATATGCCTGGTAGACATTACGTTTTCACGGTTTATTTCCTAAAGCTACCTTGAGGGAATTTTATTTTTTTGTGAGCAAATCGAAATAGATTACAGTAACGAATAAACGATTATGATTTTAATACCAGATATGTATACTTGCCTTCATTTTTCGCATGACGACACACACACACATAACTAAATAAATATGATGCTAATAAAGCATTAGTCCGTAAGAAAAACAACCTGGATTCCGTTTTGAATTGAACGCTAGTACGATTTAGGAGTTCTGCTAGTTCACTAATTTTTTTTAATATATATTTAATCTGGTACTTAATAATCTTCAAAACACGGCTTTAAATATTATATTTTAATAAATACTAAAAATTCTGAAGTATTTCAGGTTATGTTGTTTCTTTAGCAAGTAAGAAAAAAGTATATATAAACAAAATGCTTCGCTTTATTACGCTCTGAAGTTATTGCGTTTTTTTTAATTGAAGTTTTTATGGCACATTTTAGTACGTTAATTTGGCATTTTTACAGATGCCATTTTTTAATACAGCTCGTTGAAGCTTAGATCAGAGATACCCAAATTATGCTCTGCGGAGACCCAAGGGTTCCGCGGTACTTGTCCAGGGGCTCCACGGAAGCGGCGAAAGTGAAAGACACTTTCACAAAAAAGAATTCACTTGTCCAGTGAAAAATAACGGAATGATTCTAATTTTTGGAAAATCACCTTTTCATCACATTAAAATTTTACGACATTATTAATCTAAAATCATATTTTAAACATTTTAAAAAAATCCCCAAACGCCCCGGAAAATATCATCGAAGGAGTGATAAATCCATTTGCCGTTACACTGAGAAAAACTAACCTGCTTGACATCAACTGATCATGAATGCATCATAGACATTAAGTCAGACAGCGTTTTGAAAATTGCTTTCCAAAGTAAATCATGTTCTGAATTTTGATTAAATTCAAAAAACAAATTTACACCACCGACCAATAAAGCAAAAGCGTTTTTTCTACCGTTTGCCACAACTTACTTGTACAAATCTGAAATTTTCTGCTTATGCAGCAACTAAAACAAAATACAGAAGCTGCCTCAACGCTGAAGCTGATCTTCGTTTGCTGCTATCCTTAATAAAACCAGACATGGACAAACTATGCAAAACTAAACAACCTCATTCCTTTCATTAGTTACTACATTTCGTAATTAAAGAAAAGGTTTTTGTTTTATATTTATTGTTTAATTATTAACTTAAATATAGGCACTATCTAAGAAACATATATTAAAGATGAAAAAGAGTCAGGGATTCCGCGATCAAACATTTTCTTAAAACGGGCTCCGCACAAAAAATAGTTTCGGAACCACTGGTTTAGAAGATGGTTAACACTATTCAGCAATAAACTAAACACAATACTGGTTTTAATTAAGGTGTACACGTCATATTTTTTAGACAAAATGCTATTGCACACTTACTAGACTACAGAACTTCTCTATGTACCGGGAAATCAAACGCTTCACGCAGCTCTCTTTATTACGGTTGTCGGCAACCAACTTGCAATATCTCCAAGGTCTGCTTACATAGTTGCTAGGACCAACAATGAGAAATTGAAAAAGAATGACTTGGACGAGAGAGCAAATATAGGGTGAAGGGCCTTATCGTTAGAGGAAGAACAAAAAACTTAAAATAACATCCTTAAACGTCAATGGGCTGAGCATATTGAACGAACTGGTTAACGATAAACAATAGAAATGTTCCATTGGAACCTAAGTGACCATCAAACGCCGAGGAAACATCTTCAGACAATATAGATGGATCAAATAAGAAAAAAAGTTTAGGATTAACACGGAGACAAATTTTCAAAAACAAACCTGACCGTGACTTGGATAAATGTTGATTCAGCAATCGCGATAGATAATTATTGAATGTGGTAATGATGCTACGGACACAACTAAACGGTATGTGGAGCGATGCATGTTTGGAATGACTTGGAAAGACCACGAAAGGAAGAGATTGCTGTCAGATGATGGCTATTAAAGTGAAGAAGTTTAAACAACAACAGACCGGTCATATTCAGAGACTGATCAACAATGTAAAATTGTATTTTTTTTACTGAATTCTAAGATTATCAACGAATCGAAACAATGTCTTAGACAAGATGGACGGGTGCAATCAATAAAACGCCATTTTCTAGTGGAACAGAGAAAAAACGTCGTTACAGAGAAAACAGGCGTTAATCAGTACGTGTAAGTAATCTTAGGAAGCATTTACTGGAACCGCAAATTACCGTTGTTAAACGGAAATAATCGCTAATTGGAACGCCGTTTTTGAGAAAATTCACTGTATTATCATAATGTCAGACGCTTCCCGTCTTATAATGTTAGTTTAAGGAAAACACAGAATTTCTGTAAGTTTTAGAACTAGAAATAATGGGAATAAGCAAACGCTTTTTGTTCAGATATATTTAGAAAATGAGAGAGGACAAACTTTACATGCGAGTGAGTGAAATGTGTGTAATGCAGACCAGGTTGAAGTGGGTCATTCCAAGCAATTTGGTATCTAAGTGGTATGCAAATTTAATTTACTTATTCATTTACTTGTAGATGCGCTGAGTTATTGGCCATATTAGCATAATGCACTGTATTTACAATTATTTAGATGCGACGATTCTTAAGGAAAACATGTTTTTTTTTAAATCGTCAGTGAAAAACGTCACGCCAATTTTGTTTTGTGCAAAGATAAAGCAATTTTTCATTTTTACAAATCACAAAAGAAAAATGGAGTACCCATATTATTAAATTTTCTTCGAGTTATGCGCTTTGAGCTATCATTTTCTATAACCCAATTGAAGATGATTTGGATGTCTGTTTTACATGATTACGTAAAACGTTGAAGAAGTTCTACTTTTTTAAAGAGCTACACAATGAAACTAATACAGTTCAAAGAAATTTTTAGGATTTTTAGCGAAATGTTCGGATTATTGAGCTTTATATTTCTCCGCGATTTTGAAAAGGTTTTCTTCGAATGCAGATCACAACCGGTCAATACCAAAAAACATAGAGATTATGAAACTTTTTTTTGTTTTTCTTGCTTCAGCTTGTTCCTTTACCCTTCACCAGAAGACATTAATGAAGTTTAGAATTTAAAGGGAATAGGGAAAAATAACTAGAAAGGATAAAAAATCAACCATGTATGCATAGCATAGTATTTTTAAATAAACTATCATATAAGGCTATGGCGTGCTAAATACTGTTTCTACTTATTTGTAGTTAATACCATCTTGTCGTAGTTTGGAGCAGTGTTGCCAGATTGGGCTACAAGTATGGTATTGGGCGATGTTTTAAGTGCCCTCGCTACAAACATTTCGAATTGGGCGACACGCTACTTTTTGGGCTACTTTTAGTTACCTTCAGGCTATAAATCTTAAAAAACGCTACTTTTTTTCATTTTTGTATGCAAAATCACAAAATATCAGTAGTATTATACAGTACAATACAGACGTTATTTGTTGAACATTTCTATTCGCAAGGAACGATAGTTTTACTAAAACAGCATGTTCGATACTCGTTCAGTTCTTGTTTTGGTACTTTTAATCTTCAGATCTGGCATCACTGGACTTTTATTGAATTCGCGCCGCTGACAGTGTTCCTGTCTCAGATAGTGCATAGTAGTTGAACGGTGTTGTGAAAACGTGAACATTGTAAATTTAATTGTATTGCTGTATAACCCATATTAACATTGCAGACGCATAACTTGTTTAATATAACCATAGAAATGTAACTTAAACAATACATGCACATTCGATTTAATACTCAGTTCTTTATGAAGCAAATATCTAATACTCAGTTCTTTATGAAGCAAATATCTAATACTCAGTTCTTTATGAAGCAAATATGTAAGCCTCTTCACTCTGTAAACCATGTCTAGCCATAATTTACGTTTTACTAAAGCACGTGGCGGCGCCGTTTCCTGTAAATTTAAAATCTGCAACTCAAAGAGTTTTGAAATCAACATTACCAGCGATATTACTCCCTTTCTCGTCGAGGTTCGAGTAAGACAAATGCGAATATCCCAGTCTTCGATTCTAGAATTATTGGATTCTAATATTATTCTATTTTAAACTCTCCGATTTGAGTTGTCTTGGACAAACTTTCCAATGACCAAAGTTGTGAATTCGACGTTATTGTACCTTGTTAATATTACTACGATGATGTTATTAAAATGGAATTATTGAAACGGACAAATTCTTTACGTTTGTGAAGTCGACATTGGAATAAACGTTCGTCCACCTGTAACGATTTTATGCGGAAGTTGTGGTAAAAAACTAATTTTACGCCTTCAAAGTACACCATCACTGCACTCATTAACCGGGCCAATACAACTCGGCGGCATAATGGGTAAATGGAGTAAGTACAATAAAAACTTCCAAAATTCATGGCTCGCAGATAAAGAATTTAGCAAATGGATTGAAGAAGTGAGGAATGACAGTTAAAAAGCATACTGTAAACTGTGTAAAGTGTATCTTAGAGCCCACAAAACCGACTTAAGCAAACATGCATCTACTGCAAAACATATTAAGAATGCTACTTGCATAACTTCGCCGCCTCAACGAAGGTTGACAACCATAGTTTCTCAAAAGTGTATGGAAACTGTACTTGAACTCAAGTTAGTTGAGCTTGTTTCTTACCATACAAGCATTCGGAACGTTGATTATTTAACAGAGTTAGTACAATATGAATTTCCTTCGACGAGTTCATCATCATCCGCGCATGCATGCATACACATATATATATACACACACACAAGAGAGAATAGCCAAGTACTGCAGTGCTGAGTAGCTAAGCGATCAAGGCATTGGAACATTTATTTATTCAAAGATCGCTAGTGCCCGATTCAGCCTGAGTGTGTGGCATGTTTTCTTTTTTTTTACTCTCTGTCTAAAACAAGAGGTGTGTCAAATACTTAATTGTATTTGAATTATCCCTTCACACCCCCCTTTGTTTCTCAAGGAGTTTCTCTTTGGTCAAAATTACGCTGAATTTTGCATTAATAACATGCCAAAATATATCGACTGTCTATATATAATACAAGATGACGAACTGTTTTATTAACATCAAAAATTAAATATATTTCTTTCGTAAGATACAGAAATTATAAAATAAACCTACAATACGATGCTCTCTAACTTTTGCTGTATCAACTGATTACAAGGTAGAGCCAGGGTCTGATTACTGACTAGGCCTGCAAGCCCCGGACCTAGGGCCCCAAGTTGGAAGGGGGCCCCCAAATTGCGTTCTTTTACGCTGACTTTTGGTTTATCACTTTTGATCAGTATCTAGAAAAGTTTTAGGTAAAAGTTTATTTTTTGGGCTATTTTGGATAGTTTACTAAAAATCTGAGGTGTTTTAGAATGAGTATATGTGAGTACTTATTTTTATATGCTTTCACAGCCCCCTAAATCTGTCACCGTGCATAAGGGGGCCTCCAACTAATACTGTGCCTATAGCCCCATATGTCTTAATCGGGCCCTGGGTAGAGCTGTACTCATGAAAGAAAGTTCTACATTTGATTTTGCTTACTTATTTATCATATCAGATCATCTTCCTGACGAGCTAACCACCAGTTAAATAAACGGCTGTTGTGAAGCAAAACATCAGGTGAAATTTTAAGCATTGCTATTCGCTTACTAAAACTAAATATGTAAACGAAGCCAAAAAGTATGTGTTTGATAATGGTTGCGTATATATTTGAAAATTACATAGAGTCTCCATTCTTTTAAAAGAGAACAAATTACATTAAATGATTTCTTCGTTGTGACTGCTATTATCCCTTCTGAAAAGTTGCAGATAATGAATAAAGTTTATAAAATATTAAGAATTTCTGAAATTATAAGAAATAGAAGATGACCTTTTTAAACACATGCTAAAAACTATGTATATAAATGCTTTCTAATAATAGTGTCGCGTTAATCTTTTGTCTTCATCTACCTTTAAACAAATGTAAATATACAGTAAATGTAAAATAAAGCAGGCTCAACAATATTGCTACATCAGAAATACTATCCCTTTGTTTCTTTATAGCACACGTTTTGTACTACGGTTCGATATATTGTATAGCTTAGTTAATGGCCCATATAGAAAGGAAAATTGTGAAAAAGGGAAATGGCATTAAACGGTTCGCTACTAAAAATATGATAGGGTTGCAGCAACAAGTATGCTATATTTGGTGATCAATCTTTTTCTTGTGCTAAGGTCAGGGATAAACAATTCAAAATAATTTAATAACATAAGCGAATCACACAGAGAATATGGTAAGCCACAAAATGGCTAAATTAGCCAAGAAATTATATGGGTTTAAAGCGTTGTTTTAAATAAAATTTTAATTGAAAAAATCGGGAATCCTTTCTTTTAGGTGAGAAGGGATACAGGTTAGCGAGGATAGCGGTTTACTAATTTATAAAATACAGTATAATCCCAGTTATCCGAATTTCGTTTAATCGAAACGGCCAACTGCACTTATGTTTTATCTATATTTCAATTACGCAAATTCACAGTCCATGTTGTATTTTGCTATCGTTTCGTTAGCTAATAGTTTCCCATTTAGTTTTCAAGGACTTCAGATAACTAGAGATACCCGCGCATGATGTGAACTCTCCCCAGAAATGCGGCTTTTTGAATTTGGTGGAAGTATTTGGCATTAATCTTTAATGTGTTAGAATGATGATCTACATTTTCGAGAGCGGACCCAAATGCACCCATTACAACCAGAACAACTGTAGCCTTCCCCCTCCAGAATCTCTCTGTCTCTATTTGCAAATCCTTGTATTTCGCGATCTTCTTAATTTCTTTATCGTCAAATTGTTTGTCAACAAACACTGCAATACCGATCAACCAGACATGGGTTTTCCTATAATCGTAATGTCTGGAGTGTTGTGTGGAAGGTGTTTATCGAACTGGATCCAGAAATCCCACAAAACTTCTGCATTTGCACTAAGATTTTCCGGGTTGTGATTTCACTAGTCCTAGTTTGTGGGTAACTGATATTGCTTTGATATACACCAGTGTATAATTTCTGCCACCTTATCTTGGCGTTCCTTGTAATCAGATTGTGCAATCTTTTTGCATCCGTACATCACATATTCCACAGTTTCCTCCACTTGCTTAAAGAGGCGGCACTTTTATCTGCTTGGGTTTTGTCTATCTTTGTTTCAGTTGTGTTAGTTCTTAATGCTTGGTCCTGCGCTGCAAAGACGAGACCTTCTGTTCCTTTTCTTAGTGTTTCCCTCTTCATCCATTGTCACATGATTCTTTTGTCCACCTTTTCTTGAATACCATTGATGTATTATTCGTGTAGTGCTTTTTTTTCTCTCCAGGTTTTTCTTTTTGTTGCTAATTGCATATTTTTATGTTCTTCCTTGATTTTCCTAATTTCTAGAAGTCCTTTGCTTTTCACATGCTTTAGAATTTTTTCTCGTTTTCTCTAACGTACCTTGCTATTTTTTTTTCTTTTTCAATTGATTGTTGAACTTGCTGTAATCCACGTCCATCTTCAGCTCTTGGGAGATACAAATGATCACTGTTACTTCGAGGATCCAATGCTTGATTGATTGTCATCATTTTTCGGGTGCTGCTCTCAACATTTTTTAGTTCAGAGTCCAGTTAACTACTCCAGCAGCCAGTGGACAAGTGGTACAGTCCACGTATTACGGAAATACACTTTAGAGTTTTATAGATAGTTTTAATAGTAAAACATATTAAACATTTTGGTTTTAAAATTAAATAAAATGTGCTTAATAATATTTCAGTTGTGAACGGGGCTAGCATAGGAGTTTCTAAGATTTGGCCAATGGACAATCTTGAGTAATCAGAAAGCTTAGCAGAACATCTGGTTGAAGAGTTGTGGGAGAGATTAGAAGATGGAATTTTCTGTAGTAGTGGGAGAACGATTTAAAAGTATTAAAATAACATTAAAATAGTTTTAACTAAATGATTGATAGGGGTGGAGTCAAGAAAGGACTGATGTGGGCCCTTGTGCATGTATTAAATTCATACATGTCTTGATCGCTAGCTTCAGCAATCAGATGGTTAGGGTGTAGATGGATATCAGAAAAATGGTCAGCCGTTAGATGGTGAATTGTGTGGGAAATAACATCTATTTTCGCGGCCTTAAAAAAGATTCTATTTCGGACAAGAATGATACTAGTTTCAAGGTATTTTAAGTATGCTGTACAGCTGCCAGTTTTCAAAACGTTGCAAACTTTAGATTGTGTTGGTGGAAATATAGGTCTACGCATGGCAAGTGTAAATTTATGATTGGTCGAATCGTGGCTTGATAGAGCATATGTATATTTTGGATAGAGAAAGAAAGGCTGCATTTAGTAAGTTTTAGTTGATTGAAGCAGTAGTGGCTTTATTTTTAATGTTTTCAATATGATCTTTGAGGTTAAGGTATTTGTCTAGTGTAACTCCCAAATACTTACTTTTAAGAAATGTGTAGCTTTTAAAGCGAAATACGCGTGATATATGTCTGGCGAGATACTGAATACAAGAAGAATCATTAGGTAAAATAGTAAATAGGCGTAAAAAAGTACTACCTAAAATTATTACAACAGGAACAATAATACTGGATAAAAATTTACACATTCAACGAATTGATGACGCTTAAGAATTTCTTTGGGAAGATTTCTCTAAATGGGCAGGATGGTATGTGGATACCATAAAACCTAGATGGCCAATTAACTTATAAATTGATACGAATTGAAGATATTCATCCAGTTCTTATATCATCAACTCCGTATTACTATAATTTTGCACAAATGTGTTCATTACGTTCTAGAAATAAACATATCTCTACGGATAATTTCGTTAAACTATTTAGCAATGGTGCAAGAGAAATCGTATATTTAACTTTTAGTACAACACATATCATAGCAGTACTACAGCTAAGAGAAAGCTAAAAAATGTTATAACAGACACAAGGGTGTCTTAAGTAGTTCTTTGCTAACGATATGTAAAGCACACAGAATCTTTCTTTCACGTATACAAACTACACAAAATGAGAAATAACACGGCTTAAAACAACAACTGTAAAAACATTAAGAAAATAATATAAAATTAATAAATTTTAGGCTTTGATTAGTTTAATAATAAATGGCCTATAGTTAATAATAATACTTTAAATAATAATATGCAGAAATTGTTTATTACGAAGTTGGCTATTCAAATGTCCATGTGTTGTTATTCCCCAGTCTCCTTTTATATCTGGCCACACGAGAGAAAATGAATAAACATACGCTGCTTAGAACATTAAAGGAACCAGCGACTTCGTATACCTCATTAATCATTTTGGTTCCGTAATTGTTTGATGTCTCTGTTCCCATTTTTTATTATTATCACATTTATTAACAAACCCTGCGATAAATACTTTTCCCCATACTATTTAAGAAGTTGAAGAATTACCACATATGAAATCCAACATGGCTATTAAATTTTTCTGCTGCATTGAAAGCCATATACGCTCCAGGATATGGGCGAACATTCAATGCCCTGACAGATTCTAACCTCCAATGAAGATGTCTTTTTAAGCGCAGCCAATTCCTATGCTACTAAACGGACTTCAGCCGAGTTGGAACTCGTCACGACAAACTGTGAAACAAAGAACCAGCTTATTTTGCTGCCCATACATGGTTTTTGCCTGAGGATATACCAGTACCAGTCATACTCCTGGTCTACTACCTGTTCTCCCAATCTGGTATTTGAAGGCGTGGTAACGCTGCTCTAATTTTTTACGCAACATTAACCTCAACTGCTAAATGATCTGTCTTTTGAGTGAAAAATTGACATGGTTTGCAATCATTTAATGAAAACGCTATTAAAAATGTTCCATATATATATATATATATCCGAAATACATACATATGATCATTAAACGGTTAAGATTTGAGATGATTACATTAAAGGAAAATATGGAAAATGGTGAATTGATGAGTGTATAAAGTAGGTTAATGTACGATACTAATATAGAAAAAGTTTATTTCTATATCATATGAGCTATAACCTTTGAGGAAATATTGTAGTTTTGTAGCATGTACTTTTTATACTGTAATTATAAGAACTTTTTACATGACGTATTTTAGCAAACATACAGTGACTTAAACAAAATCAGTTTATGTATGTATTTATATTCATTTTACAAAGTAAACACCACTTCCATTTTAAAGAATAAATGATAAATTTTTAGCAGGAAAAGTTTCATAAACGTGGTTTAAAATTTTTTGCTATTTTTAATTAATTTAATTTTTGATATTTTAATTACTTGCCACGTGGTGTCATAAGTAATTAGATTTGCCATATGACATTACCTATGACATGGAGAAATGTACGCTAAATACGATGACGATCAATTCCTGAAAAGTATAAACTAATTACAGCTAAAAATCATTTCATGCAGGATTCATCTTACACATGAAAAAAATCGACCAATCGTAAAACAAATTAATATTAATAATAATTTCTATGCTACTTATTGAGTACGAAAAAAAAATATCAAAAGAGATTACTGGCTTCTTAATATATTATAGTAGATGGAAAAACTCACAAATGCCTATTACTGACAACTATATATCATTCTATATAGAACAAAATTTGAGAATAATTTATAAAGTAAAAATAGTTTCGTATGGGTTAAGGTTTGACTCAATTTGAACTAAAATTTAATTTAAGCTTTTTAGTTAAGAGATTAAAAGCACATAATCGTAGTCAGGGGCATAGAAAGTGGAGGGGCCCCCAATTCCTTCCCACTGAATATCAAAACAAGATTTTTTCAACACTAAACCACGCGACCATTTTTTAAAGTTACTTAAGCTCATAGTTTTTTAATTGTGACGCTCCTAAACTTGATGTTAATACATTTTTTTCGTTGACGAGTTCTTCAAATTCAGAAGTAGTAGTATTTGATGATGATACAAAGCCCGAGGAGGTACTATTGGCGAGTGCAAGGTTCATTAATAAAACGCCAGAATTCTGAGTGCAAAAAATGTAAATGAAAAAGTTACCATACAAAAGAAAAATATATCTTGGTTTTTGCAATATGAAATAAAGATCTATGATGTTGTCTTTGTTCGAAATACAATAGGATAATACAGTAAACTATGTGCGACCGCCCAGATGCGGGGACACTTCTTGCACTCCCGCCAGGAACGGCCCTGGTGGTACATTAATACTACAATCCCGTTTTTTAAATTCTCGGGAGGCTTCTCAATTCTTCGGTGTGCGAATTGGGAAGAAGGAAGGCATCTTATACCCTTTTCCTCCTTGCGAATAGTTCTAATTTTAAAGATCTGCGTTCTTAATTGGACTGCAACATTGTGACACTGTTTCTATTGAACTACGTGACTGCCTTACCGAACAATTAACTCTCGTAAAAAAGGAATGGGCGAAGCACGTAAGGAGCGTGAGTTACGCTCTCTATGAAATCGTAACATCGAAGTTCAGCAGTGGCTTTGAATTGTCGTATGTTTTACATTGTATAGCGCAGATCCTTGCGCGTAACATGGTCATATATTTCGTCACAGTACGATGTTAATTTTCTAGGCAATTAATGATACTAGAGACAGAACTAAATGGTAGGATGTTGAATGATAGCGTGCAGATTATTTTAACAATATTAGGCCTATATTTCAAGATGTAAATATGGTAAACTTTCTCAATACCGACGTTCTAATTGACGACTATCCCTGTTTGACGGCGGCATTTTGCGGTCCCGGCAAATACTTAATAGAATTACACACACATTCAGATTAAGGTGTTTTTCTGTTTAAGAACGCTAATAGAATTGTATTCATTCCGACTAATGCCTTTTCTCTGTTTTAGGACGTTAATAGGATTATATCCATTCCGACTAATGTCTTTTTTTCTGTTTAAGGAAGTTAATAGAACTATATATTCATTTCGATTAACGTCTTTTTTCGGTTTAAGGACGTTAATAGAATTAAAATAATTCCGATTAACGTCCCTTCCTGTTTAAGGACGTTTTTTCTATCTCCTTTGAAAGTCGTTAACGGGAGAATTTACTATATTTATTTCCAAGATTTCATTATCAGAATTTTGAATTCTACACAAAATCTGAGGGGGAATGAGACAGTTTTTAAATGGGTGATGCGAGAAGAAAATCACCAGTCCTTCTAAAAAATTGTTCTTTGAGTAATGTTATTTTAATAATATTTTTAGGCAATGTGCTAATAAATTTATGATAAAATTAGAACAAGGGCTTTATTTAAAGAAATTCGTTAATTTATCCAATATTCAGGCTCGACACTACGCAAAAATATTTTTAGCAGTACACAAAATAAATCTATATTATGAAAATTCAAATTACAATATTCCTATTTTATCATTTTTCGTTTTAATTCAGGTTGAATAAACATCAACATGTATATCATCTTTAGTGTCTAAAATCAGTCATTGTTTGGCATTGTCATTTTCACATAAATATTTATGCGGTTACTAATCAATTTCATTATCAAAATGAATATAAATACTGTTAACAACATGCATACTATCTGTGAATATGGGCGCAAGCCCCCCCCCTAGCCGTTTAAAAATTTGATTCGCCCGATTCTGCTATGCATTTACTTTCAAAAGTTTTACAGTTACATTTTAAAATAAGGTACTTTTTAGCTCATTACTAATTGTCAAGCAGTATCAATTATTTTTGTAGCATTTTAATATCTTGTACATTCACTAAAATGTTTGTCAGCCAAGAGCAGGAGGTAATAATTTTTCTCAGCGCCCCTCCACTAGAAGTATTCATATGGGCGTTTATGTCTGCTAATAACATCATAAAATATCAATGTTAGCCCCTTTCTTTTGTATTTACACAACACTTTATCAGTACAGCAAGGCTGTAATGTATGTACAATAAAAGATACATGCAATTATAGGACATATAATAGAACTGAATTAAGCTCAGAAGCTCATTAACAGCGTAATTAAATTTCAATACTACTTTTTTTCAGTAAAGTTAATGTTTCTGTTTGCTTCGTAGACCCTCAAATTCGGGGGAATGTTACTTACCAAAACTACATGTGGCTTGTGCAACAACCGAAATTTCATGAAACGCAATTTAAAAGATTACACACAGGGCCTTGTCACCGCAAAGGCGTCCAAAGCCCGGGCTTTGGGACTAGACTCTAGCAGGAGTGGGAACTGCACGGTGAACAATCCTTCTGCGCATGTGCGTGGTCCACGCACATGCGCAGAACAGAATCTAGTCCGAAAGCCCGCTCTTTGGACGCCTTTACGGTGATCAGGCCCTGATTACACCTGTAGATCGAATCGACAAATTTTGCAATAGACTTTAAATGTGTAGAGCTCTGCACGTTTAAAAACTTACTACAAAATGTCTTGATTTGATCTACAAGTATGTTTGTTTATTTTGTGGTTTTACGGCTCAAAGACTACAATGGTCATGCTGCGCCGGGACCTACTGTTTTCCGAGGAATCCGAACCTCTTAAGGCCTAGGGAACCAAACCCCGGACTACAGTGAGCAGTGCGATCTTTATGAGATCTCTGAGTAAGCGTTCTTTGCACTGCTGGGAGTCGAACCCGGATTAACGGCGCACTAGGCGAACGCGTTACCACACTGCGCCACCGCAGGGCCCCCTCTACATGTTAAAGTTACTGTGTATAAATAACTGCGGTTTCGCGAAAGTTTGTTTTTTGCGCTTACAACACTGGACATCACATCCTCATTATTCTTCAATGCTAAATTCCCCTAAGCACGTTCGTGTAAAAGGTTTAAACTACAATTACCCGTTTTGCCATCCCCCCTCTTTCTATTCCACATCATCAACTAACGCTAGTATTTGCTAACTGAAAACAAAGCTAAATTGCTAAAAACTTTGGTTGCTAAACTAAGTATTTGATGACAAATACTTAAGTTCATTGAAACGATGCATGATACATGGCGTGATATCAAGATTAGAAGTGTAACCTGAAAAGTAATTCGTAGAAAAGTCAAGAATTTTCAGTAGTTTTCCGTAAAACCGCATTCTTTTATTTCCTGCAAAAAGATTTTTTATAAGTAAAGCACCTGCATTGTTACAGAGCAATATATGTACCTCCACCCCCCTCGCTCCCCACAAATTTGAAACAACATGCAACTATTCCCAATAATGTGGCTCAACTCTGCACGTTTATGCACTTACACAGTGATCACAATTTCACCAATACCATTTGTCGCAAGAGAAATGACCTTTTGTATCAGTTTTGTAGCAGGAAAAATGGCTTTCGGTATCGGTTTTGTAGGAAAAAAAAAGACTTTTGCATCAATTTTGTAGAAAAAAAAGCTTTTGCACCAGCTTTGTAGAAGGTAAACACCACGATTTTATATTTTGTACAGGAAAATTGGTTTTCACATGAGTTTTGTAGTAGGTAAAAAATAGTTTAATCAAATGAATGAGAATGAGCATGATAAAGATGAAAAGTCACATGTTTTATTGAAAAAGTAAAATTTCGTAAATATCAAGTTCTTTGTTTCGTTTTCTGTAATTTTGAAACCTCTTCCCTGATTTCCTCTTGAGAAGCTAAAATTGTTGAAATACGCAAATTAGCTTTGGTCAACGAAATTTGTCCACTTTCGACTGCAGATGTATTTTTTCTTTGTATGTAAATTTATAGATGCGAAATACGTCCTACGACCTCTTATTTTGTGAACTGCCAGTAGGTGGTGTATCAGATCGAAATTTCTCTATTTTGATGGAAAAATACTAAAAAATTACCAACAGTCGTTAATTACAGAACATTTAAAAAGTTCACAATTTTGTTGGTAGGCGGCGCATAAAGGACGAAATCGCGCATCGAAAAAATTATCTCTCGCTAATTGACGTTAAACTCGTTTTTTAAGTCAAATCATTAAATTATTATTTTATTTTAACTTCTATAAACAGGCACCAGGTAGCGTTTTTTCACAGAATAGAATTATAAATTACGCAAATTAATTAAATTTATTTAATAGGTAAATTTACTTTTAAATTAATCTGCACGCCTCTGCGTGTGTAGATAACGAAAGCATAAGGGGGAAATATCCCGAAATATATGCCGCAAAATCTCGGCGCAAATCGCACGCTATTTTCTGAAGTATCGTGAGGAAATTTTTCTGAAATTTTAATAAAATGTTGCGAGTAAAAAGTTACTCAAAACGTGGTATGTCCACAAAAATATGTAAAAATTTTTGATGCTTCATAAAACGGCCATTCATTACTACAAACATCGTGATACAGTTGCCAAGAAGTTTTGTCGGTCGTTTTTTTTTCCCTGACTGTTTCACAATCACGGCTGCGTTTCATTTCGTTGTTTTAATCCAAATTCAAATAATTTTAACACACAAAGCTATACGTAAAGAATAACAGAGGAAAAGTTCACATACAAACAAATACACAAAAGGAGCCAAATAACTGATTTTATTCTCCCTCTCGGCTGATCCACACAGCGCGACGGGAAATCCCAATGTGTTTGGTTCCTTATGATATATGCTGGATAGATAGCAGTGGAGAGGAGTGGACAAGTCGGAAGCGTTGCGTCCAAACAAGAAAGGCACTGTCCATCTGCAAAGTGCGTTTTTTTTTACTAAAAAACCATTAAACATATGAAGTTTTGAGGGGCCGGTAGAAAATTGCACGTGAGGATCTTGAATGAGGTTTTTCGTAGATTTTTTTGTGTCGACCGTAAAACAGTAAGGTGGAGTTAAAATCCGTACAAGTTGGCATCTCTGACTAAGAGCGGTGACCGCAAACTAAGATCGCGAACGAAGGCCGTGACCTATGAACGATGATCGCAAACTACGAACGAAGAGCGGTGACCGCGAACTGCGACCTAAAATCGCGAACAACGAACTAAGATCACGAGCTGCGAACTAAGATCGCGAACGGCGAACTAAGATCGCGAATGGCGAACAATGATCAAGAACTGTGACGAAGAACGGTTGTTCACAAAACAAGATACCTGTACAAACGGGCCATGTTTGTGAATAGTTCGAAAAGACCCGTTCGTTCACGAATAACCTGTCTCTAATGTCAGCGAGAGGGTCCTTTCTGGGAATCCGGTCATGTACAAAGAGACCAACCACAAAGAGTGCTATCTCGCCGTTTTAAGGGCAAAAGGGGCGGTAATTTTTTATTTTAAAGGCATGTAGGGCGGGATTTTTGCTTTCGAGGGCGGGCAGGGCGCAGCAACCTTCTAAAAACGCCTAGGATGAACACTGTTCGGGGGGGGGGGGCATTAATGACTTGATTTTTGGAAATGATTCCTCACTGGCTTGGCTTTAATGACCTCCTTTAGCTTAATGGGTTGGGCACTTGATCGGCAGTCAAGGAGATGTGGGTTCAGTTTCCACCAGGCGCCGAAAAGTCATACATTTGTTTACAAGTATTTGATTGCCTAATACAGTGGTTCACAACCTGTTCAAGGCTGCAACCAACTTTCCTAGTTGCTAAGTAATCGCGACCTCCCGCCTTTTATATTAACCAAAGGATCTGCGACCTCCCTCGGCTACGAACAGCCGCCACATTTGCATAATAAAAAATATTTTTAACACAGTAAAGAAAACACTTAAAAAAATTATATTATATTAATTATATATATATATATCATCATCATCATCATATTCAACCATTATCTATCCACTGCTGGATGAAGGTCTCTCCAAATGCTTTCCACACAAGTCTATCCTGGGCCATTCGTTTCCACGTCACCCCAACCTGTTTTCTTATTTCATCCACCCATCTAGTTTGAGGACGTTTTCTAGGTCTTCGGTGGTCTCTTGGAATCCAGTTCAGAATTTCTGTTGTCCATCGTTGATCAGTTCTTCTTGCAATATGCCCAGCCCATCGCCATTTCAGCCCTTTTACTTTAACAATGATGTCCTCTACTCTAGTTTGCTCTCTCACCCAAGTGTTTCTTTTTCGATCTCTCCTAGTTATTCCAAGCATGCACCTCTCCATGCTCCTTTGCGTTGTCTGTAACTTTCGTATTGCTCCAACTGTTAGACTCCATGTCTCTGATCCATAAGAGAGGACTGGCAATACACACTGGTTGAAGACCTTTCTTTTTAGACACAAAGGCAATTTCCCCTTCAGGATAAAACTGTTTCTTCCAAATGCACTCCAGCCAAGTTTAATACGTCTGTTGAGTTCTTTCATAATGTTGCCATCCATTGAAATCAGCTGGCCAAGGTAAATATATGAATCAGCAATTTCTAGCTCAATGTTGTCAACTTGTATTTTTGTTTCCTCTACAAAATTATTGAACATGATCTTAGTTTTTTGTAGGTTCATCTTGAGTCCAACTTCTTTACTTCTAGTTGAGAGCTCCTGTACCATGTCTTGGAGTTCTGATGGGTTCGTTGAAAAAATAACAATGTCATCAGCAAACCGCAAATGATTTAAATATTCACCATTTATTTTTATTCCCTTGTTATTCCAATTTATCAGCTGAAAAATCATCTGTAAAGCTGAAGTAAAAAGTTTTGGAGAAATGGTATCTCCCTGCCTCACCCCTTTGCCAAGTTTGATAGTTTTGGTATCTTTATGTAACCGAAATTTTGCACTTGCATTTTTATACACACGTTTCACCATGTCAATGTACACATCCTCAATGTCTGTTGATCTTAAAGAGTTGATGACTGCTGATGTTTTAATAGAGTCAAAGGCCTTCTCATAGTCAATAAATGCAACACACAATGGAAGTTCATATTCATGTGTTCTTTCAATTAATTCTCTTAATACTTGAATATGGTCCACTGTACTGAATCCACTTCGAAATCCAGCTTGTTCTCTTGGTTGAGCTGCATCTAATTTTTTCTGCAGGCGATGTGTTAGCACTTTTGTGAAGATTTTATAAATAGCAGGTAACAAGCTAATTGGTCGGTAATTTTTCAAATCCTCTTTATCACCTTTTTTATGCAAAAGAATTACTGTTGCAGAATCCCATTGGTTTGGTATGTTACCGCTGTTAAGACATTTGGTAAAGAATTTTGCAAGTATGTCTTCTACATATTCTCCAGCTTCTTTTAGGATATCTAATGTAATACCATCATCGCCAGGGGCTCTTCCTTTCTTCATACTTTTTATTGCAAATGCAACTTCTTCTTTTAAGATTTTAGGAGCTGTTCCTTCGACTATTTCAGTGTCTTCGTTTAATCCACTGTTACTTTCATATAGTTTTTTGTAGAATTCTTCAACTCTTCTAAGTATTTCTTCCCTATTTCTTGTTACGGTGCCATCCTCTCCTTTTAATGCAATGATGTGTTTCTTCCCAACAGATAAACTTCCTTTAACAACCCTAAGGCTCTTGTTATTTTCAATGGCCTTCCTTACTAGCTCACAATTGAATTTTCTTATGTCTTCTTTCATGCTTTTGCGCAGAGTTTTACAAAGTTCTATGTACTCAATCCTGGAACTGGTATTTTGATTGTCCACCTTCATATCTCTTCGCCTTTTCATGAGCTGTTTCGTCTTCTCAGATAATTTGCTATTGTGCTTTTTACAGGTTACACCACCAATTTCCCCAGCAGTTTCAACTATTGTCTTAACAATGTTTTCATTTGCTTCTGAGATATCACTTTCATCAATAAGTCCTTCCAGTGCAGAAAAGCGATTTTTTAATTCCAACTTGAATGCCTCGGTATTTTCTTTTAATTTCTTTAAATCCACCCTCTTACTTACTTGTTTCCTAATGAGCTTCTGTCGTTCTAATTTAGTATTTAAGTGCACTTTACATCTCACCATTCGATGATCACTTCCAGTATTAAATCTGTTCAGTACACTGCAATCTTCAATAATTGATTTCTTGTTTGCCAGGATATAGTCAATTTCACTAGTTCCCCCATTTGGGTGTTTCCATGTCCATTTTCTTTGCGGTTTCTTCTTAAAAAATGAATTCATGATGCTAAGGTTTTCAGCTTCTGCAAATTCGATGAGTTGATCGCCACGTTCATTCCTTTCCCCATATCCGTATTTACCAACCGATGTCTCTCCTTGTTCCTGTTGTCCAATTCTTGCATTGAAATCCCCCATGATGAGCTTGATATGTTGTTTCCCTTTGGTGTGTAACTCTTTGATTTCTTCATAAAATTCTTCAACCTCTTCGTCGGTATGGCTTGATGTTGGTGCATATACCTGTACTATTTGAAGTTGGTATCGCTGGGTTAGTTGAACAACGAGCCTCGCTGCTCGATCTGATGTACTTTCAACTTCCAGAAGACAGTCTTTAATTCTTTTGTTGATTAAGAAGCCAACACCACTTGTTCTTCCAGTTTCCGTTCCTCTATAATAAAACAAATGTCCGCTTTTAAGTTCCACCAACTCTTCACCTTTTCTTCTAACTTCACTGAGTCCTACAATGTCCCATTTGATCTTGTCTAGTTCCTCTTCCAATTCCTGAAGTTTTGCTTCAGAAGCAAGGGATCGTCCATTATACGTTGCCAAGGTCAATAACAAACGGCAGCCTGGGCCATTCCAGTGATTCTTAGCACCCCCTGCTTTCATGCCACACTGACCGCTGCCTTGATCAGGAGCACTCCAGCACCTGGAGACTAGGGGCCATGGTATATATATATATTACATTAATCATATTCTGCCGCATCATAGACAAAATGTTTTTGCACCATAAAAAATTCAAACAAACATGCATTAACCCCTCCCCTTTCGCTCCCGTCAAAATGACGTGGGTGAGGGTTCGCCCTCTTTTTCTCGTACCAGTGATATTTTCGGACTGCAGTGTTCAAAAGTAATTAATTAATACAATATCATACAAAAATTACAATAACTGTAATTGTTGGTTTTTCTAAAAAATTAAATTTTCTTGATTTCAAGCTAAAAAAATTCCCAAAACTAAAACTCTACTGTTTTCTTGAAAATTATGCAATTGTTAAGGGGTCAATTATATATATATATTGGCGTATATTGTAGATATCAGTTTAGCAACCATTAGTAGAATATTGCAATATGTGTAGCCATGTTGAAATATAAAAGCGTTGGAAACATTTGGTATGAAATTCCTTATAAAAATAATTGCAACTAAAAATAGTTGCAGCGACCCCCCACCATCTCAGAAACCTGTTCGTGATCCCCTTGAAGATCGCGACAGGTTGGAAACCACTGGTCTAATATAACCACGTCATCGGCTATGATGAGGATTGCTCTAATAAATAAAGTCATTTGTAATTATCATTTTTCTATCGTTGGGTAGGGCCAAGTCCTCTCTGGTTAGGCCAATGTATACAACTGAAAGCAGATTTAGGAAATATCTGTGTTGTGTTGTAGCGTAGAGCTAGCACGTTCGCCTACCGATCCGTATTCTCTGGTATCAATCCCAAGGTGACAGATTTCTCTGAAAACTTTAAACTCAACACAGGCCTTCGGTCATGTAACACAAGCACATGCACGACAACAGCATAACCATTGCATCAAACTTGCGAAACAATGCATTTTCATGTTTTATTACTCAATACGTATATTACACTGCGATGCAAATCAATTTATCCTTCTTGGCATAAAAAATAATGAAACCATCAAAAGCGAACTAACAATTATAAAAGTTCATGCGTTGTTTTGAGTGGTCCCGGTTGTTCAGTGCATAAAGGCACTTCAGATTTTGACGTGCGTTCCCAAAGCCTCATACTTTTTTTTTTACGAAATGCAAGGGTGAGCATGACCACTCTCCTGAAGGGCAGTTACATACTTGGATTGTTCAAAATAGTAAGGTAAAATTAACTAATGTATTTAACGAAATTTCGTGACATGCTACTTCGGAAACGCTGTACCGTGCCGCACAGATTAATACGCATCGCTGATTCCCAGACAGATCCAAGGTCCTGACACAAAAACCGTGCCAACTTCCTATATATATTGTAAAACGTATCCTGGATTGATAAATTGGGAAGATTCTCACAGTATGGGTCCCACGATGTTACTCTCTAAAATAAAATTTATGAAAATAAGACATAGTTTCAAGATATAGTTTCTCTCTCTGCTTCTTCTCGTTTCACAATCCAGCAAAGTCTTTTATTATATAACCCCGTTCTTCGAATAGAACCAGATCTCACCAACGCGCAACACAGCTGATGGTTCTAAATGAAGAGACGGACGAACAGATTGGGTTTAATACGTTTCTTGTTAATGAAATATAACTTTTCTCAGAATTTGGATCTCTGTCAGCAATAAAACCCCGAAGTACTAATCGCTCGAAAAATGGCGTTCTATTCCTAAGATTCAATGCTGGAGAAGCGGATTGTCTATACTCGCGGCAAAGCTAACTTGGTACACTGTTAAGGCTACGATGACCTATTCACGTGTGTGCAATAAATATTCATTCCCAAATTGGCGAGCCCTGCGGTGGCGCAGTGTGGTAACGCGTTCTCCTATTGCGCGGCTAATCCGGGTTCGACTCCCAGCAGTGCAAAAAGAACGCTTACTCAGAGATCTCATAAAGATCGCACTGCTCACTGTAGTCCGGGGTTTGGTTCCCCAGGCCTTAAGAGGTTCGGATTCCTCGGAAAACAGTAGGTCCCGGCGCAGCATGACCACTGTAGTCTTTGAGCCGTAAAACCAAAAAACAAACAAAAAAAATAAATAAATAAAAATTGGCGAAAAATGAGATAGCCCTCAATATTATTAGACTATTTATCGCCTAATTTGGAATGCAGAAAAACGCGGTTGCCAAACTTCCACGCCAAATTTCCCGCCAAGCAAACGAAGTCCTCTGAGTGGTCAGTTACTTGAATGACGTCAGCGCTCGCTATAATGAATGTTTTTCCTAAATTTAATAAATACCAGATTTTAATTGCACAAATATGCACACATACTTGAGCACTGATGTCAGAAATGTATCTTCTATTAACTCTCTTAACGTAAGAAAGGGCGAACTATATTGCACTGGCGAAATCATACTGTTCACCGCCTTTTCATTATATAAGGTTAGCTTTACCGCGAGTATTGACGTCATCGCATGAGATGTATCTATGTATGTGTATGAGATAGAGAGATAGAAAGAGAGAGAGAGAGAGAGGGGTATGAGAGACATTCTCCGAAATAATTCTTCCAAGGGTTTCGGATAAAAAGTTATGGAACTGTACCATTGCCTCTTCCTCTCTTTACTACAACCCTTTTTAATCACATGAGTTATTTTCTTATTCAATGAGAAGGATTTGTGGTTGACGTTAGATCTCATAGAAAGCACTCAAAGATTCTGTAATAATGATTAAATGGTAATAAGTAACATGGGGAAAGGAGAACTAAGGGGTTCAACGCACCCCATTGGATATCGAAACACATTTGTGTCTAAGGCCGGATCAAATAATCTTTTTAAAACCACTTGACCCCATGAGTTTTAAACTGCTACGCTGCTGGTGATAATTGTTCTAAAAGTCGATTTGTTAAAATTAATACTCCCGAATATATATTTTGGGATTTTTTAAGAATTTACTGAACATCGAGAAAACTGCAAATCGTTTGATTAAAACATATAAAGAAGATATAAATTTGATTCAGATTGGCACATAATTTGATATTTGACTAAAATAAAATGTAAAGAATCTTCTGTAGGATTAATCTTCATACAAATAAAGCATAAAATTTATATGAGAATGACAAA
>QLNU02015360.1:105438803-105460954 GCA_006491805.2 Dysdera silvatica
TTTTTTTTTCCCACAGCTGTTCCACAATCACGGCTGCGTTTCATTTCGTTGTTTTAATCCAAATTCAAATAATTTTCGCACACAAAGCTAGGCGTAAAGAATAACACAGAAACAGTTCACATGTAAACACACATACAAAAGGAGCCAAATAACTGATTTTATTCTCCCTCTCGGCTGATCCACACGGCGCGACGGGGAATCTCCATGGGTTTGGTACCTTGTGATATATGCCGGATAGACGGTAGTAGAGGGGAGTGCAAAAGTCGGAAACGTTGCGTCAAAACCAGGAAAGCGCGGGCCATCTGCAAAGTGCGTTTTTTCATTAAAAAACCATTAACAATATGAATTTTTGAGGAGCCGGGAGAAAATTGCACATGAGGATCTTGAATGAGGTTTTCCGTAGTTTTCTTGGTATCGACCGTAATACAGTAAGGTGGAGTTAAAATCCGTACAAACTACGGAAAATCCGTAAAAGTTGGCATCTCTGATCAAGATACGTTAGACGCAAAAGGAAAGTATTACGTGTTTCAAATAGAAAAATAACATCGTGTGTGATAGCAAATTAGGTATAACTGAAATTGTTGCAAAACTACCGTAGTTAAATTTTTACTCAGCAGTTTACGTTCGTTATGCCGCAATACGATCATGTTTGCCAAAGAAAAATAGTGAACATATTTATCATCTGTAGTTTAATCAGTCCGACAATTTAATTTCGTTCTGTTTCGCTTACTGCCAGGTAGTCGAAATATTCATAGAATGCATTTTAATAATAATACTATTTTATTCAACCTTAAGTATACATAGTATCAAACATGCATACAATTAGTGAATTTATATAAATTATTTACATCTAGTAATAGATATGAAGATAATTTCTTTTTGATTGTTAAGTTGAAAGGAGATTCAAGAAATCATACAATGATAATTTCATTCATTTTTTCATTGTAGAAAAAAAAATCTTCGGTATTGGTTAATTAAACCATTTTCGCCACTTTCCACGTTACTCGGCTATCGTTAAACTCTTAAGATTTAATTGCTAAAAATCCATCATTAAATCATATTAAATATAGTTAAAAATCACATAAGCATGTTGATATTCATATGTTAAAAATTGTAAACAGAATGAAATTATTAAACTGATTATATATGTATTTTCTATATAAACAACGAAAAATATTGCTGGTTACAATTAGCCGAAACTTGGGAAAATTTTAATTTTAATACAAACTTCAGAAGATGTGGTGAAGTATGTAAGGAAGATTTTATGCAAATATGATTTCTTCATAGATAATTATGCGTGTATTTATATTAAATTACAGATTTACATTAAAATTATATATTTATATTGCCATATTAAGGCTGTATAACTCTAATTTACAGCTTTTGAATCATGTTTAAGCTAACAGTAATTGTAAAAGTTTAAATAATTATATCTATAGCGAAAAATCTGTTAGGCCGAACTCAACCAAATTTCGCATACCCCTGGGACCAAGGGATTTTAATTTTTGGTTGATGAAAAATGCATAATGATAAATCAAAATAACCTCAAAAGTATCTGAAATGTGACAATAGAATTATCACTTTTGTGATAACAGGATTTGACCAGCAAACCACGAACACGTTAAGTTAGTACAGCACAGCAGTATTATCCAATGAACGCGAAAGACATTTTAATGTTTCTAATATCCATCACTCGACTCCAGTTTACTAAAATTTGTTGTTTCCTAAATATCCAAATCCAGTGGTCCCAAGAATAGGTGCACCAAATTTGGTTGAATTTGGTTTAATAGATTACTATCGGGAGCTAAACACCCCACCCTTAACTACGCCACCACTGTCTAGGGTTCGATAAAATACTGCCACCAGTTTTCCTGGACCACCAGAACAACATTTTGCAATTGGCCAGCAAGAAACATTTTCCTCTTATATTTTAAAGTTTTATTTTTAAGGTATATAGTGATATTTGTAACTAATTCTAGAAGGATTAAGAATTTGGTTATTATTTAGTCTTTAGATTGGTTAATTTAATCTCTAATTAATTATGTTAGGAATCTATTAATCAGTTAATTAAATTAGTACTGCATTATTTTACTTTGTTGGTAAAAACAGTTGATAATGTAGTTGAGTTAAAATCATTCAATAGTATAAACACAAAGGCAGAATTCTGTTCTGATAAAATTTACTTAATTTTTATTATTTTCTATTTACTTTTCCTTCTGCTTCATTTCATATATCCTTTTTTTTTATTTTACTTCCCCACAACTTGTTTCAGTTTATTTTCGCTTTTTTTCCCTGAATTTTACTATTCTTGTTTTTCATTTTTACTCTTCCAACTTACTTATTTTTTTTCCATTTTCTTTACCTTTAACCACCTAGCCTTCAGCCATTTCCGCACATTACTCCTAACATAACTAAGAAAAATAAACGTCTCTTATTATTTTTTGGAAACAGCCATTTACAGACCAATGAAATAAACCCCCACTCTCAAACTTAATGTGTAACAAAAATTCACGTGTTCGATTGGGTTTAAAAAATGTGTTGTTATGCGCACATACTAAAATTAGTACGAAAAGCTGGATTTTAGGTGTAACGTTTACCAAGCTTAAATCAGTAAAAATTATGCAATCAAAATTAAATTGGCTGAGAAAAATAGTCACGCATGCGTGTTTGCTTTCATACTTTCGAAGTTATATTATCCAATAAATTTGCAAATGTGCTATAATAATTGGCTTTAAACTGAGCAAAAACGACGTACATGAATAAAAAGTGTATATCAATTGGTTAGCTGCCAAAACAAGAACAAATATACCAAAATGTATATATATAATGACTTTGGAGGCTAGGTGGTTAATCCTCTCTTACTTCTTTTTTTTTTCTTTTGCATTCTGTGATCAGTAACAAAAATTTCACTTGTTGGGTTTAAGCTCTGGTCAATCGTTGCACCCTTTGGTCAAACACATCAATCATTCCTTATTTTGATAGATATGTTTGAAAAATTTAAGTCCATAGGAAGAAAAAAGGTTTGTTGATAAGTTCGTCCTTATGGAATAAAAATTTATGGTCAAGCACCACAGAATGTGGTGCAAAAGATGATTTGAGGAGTTCTTGGTCATTTGCGCAAGCTTGATATTCTTCAATTCTGACACGAATTGTAGTGCGTGTTTGTTCAATATACGTTTTTTTGGCAATTGTGCAGAGTTTTTTAAATGCCCCATAAATGGCTGTCAAAAATTGTGTTTTAATTTGGTAGTGTCTACTTTATTCGTTATAAAAAATTTAAACTTATACTTTTTAAGGATTTGGGAAATCTTAAAGATAATTTTAGGACTAAATGGAATATAAATGACTTTAGTATGGCTTGCTTACATTTAAGAGAATGGAAATTATTGATTTAGGCTTGGGGAGAAAGATTCTTAAAGGTTTGAGCAATAACGATTGGATTATAATCCCGACACCGGACAGCGTTTTTAAAATAATTAATTTCTTTGAAAAGTTCTTCTTCAGTGGATGAAATTTTCTGGGCCCTGCACAAAACTGCTGCCCATTTTCTAGCATTGCAGGTGTGTTGGTGTAACGCGTAAAGTGGTAAAGAAATCAAAAATGATTTGTGAACAGCACTTATTTGGAAACTCGTTTCATGTTTGTTACGAGAATATTAATAAGGAATTAATTAATAAAGATGGGACAACTTTGTACCCTTTCATATGAAAATTTAATATACATGTAGATTGAATTGAGGATTTGGATGATACGTTCTAAATAAACGCTATTGTCACGAAGGAATGCGAATGCGCATAAAATATACTACATCACGCCCCAAACTTGAACTGTACTAGATTAAAAATGTTTAATTCAACACAATACATATGTTGTCCATTAACTTATTCAATAACTATCTTTAATTATACCTGTATAACGTGGTTAATTTAACTGCGTAATCTCAAACTCCAGAAATTTATAATCTAGTAGACTAAGTATACAAACAGCAAATTAAATGAAGAAAGGTTTCCCGCAAGTCTATCAAAATTAGAATAAAGCAATGTAGAATAAATATAATACTATTACATCGTTAGACTAATGAACATATTGTATTATTTTAAATAGTTTCCTCTTCCTTAGTATTTGTAAGTAACTCTCACAATAAAGCAAGCCAGAAATTTAATTATCTTTTTTTAAAATAAATTTTAGCATTCAAATTTGAAATACGTATAGCGTATAGTAAATTACGATTTTTTTTTTATGCATAAAGTTATTTTTAGAAAATTCATCTGTGACCAATAAGATGAGAAAGCGCCTAGAGAAGACTGTCTAAAAAGTAAGTTTAATTGGACGTTAAGTGGCCAGTTAGACCCGCCTATAAAGAGATACAGTCAGGATTAGAAAGAACAAAATCTAAGAAGACTTGCAAATAAGAGGAATATATAATTTTTTGCGTATTGAAATTTATTTACAAATAGAATGTATGGTTTCAAAATTGAAAAAAAAAATATTATTAACTATTTGTTATTTACACTATAAATATAAAGTTATCTGTGATCTTTCAGTATTATGGAATTTGACTTACCTATTTTGCCTGTTAACAAATACGTTGTAAATACGACATGCTTTATTGTTAATATGGTTCCCAGGTGTGCGGAAACATATTAACAATAACACTTAAAGATAGTGTAGAGAGAATACAAAACTTTCTATAGATCATTTAATGCAAACAGTTCATGATTGCTATTCAGATTAATGAATATTACATATTCTACTTCATTGTATACTGTTCGCAATGCAATATAGAATGTTAATAAGTATAATTATTATTATATGTGCAATAAGGTATTCTTGAAAAACATGAATACTTTCAAGGCCCGAAATTATAAAGCCGTGTAAAAAAAAGATACTCATTCATGCATTACCATGGAATTTTACATGAGGCCGAGTAATTTTTTGAATTTACATCCTGCGAAATTACGTCTAGTAAAACGTTTTTATCTTAAAAAGTACTGTGCATTTTTAAGTAGTATCATCTCCGTCTCATATAATTAACAGTACCTTTGCAAATATAATGCAGGAATATATAATGATCAGATAGTAATAAATAGTTAGTATTTCGATACACCGTATTAAAATATTTTATTTCCAAATAAAGTATGCGTTGTTTATGGCGCACGTGTTTGTATACATTATTTCTAGACAAAAAATAAAATATAGGTGAGAACTGATTTATTTTATATTCCACAAAAATCATTCAGGCATAGAATGCTTAAGAAATATATGCAATGCCAGGATTATACGCACATATAAAATTAATTACTTTACTTACGAAATCATGCATTGATGTCATTACTAGTTCCCTTCAGTCTGACGGCAAAATACTAATCATTCTAGGTAGAAAAGCCGAACCCTGTAATGCATTACGTATCAGTTCACGCGTTTGGAAATTAGCTGCAGCGGCTCACTGGCGAATAATGGCAATTTCTGTCTGTGTATGAAAGGTGTTCTTGCTCAACAACCGTCTAATTTTGCAAAAACAAACATACAGTCAATGAAATGTTTTAAGGAATCGGGCGGATGTTTGCAGGCGATTTTGAATACAGAACGATTGCCTTAACTGGTTGGAAGAATGCTTTCTAGAGCGCAGCAAGTTTCGCATGAGCTAAGATTTCTTCTCGTCTAAGCTACAGGAAAATTTGCAATAACAAAAGCATGTATTCCTAGAATGCAGCGTTTTTTTAACCTAGGAAATCAATGAAATACAGGATTCAGAGTTCAGTGTGTTAATGAAGAAGTGAGAATGCGGCGCATAATTAATAATTCCCATTTCAAAAGGGTTCCTTGAATTAACATTACAACTTAGATGCCTTGAAGCATAGGCGTGGCCAGAAAGTTCGTAAGTGGGGTTTAGGCTCAACAAGGAGGGGGTTACAGAGCTACAACTCATGTATTCCTATGTTAAATATACAAAATTTCATTGCAATGGGAGGTGTTACAACCTCCAACACCCCCCCTGGATACGCCTATGCCTCGAAGGGAGGTTTTACACGCATTACTTGGTAATTCCGAAGTTCAATGAATCCCTCATATCCTAAGAATCTTCATAACCCAATTACAGAACTATTTCCCAATGATCATAAATGCCATGATTCCGGTTATAAATGGATTCTTAACTTTTGCACTAGATCTACATTTAAGGATGCACAATGGCATTTAAATCTTTTAAGATTAACTCCAGATACTTTTTATCTGCATAATAGCTCCGAATTTATTCCTATTTACCAACGCGAAGCACGTAATCAATGATTTTTATTATCATTATGGAGTTCGGACATATCTTCAGGATTATATATACCATTTATAGTGCCATTTTATGACGGTAGAGACTCATGTTTGTTAAATCTAGTGCTAATCTGTAAAATATATTATTTTTGTGCTAAAATAGGCGATTTAGTACTAGGATCATTTAAGTAATATTATAATCAGTATGAAAATCATAAGTAATAGCATAATCAGTATGAAAATCATAGGTAGTAGTATAATCAGAACGAACATCATAAATAGTAGAGTGGCGCTGCGGTAGTGCCCTGCGGTGGCGCAGTGTGGTAACGCGTTCGCCTAGTGCGCCGTTAATCCGGGTTCGACTCCCAACAGTGCAAAGAACGCTTACTCAGAGATCTCATAAAAGATCGCACTGCTCACTGTAGTCCGGGGTTTGGTTCCCTAGGCCATAAGAGGTTCGGATTCCTCGGAAAACAGTAGGTCCCGGCGCAGCATGACCATTGTAGTCTTTGAGCCGTAAAACCACAAAACAAATAAATGAGTAGCATAATCAGTACGAACATCATAAGTAGTAGTATAATCGGTCCGAGCATCATAAATAGTGGCATGACCAGTACGAACATTGAAAATAAGTGAACAAACTATTCTGAATTAACAAAAATTACATAGTCGCATCTCAGCTAATAGAAATAAATATAAAATTCGATTTCTTGAGAGAAAGACAAGCGTTTCGTATTTTTAATCTTATTGCAATTTAAAAAGTAATAAAAGAAATAAAAAACACGTTGATAGTTTGAGAACAATCAATCTTTGAATAATTTTAGGAGTTTTTATTAAAGATTAACGTTAGAAAAAATTTCACATAGTTGTTGATATTAATGTCAATTTTTAAATCTTATTAACGTTGCGTTCCTTCTGTAATATGTAAAAATGGACCCAAATTCTGATAAAATCGATCCTTAACTTTGAATGGCTAAATATGTTTCCAAAATTTATGTTAATATGTTACACACGTTCACAACTAAACTTTCGAATGTTATATTAAAAAGAAATCAGTTATCGTATGCCGAAGTTATCGTAAGTTATCGAAATCATCGTTAAAAGTAACGTTAAACATCGTGAAAACAGGAGGTACTTTTTTAATACCTTGAGATAGTTACTTTCTTTAATTTTTTACTAATTTTAAATAATTTAAAAAGAGCTTTTGGAAATGGAAATCTATATTGAAAATAAAACTTGAAGGATGCTTATAAAGAGAGAGAGAGACGCGTTTATAATAAATATATAAAAAGTTAAAAATGATTGAAGAAGTATTCAATCAAGCTCAAGTATTTAAAATACCCGCATGTTGCATACTTCCGATAGTGTACATTATTTTCTCTAGTAGGTAAGCATATTAGTAAGCATTTAATTATAAAACCAAATTAGTCTTTTAAGCATTATGAGTATAACTTAAGATTGGACATCTTTATACCCCATTCAATTTGAGAAAAAGTTGTTTACTGTGCTTTTAAACAACACATTTTACTTTTATACAGATTGCGAGGGTTCGTTTATAAAATACATTATACATTGATAAAGATATTCGGATTTTACATTAAATCATCAAGATTTCAATTCACAAACATGCGTGAACTTGCGCTCTGATTTTAAGATTTCAGGATTAAAGCCTGGATCTTTGTTAGCAAAATACAGTTTTAGTGTTAATATACTGCTTAGACATGAACTTACAGATTTGCAACGTGGGTTAGTCTTGGCGTGTCGTATCATTGATATTTCAGTATATATATATATAATACAGAACAGCCAAACTAGATATGCCCAAATCAAAGGTAGGTAACTGTTATCATTGTATCACGGTATTTCAATAAACTGGTATTTTGTTATTTTTGGAATTTTGTTATAGCTATTGTAAATACTTTGAATCTTCACAACCCAACGGCCATCGAAAGAAATTATATATTTGTTCATATATGTGTGGGGTGTCTGGAAAAAAAAATAAAACGCCAAACTATTACTTTGCGAAATTGTAAACATTTGTCCATAATCCGGGGGTACATATAGTAAAAAGTTTCGAGTGTTCTGTTACAAAGCGCTGGCATTAACCGACAATTAATAGCCCCTGAGACTGAATAATATATGTACAAGATATTAATAACATATGTAAAGAATTTTATTCTTAGTTCAAAAGAAAAAAGAAAGGATTTAGTAAGAATTGTATGATAAAAAAGTGAAAATAGCTTCTTCATGCAAAGGTGCAAATTAAAAACAGGATTTTTTTAAATTAGTTTGTTTTGGATGCGAATTCCGTTACAGTAGATTTGGCCGGTGTCTGAAAATTTCGCAAAAAGTTTGAAGATAGGTAGAATCAATTAAGATATTCTATACGCTTGACGTCACTTTTTGACCTACAGGGGTCATTTGTGACACTGGGTCCTCACTCACGTGACTAAAAATAAGATAAGGTATACAGTAAGGCTGTGCACAAGGAGGGGGGGGGGGTTGGGGGACCTCTCTCCCATTTGAATAGTATTATTGCAAATTCCTCATGAAAGGAAAAAAAAATTCTACTAACCCCCATTTTTAGCAAAATCTCCTTTTTAACAAAACCATTTTCCTTTTCGAAAACTTTTGTAAGGGTCTGGTATACAATATACTTAAAAAAAACTGTATTTACAACTTTGTATCGATTAGATATAATGCAGAATTCCTAAATACATGAACTATATTTCATGTTCAGTCATGTAAAGTCACTGGAATTGCAGTTTCGGACGCGAATTACTTCTTGTAAATAAACACATTAGGTTACTTTTACTTCAAGTACAAATCCGAATGGAACAAAAGAATGAAAGCAATTAGGTTTATTTGTTTTTTGTAATTTCCTTAAATTTAATGTTTCGGGTGACCGAGTTAAGCATCTCGTGGAATTCTTGTGTGCGAGATAATCATGTTTTAAAATTGTTGACTGTCTAAGAAGGAAGTGTTAACAACGACGACCTCTTTCTTTTCAAAGAAACACATTCACCTTATAACCTTCGCGTTCATTTTCGTCGAATTAACGGCATTTTCAGCATTACTGCTGAAAACGTGACTTTATTCTGTATGTACTAAAGAAGCGGTTAAGGAACGGAAAAAATACGATTTCCCACAAATCCCAACAAAAGAACACCACTAAAAATAAATGGAAAAGTTGTGGCTTATAGACTGCGACGGTATATTGTCGGCATGAGGTTGACTTCCGACAAAGATAAAGGTAATGTCGTCAAAATGGTGGCACTAGGTGCGCATAATGTGATCACGCTCGGAGCCAACGCTCACGAATAAATTGTGATATAAATACCTGGCCTCTATTCTGTGTAGCCTCTTGAACTAGCCGGTTACACAGTCTCATTTTTCGTGAGTGAAAGGGCAATACATCCCCCAAATTACCTTGTCTTTTAACCCACATTTTAACCCCTTGTCCAAACAGTGGAATTGATATCTTTCCTGGAATAATATCTGGGACAAACCAAGCTATCAATACGGAACAGAGAAGATATACAGGGGATCACAGAAAATCACAAAACAGATGTGCATTATAAGGAAAGAGTTAAGATACATATGGGTGAGAAGAAAGTATTAAGACAGAAAAAACGTTAACGTTCATTTTAGACAAAATTATATTGCGGCTATGCCGAAGAAGAGCGCAACGCACGAAGATTGTATGCTAGGGCGTTTGTGCTACGAACTATTTACGCAACAAATGCAAGTGTTTTAGTGAAAACTGCAATTGCATCAAGGATTTAGGTCAAGAGCGGTGCAACTAGCTCTTGCGAAAAAATATCCATAAAACAACCTAAATCTTAGTTCTTGTTTAATTTATACATAAACCTGCCAAACGGGTCACCAGTTCCCTTAAGAAAACCAAGAACGGAAAGGATATAGACCACTTCAAAATAGATAAAGAAACGACAGAAGTCATCAATTTCACTCCATAAAGAAAATCTTAAATCACATATGGAGATTGTAAAAACGTATTCCACCAGCTCCTTGATTCCTGTTCGTTTTTCCAATTTCTTATCCAAACGTTTAATGCGGCATAGAATAATAGCAAACTTAATTTACTGTCAAAAATCGGAAGTATAATACAAGGTAAGCTATGAATAATAAACATCCAATTTAACATGCATAATAATAGCGAATATATTACTACTAGTACATATAGTGTATAATAACAGTACTTTTCAAATGAGGGTTACAAAAACCTCGTCTAAATCACTAGGGTAGCTAGTAGGCTCGAAGTCTAGGAAAAGCTATATATAGCCTCCACCCCAATGCTCAGCACATTACATTCATTTGTAAGTTTTGTTTTTCAAGGGGGAATTAGATTTTTGTATGGAGAGCTAAGCTACCCCTGGCTCTCTTAGTGACGTCAATGGTCTAGGAATAAAAAGATTTTTGCGATTAAATATTGGGCGACAAATCATTACATGCTAAATTTCAACTCTTAATAAAGTGTTCCAGTAGCGATTAAAAATCAACTGAAAATTTCTTTATTAGCAAACGAGTTTATAGTTTGGACAGTCTGATACCTAGAATCATCAGGTATTTTACGTATCTTGTTAACGTTCAGGAGCTCGTGGTTTAAAATAATCCCAAAATATAATCAATTGAAACCACGCCCTGCTTTTCTTACTAACTGAATATTCAAACTCGTTTTCCCTTAATATTGAAAGCAGAATTTTACGTGCCAAATTACTCAGCGCAAAAACCAAATAATCTCTTCATTTATGACGAATTCCTCAAATAGCCGACTGTTTCATTCATTTCAAATTTATTAGACGAGGCATACAAATCAAGGGTAATTTAAAAAATTATTAATAGAGAGGCAAATCTCTAATTCTACAATAGATTAGAAAATATCGTTAAAATTTTGATCTCATGACCTTTGTATGGAACACGAAGAATAAAAAAAAATTCTCTAAAGTTCTCACCCAATCAATATTCCACTAAACTATGATTATTTTGAAAATGATGACCTCAAAATAGCCGTGAATATTAACTTTATGGCGTCGAATTCCGACTATAATAGGAAATATTGGTCGTTTTAGAAATGATGGACGAGATTTTTTTGTCAAATTCCGTTGTATTTGCTTAGCTTCCTAGCCAAACACCATTATTTTTTCTGTTGTTCCTACATACACTATTGCACACAAATTTTCTGTAATGTATTTATTTATTTCTTGCATATATATAACTTCAGACTTCAACACCAACATTAGAAAGACGTCAGATACCGGCACTTGCAGACCATCATCGAAGAAATACGTGTTCTTAAACAGACCTGCATATCAACGAAGATATAGGTCAGATACCTAACTGAAGCTATTTATGCGGTTATCGATTGTTATACAACATAATAGAGTCGTGTGAACTATCTGCTTTATTGAAAAATTATTTTTGCGTGACGTGCCAGGATCTTTAAACTCACCGAAAGCGAATGAAATAAAATATTATTTATCCGCACTCACCTGAACTCCCTCAGAAAAATGCACAACAATAACATATTTCTTTACGTATTACAGAAAATATTCTTGTACATTGTAGTATTTTGCATATATTTTAAACGAAAGCCATATTTTGTATCGGAAACAGTTTATTTTGCAATTATATATATATGCCCAAAAGTATCCGGACACTTTAGATTTTTGTTTCGAATTTCTAAAAAACTACTCTGCCAATTATTCTCTAACTTTGGAGATATATAGAAGGTGCTTGAATGCACACTTTCCAATAAAGTTTAGGTGACTTGTGCATTTAGGGGACCACCCACATATTGACAAAGTGAAAAAATATATTTGATCACCCTGTATCATAAAAAGCTGGAAATTATTTGTAACTTTCAGAAAATATTTAACCAGCTATGCTTAATGCCTGTGTGCATTTTTGTAAAATAAACATGTATATTCATGAAGATAGAAACGTTTCTTTAAGAAAACCCAAATTTTGTCACATATTTTTTGCTTATAATATCCACAATTTTCAGTCAAATTTCACGAAACTTACAGAACATTTGTCAACGTACAAGAAAAATATTATACTTAAATTAGAAATTAATATATTGAATACACGATGAGATATGAGCATTTGAAGAAAATAATTTTTTACTGCGCATGCGCGAAAGATATGAATAACTTTCTTTCATAATTTTGTAGTCAATAGTATAGGGCAACTTTTGAAATTGGAAAAAAATTAAAAAATCCAAAGTGTCCGGATACTTTTGGGCATATAGTGTATATAAATATACTTCATTAAACCCCATGTTATATTTTGCAAAAAGCCTTCTCTTAGTCATATTTGATTGTGACGGCATGCCAAAGGAAAAGGAATATTCAGAAAACTTACAAAAAGGTGTAATAGAAGCTTTAAGAGAAGATTGATCTCGGGCAAGTACAGTTCGCGATTTCAATCTATCCAGACAAATTGTAAGTGTGTGGAATAAAGTTTTCAATAACAGGGGAACTGTATGTAATAATTCTAGGCGAGGACGACCACAAAAAACGTCCAGTAGAACTGATAAAATGAACAGAACAGAATCTGTTGCTAAACCCCGTCTATTTGCTGCAAACATAAAAGATGATTTACAGGAAAATTATAAAGTTAAAGTGCACGTTTCCACCATAAAAAGACGTCTAAATGAAACAAATTTAAATGGCTGCCGGCCAAGCAAGAAGCCTCTTATATCTAAAAAGAATAGAAAGGCTCGACTTAGCTTTGCCCAAAAATATCGAAACTGGACTTCTAAGAACTGGTCGTCTGTCCTCTGGAGTGATGAAATCAAGTTTAATCTTTTCTCATCTCATGGAATTCAGTATGTCTGGCGCCCTCCCAACAAAAGGAACGCTGCCAAATATCAAGTTCCAACCAAAAAGCATGGTGGAGGAAGGTTATGGTATGGGGTTGTTTCTCCCGCCACGTGGTAGGACCTCCAATTCGTGTTAATGGAAACATGGATCGCTTCAAATATTGTGATATACTTAAAAATCATATGCTACCCCATACCTGGAGGAAAATTCACGCTCGTTGGATTTCCCAACATAACAATGACCCAAAACACACATCTCAACATGTCAAAAGTTTTTTGAAGCAGGAGAAAGTGCAAGTGTTTGATTGATTTTGTCAAAGCCCAGATTTAAACCCAATCGAGCACATGTGGTCAGAACTAGACAAACGTGTCAGACGCCAAAACTACACAAATAAGGACAATTTTTTCGATGCACTGTGCCGTGAGCAAGAAGAAAAAAAAAATAGTGGTGAAAAAATTCCTAAAGAGCGCATTGTACGTTTAATCGACACAGTGCCAAAAAGATGCACGGCTGTTATTGATTCCAGTGGCTATCCAACCAAATATTAAACACTGAAGTGTTTTTTGCTTTTAAGTTATCAGTCAAAACAAGACTGAGCTATAAAAATAACATTTGTCAAAATACTTATGACCCAAGAGATTAAGATCAAGTATAATTTCTATTATTACAAGCTTTGAAATAAATGCTTTTTTATACAGTTTGGAATTTAAAGTTTGAAATACAGTTTTATACATTTGCTATTAAGTTATGCTGTATTTAGTTAAAACATAGAGGAAATAAAATAATTGGACAAAAACTGTTTGTCAAAATACTTACAAGAACTACCGTATATATATATATATATTCAACTAGAAGTAGAGAAGTTGGACTTAAATTTGCAAAAAAACTAAAATCATGTTCAATAATTTCGTAGGGAAAACAAAAATACAAGTTGACAACATTGAGCTAGAAGTTACTGATTCATATATTTACTTTGGAAAACCGATTTCAATGAAAGGTAACATTATGAAAGAACTCAACAGACGTGTTAAACTTGGCTGGAGTGCATTCGGATGAAACAGTTTTATCCTGAAGAGAAAATTTCCTTTGTGTTTTCCAAAGAAAGGTCTTCAACCAGTGTGTATTGCCAGTCCTCTCTTATGGATCAGAGACATGGAGCCTAACAATTGCAGCAATACGAAAGTTACAGACAACCCAAAGGAGCATGGAGAGGTGCATGCTTGGAATAACTAGGAGAGATCGAAAAAGAAACACTTGGGTGAGAGAGCAAACTAGAGTAGAGGACATCACTGTTAAAGTAAAAAGACTGAAATGGCGATGGGCTGGGCATATCGCAAGAAGAACTGATCAACGATGGACAACGCAAATTCTCAACTGGATTCCAAGAGACCACCGAAGACCTAGAAAACGTCCTCAAACTAGATGGGTGGATGAAATAAGAAAAGAGGTTGGGGTGACGTGGAAACGAATGGCCCAGGATAGACTTGTGTGGAAAGCATTTGGAGAGACCTTCATCCAGCAGTGGATAGATAATGGTTGAATATGATATATATGGAATATAATGATATATATATGTATATATATCATTATATATATTTTTTAATTCCTTAATATAAATGGACTTTCTCCACTTAAAAAGTCACCAAATGGCTCTTCGTAGCCAATTCTTTCTACCTTATGCGCAGTGGATGGAAGCAGTTAAATGACTGTAGCGCCGTAACGCCGCCATTTTAGGAAAAAAATTGTTAGGACCAAAACAGTTCATTTTTAAGTCCTTTACCGATTGCACATGCATACGAATTCCCAAATGGGCGAGTTAGAAAAGACGCCCTTCCCTCTACTGCAATGGAACAAGCCTCGGCTCCCTTGAATTCTAACGGCACTACCCGCCAATTTTCCGTAAACGGACTATATCTAATTTTTCAGATATATAAGAAGTGCCGAAGTGGTAATCTGTAAAAATTCACATATGAATTTTTTAAGAACGAGATAAAATATTAATTTTATTGTATTTGTTTGTATATGTTTGTGTTCAATACCATTTCAGAGATGATGATCAGTCGACTGGCAGTCGTTATTAACAAAATTGAGTTGTTTATACTTCTTCATCCGTTGAACACACACATTGTCTTTTTTGACTTTATTTATATAGAACATTGATGAGAATATAGATGCGGAAATGTAGGTGAAATGGTATCCTCGTCGGGGCTGTCGAAAGATTCCCGCTGGGAGTAGCAATGCGTTTCAATCTTAAAGACTGAGTCATGCGAAACTTTAGGTCAACAGAAACACAAGAGTTTAAGCTCCAATAGAGTTCTAACTACCGTATGCCACCTTAGACAACAGGAATTCCTTGTCTATTATTTTCTAGCTTATATACACTTGAAGAAATGATATTTTCGTTTACTTAGGCTATATTAATAGGTTAAACCATCGGAGTTTTCCATGCGTACTGACAAACCCTACTTTATACCTTTACGAAAATGAAGCAAGTTGATAATGATTGTCCAACGATTAACGCTTAAAACCAACATCGTTCAAGCGTGTCCAAAACGGTTTAGGATTTCTTCGGAAATTGGGGTCAACTTAATGAAGGAACAAGAAGGCCAAAGCACGTTGGCAATTAAAAGGAAACTTATACTAGTATATTATTAGAAACAGGTAATTACGAAAATTTTTCATATGATATACGTCATTAAAAACTGAAATACAGAAAATGAGTTAAAAATAGTTTTAATGCATTTTTGTGAAAAAAAAATCTTTTCTCTGAATAGTATCAATTTTAAAATTTTTTGAGGTTCTGCTTTAAATACTTTATTCCCGCTTGTTTCATGCCCTTTATACAAATACTTTACCAACAGCAACCTGAACATAATGTAGTGTATCATATCGGGTTTTTTTTTATCTTCGAATAAAGGTTAAACTAAATTAAAAGCACATAATTTGACGAAATTGGATGCAAAATGTTTTTAAATATATGCATGTTGGAACAATTTGATCGAAGGTGTCTAAAAGTCATTTTTTTTCTTCAATTAAATAACTCATTAAAAAACTCTTTCCAAAAGTACCTACGCTAAGAATATCGCTAGTAAAGTACTAAACGACTTTAGAAGGTACGTGATTGGACACAAATAATAAAAAGTAGTTAGATGATTATGATATACCGCAATTATACGTGAAAATATGAATAGATCATTAGTAATCATTAAAAAGGTTAACACAACACTGATGGTCATTTAAAAATTTGAAGAAACACAGATTTCATACTAGCTTTCCAGAAATCTTGTAGTATTCCAAAACTTCTTAGAAACTGTCATAAAGTCGTGTATGGAAAAGCAAGCGAGAGAGACAACCAAAGATGGTGGACATTTTACAAATGTCCGCCATCAGATTAAAATTTGTTTCGAATTTTATATTTTAGTCAATATGCGGTGCGGCTTAGTTAATAATAATAATAAGCCCAAATGTTTTTAATCTAAATTCATTTTCAATATTAACTATCCATAAATCCACAATTTAGAACACCTACTCTTGCTACTTTAATTTCAGTAAAGGGTTCCTCATCATTCTGTTATTTATTTTTCAAAATACTATAATTCCAGCGCTATAGGAACAGACATGAAACGTACTCTAAAATTTTTATAAATGGCTGAACAAATAAAACGCTTTATTTTGATTTTATAATTGCGAAGTATTTTCACTTTTTCATCATCAATTGTTGTATGAGAAAAGCAATTAACAGCAAAATTTCCTTATAAATAGAAGTAAACGAGTTACACTTCAGCTATTTAACGTCAAAACTGGTTTAATAAAGAATATATTTAAAGGCAAAAACTGGTTTGTTGCAGAAAGTTTTATAGATTTCCTTTGAGGGTTTAAATAATCCGCATTGTTTTCAATGTATAGAATTCTTTCAAATACTAAGATATCTAGGATATAGGTCGCTATCTATAATAAACGTGTCCAAAATTAAGGTTACACTCAATGTTATTTCAATGGGAGAAGTACATATTTTGCTCTGTAACTTTCGACTGACTTTATTTATAGAAAAGATTATTTTACAGAAAATTAAGGAGTTGTAAACGCTTCACAGAATCGCGACACATCAAATTTTTTAGGCACCCTATGAAAGAGAATCCACGATTAAAATAAAACAAACATTGGAAGCCAAAAATGAAAAATCGTAAAAAACTGAGTTAGAATAACAAATTTTCTCACTTAAACATGCAAAATTATTAGAAAATGATTGTTGACGTTTATGTAAGCAATTTTTTTTATCTTAAATCTGTTTTTTACGAATTTCTGTTTTTCTACCTTTAATTTTTGTACCATTTTTGATCGTGGATTTTCCTTCATAGGGTGCCTAAAAAAATTTGATTTGTTGTAATTTTAAGTGTTTATAGCTTTTTAATTTTCTGTGAAATGATTTTTTTTACAAATAAAACACATCGGTAGTTAAAAAGAAAAATATGTACCTTTCGCATTGAAATAAGTGTCACCTTAATTTTGGACACGAGTTTATATGCTTTCAGCAATATGCCTTCAATGGCTTTAAATTTATATATATAGTATAGATCACGTTGTAAAGCGAGAACTACTTCTTTATATAAAATTCAGAAAAACATATTTTTGACCATTTTCTTAGCATTTTGTGCACATGATTTGCCTTTAGATGTTTTTTAATTTTTGTCTAATTATAGAAATTTGCACCATTTTTTGCAAAATTTACTTAATTTTTTATTCTTGTTCTTAAACTCATTTGACACATACTCTATAGCAGCGGTCATCAACCTTTCAGACCTCACGGACCACTAAATTCATAATTTTAAATCCCGCGGACCACATTTCGTGAATTTAGTGCAATATAAAGGCAAAAATTGTCATTCAGAATATGAGAATTTCTTAGAATATTATTTTTGTTTTATTATTAATAAAACATTAAAAATGCAAATAATGTCCAGATTTTTCTGCAGACCACCAAAATTTTCTCGCGGACCACCGGTTGGCGACCACTACACTATAGTTCTCTGAAATATTTCTGCGCACCTGAAAAGCTTCTCACACATGATCCAGACCGATTCAGAATGCTTCAAATTGCTTCAGTCTTAACAGCAACATTTGCTTATTTTCAAGAAAGAGGATGATACTGTTTTCCGATGGAGGAATGATTTGGAAACCCCAAGTCATGTTTTAAATTATTTAGCCTTGCCACGTTTCTCCGTAGATAGATTTCTCTAACAGAAAAGCCGATGCTTGGAAGATAGGTTCTGCGCAAGGACATGGCCTCTTCTTTTCATTCAAGTCAAAGATCGCCAATATATAAATAGGCGGATACTTAACAGGACAACTTGGAAAACGCAATGTAGTGGTGCAAAAAAAACCAACAACAACATATGTCTGCTTAAAGCTGACTGAAAAACTAGAGACGCTGTTTACCTGTTCAAGAATCATGCCAAGGTCTATGGTATGAAAAGCATGTTATGCAGGATCAAGTAGAAGTTGAGTAGAGAAATGCAGATAAGCCAGACATCATACATAGTTAAGCATCTGAATTGCAGGTATATCAACGTACAAAAATATGACTTTATATAGGGTAAATTATTTAAGTCTGTCTATTCCGTTACGCGTGGGTTCCAGATAGCTGAGGGGTAGGGATATGTAAAAACCTTTCGGAATCAAATGACGATTTTAACATCATAACAAGGGCGAAATATAATTCTATCTCGATGTCGTTCATGCATACAGTTTTTTGGAGGAAATTGCAATTTTACATCATGCAATACAACTTGAAGTAATGGTTCTACTACTAGTTGTGCTTGTGTGGATAAAAGGGACAGCAGAAGGCGGCACTCTGTTTCTTCACTTAAAGGATTGGCAGCCATCTTGTTGACTGCAAAAAACTCTATAAAATGTGCGTTGTTTGAATTAGATCTCTAGTGTTGCTGTATCCATAAAGCAAGAATGATGTAATAACGGTCTTTATCATATCCCTACAGCAACTCTGCACATTTTTCCTTAACTAGAAC
Source organism: Dysdera silvatica (assembly GCA_006491805.2). NCBI lineage: Eukaryota > Metazoa > Arthropoda > Arachnida > Araneae > Dysderidae > Dysdera > Dysdera silvatica. Next base: position 105,457,939 of record QLNU02015360.1, read on the forward strand.
TGTCCCGATATATAGTTATCACATTTGCATATGTTAACCGAAAAAGGTTAGATAAAACATAGATCCGATATCGAACAAGATTAGATAACAACTGTCTTTATAATAATCATAATTTTATCCCAATTTCGAAATTTTTTGGAATGGAGATTTGTGCCGCTTGAATAACAGTATTGAACATTCCAACATTCAAGTAAAAAAATAAATAGTTACGGACCTAGTTCCCATGTATACTGAAAACGAAAAAATATTTTCTTCGTGTATTGCAAAGTAGAAATATCATATACAAATCAGAAAATTGAATTCGAAATACGACCGCTTTTTAAAAATAAAATCGTTAGATTGTGGACGGATGGCGCGAAATAAATACTGCTCAGTGAAAAGTAAGACGACATTTATTTCGTGAATTAGCTGCCATTATTTCATGGCTGAAAGTTTTCGGTCATGTAATTATTTCACTAATATTGTACTATCTCATTGTCTAAACCACTTAGTTACCATGTTTCGTAGAGTTCTTAACCCGCCATCTATGGTTATTTTGACAATATTTGAAAATACTGAAAATAAATATTCGCTATTGCGATAAATGACTAAAATATAGCGATCATTACAAATAAAGTGACAACTACGTAATGAAAAGATAAGCTCGAAACATTTCTACAGAAAAAGTTCATTAATATTTTCCTAACTAAAATCAACCGTTGACAAAGTAGTCCGAACGAACCAAGTATCTCTCATTAAAAAAATGGAACTTTACTAAATAATGCTTAAAAGAGATAGATTATTTTTCTTTCATTGTTAAAATTTTGCGATGATTTACACTTCATTTAAAAGTGAAAAAAAAAATCGAATACACATATACTGCCTGACATAAACATTTGCCACATATACTATAAACATGTAATTTATTACCATACCTTTAAAAACATTCTACTATGAACGCTCTATAAAGTTTTACGGCCTACTATTTTCTTAAGAGGTAGTTCTGGAGAATATTCCCATAACTTACCACATATTGATCATCCCCTATTTGTTCAGCAAAGAAGTAAAACAATACTTGATTAAGCGACAGCGAACTGAGTATCAATTCGAAAGTTTTTTAAATGCTGTTGAACATAAAAAAAAAATAGTTTTAACGCATGGTTTTTTATACCGCACTGATGAAACAACAATGTATTTGTTCCTAAATAAGCTTGACCAATGGTCTCTTGATCTCAGTCAGATCGCCAGGAAGTATTAATATTTTCGTCCACAGGTATCAGACCAGCGGTCGTCAACTGGTGGTCCGCAGAAAAAGCTGGACATTATGTGCATTTTAATGTTTTATTAATAATAAAACAAAAATAATATTCTAAGAAATTCTCATATTCTGAATGACAATTTCCACCTTTATATTGTACTAAATTCACGAAATGTGGTCAGCGGGATTTAAAATTATGAATTTAGTAGAGGTCCGAAAGGTTGGGGACCGATGTACTAGATAATGAATTGCTTCAAATCCACTACCGCATCAGAGTATGTGCGTAACTATATGCTAAGCCATAATGAATTTAGTGATTGTTCATGATTTCTATGCGACATTGCGTGGAATCATGGGAAGACCTATACCTGAGAACTTGCCGTAAATAATGATTCGTCAACAAACCTTATGCGTGATATCTTCACAGTTCACCAATTTCAGTCATCGTCAAACAACGCTCTTTCGACCAGCGTCTTTAATTGAGTTACTATTCAATCAAGGACTCTTGAATGCTGCCTTGCTGAGCTGCCTAACTGTGGTATTAATCAAAATTCTCCTGGAGGTCAACACCATTTAGAGCAAGAACTGTCGACTTAATGCTCGTTACGTAGTCAAGCTAACAACTCATCCGTAAATTACATCTCTAAAATGGAACTTGCCGAACGTTACTTACTTACTTCAGCGATCACTAACTGTAAGTAATACGTTCCTGAAAGTAATGTGTTTGGTTCAGATATTACATATTGGGAACCCACTGCCTTTGTAGTCTTTTACGTCACGCAATGGCAGGCAATATCCCTAAAACTTTATATGTTAATTCTTGTATTTTATCAGCAACTTTTTTTGTTAGCGTTTGGTTTTTAGGAAAAAAATAAATTGCTTACTTTTCTGAGTCCATCGAAAACTGATAAAGTTCAATTTATAACAAAATATAATTTTTCATATCATCTAAATACCGATACGTTGAAAACTTTTTGTGTCGTCTCCTCCGATTCTGGTCTGCTCTATAAACGATTCCTTTACCAAAGGCGTAAAAATACACTGAATGGGATGATCGCGTTTTCCGTCTGTGCCATTTTTATTCCGAATTAAATAGAATTTTCTTTCTGCTCTAGTATACATAGTATTTTCATCACATAATACGAAAGCGGTAACTCACCTATAAAATTTGTATACTAAATACCAAAGTGGGGGAAAACTAGCTCAATAAAACGATCACTATAAATAATGATAAAAAATGAAAAAGTTATATATATATATCACATGAAATGGTCGTTTATTTAGATTTTCTTTCAACTATGCTCTATTTAGAACGTTTTACGTTTAAATTGATCTTATCCGATTGTGAGGCTGGACTAGGTATTTTTTTTTTTTTTTCCAAAAAAAGATTGCATAGATACTATCAAACTCCGTTTATCAGAATTTCGAATACAAATGCGTGCTATTTTATGTGCATGATACCTTTATTCCCTGTAACTTGATTCAAATTATAAAAATGTAAGGAGGTTGCGTGTCTAGTATGCCGGAGTATTAAATACCATCTATAGTACTTTCAACAGAAATAGTATCGGATAGACTAGATCGGGGGTTTTCAACGTTTTTCAGACAACGGCCAATTTCGCTTATTTTCGCTGGCTCGCGGGCCGTACTACAGTATCAGCAATATTGGGACTGAACAAAGGTGCATCCAGGAGTCGGAATTGGGGCACCCCCTCTCCTGGATCCGCCCCTGGGACTGAATATATACATATATTGCAATGTAAAATACTTTTATTTGTT